>JAOTOL010001472.1:415000-765000 GCA_034440575.1 Imbricaverruca yamaguchii | reverse complement strand
TGAAACTTAGGTATTTGTACAGAAAATGAGTGGACCATCATTTTCGTCACATTCATAAACATTGCATTGAAATGATAAATTCCATGAATTCATAAAACACCTTAAAACATGAATTTACCGAAATGAGTGGTCACAGCATGTTCATCACATTTCTAAACACAGCATTTAAACAAAATCGGAGAAATTAGAAACTACCTTAAGGTGCAAGTTTCCCCAAGAAGTGTGCCAACCCCTGACAGAAATGCAACATTGGGTGCCCCAATCCTAGGCAGAAAAAGCAGGTCAGTATAATATAAATATAAATAAAAGCACACTAAAACCAACTATTCGTCAAGACAAATATGTTAGTTACGTGGTATTAACATAGAAACCCTAATTAAAAATCATTAAAAAATCGACTGGACTTCTTGAAGCATACCTACCAACTTCTCCATCTATAGTTCCTTTGGGAATTAAATATCAGCAAATCGTTTTATAACATCAATATGCATATGTATAAAAAGGTATGAAGCATAAAAAACTAATTAAATCGACATTGCATGAGTTTGGCCACCGGGTTCTACAGTGCGCACAACTGCACCACAAATGTCTTACCTCTGTCATATTTGTCCATCGCAACCGCAAACCGAACTTGAGATTCTGCGATTTATGAACTGAACATACTATCTTTGTATGCTACGAACTTGGATCTTCTGAAGAACGCCATCTCAATTTGCGGCATGTAATGCGCCCAAGTGTCTATTAAGTCATATTGCCTTGATTAAGTCTTCCGGATATTTGGTAATGTGATTTGACCCTGTATAACTAATCTTGTAAGTTATAGCTTAGTACCTGCCTATTGGTTTCTTCAATAATATGAATTATAATAGTGTGCATGCAGCATCTTGCATACTTTTTTCTTTCGTTGTGTCATAAACTGTCAGATATATTTGACTCACATATGGCTATTGTTGGTTCAGGTGAAGGCTGGCGTGCCCATTGAATGAATACTAAATTATGCACATTGTCATTGGGCATATAGATGGGTAGGTACCTAAGTAAATATCAAGCCTATGATGTGATGGGTTGGATCTGAAGATAAATATAGCTTGTATGTCCTCTATCTCAATGATAATTGACTGTTGTTGACAACCGGATCATGTGCACATTTGACACTGGCTGGAAATAAAGAATGGAATGAATGCAGTTCAAGTTCCACATGCATGTGCTTTTTGTCATTGGTCATACGTGCAAGCATTATTATGAGAATACAATTGTTGTTGAGTGGCTTTGCAGATTGAAAAAAAATAATTTGGTTAAAAATGCATCAGCATCACCTAATCTCAACATTTTATGATGTAAGTTGTGCTTGCGAGGTGGAAGGAAATCCAACTCCTTCGTTTTTTCAACACAATTTTCAATTTTGCAGACTGAAGGGGATAGACAATCCACTATCCAATCAAAATCTGCTCCATTTCATTGCAAAATGTGTTGGTTGTCATCAACTTTTATAGTTTTATAAGTTTTATAAGTAGTATGTGGCTTGTAATTTTTCCTTTAGCTTTCTTATCAGCATAAATATAGTATTGGTTATGGGGGGGGGAATCAACATTGGTGGGGCTATGGCCGCCACAAAAGGATAAAAATCCACGCCCCTGGGTTTATGCCATCAAAATCATGGGGCTACGACAGTTTATTGTAGATTGACAATTGTTTTGTAACGACCAACATCTGTAGGCATAGGTTTTATACCGTCACAACTTGTTGACATTTGGTTATGCTATTTATTTGGGTTTAGGATGCTTCGATGAGCTCCATGATCATTGGCACCCGGGATACACTATGTTAGTTCATTGTAAAGCATCTCACGTTTCACGACATCGCACACCTGTCGGTTTAGTTCACTCGAATTTATTGATAAAAACGATTGGGGATGACTGATTGAGTTTAGATCGCATAGTCACTAAACATAAGAAAAGTGCCCGCCATGCTCTCCAAGTTATGTCTTCCCTTGCTCAATGTGAGTCTTAAACAATATTTGCAGCCATCAAATAGGGCTGCGTTTCAACAGGATTTATTTAAATTTCCATACATAGTAGTGTTATAAACCACTTTACGATGAAAACGAATGTCACCCCGATAAAGTACGTCAGATTCCCTGAGCTTACAATACCGGCATGACTGCTGGCCGAGGGCAGATGAACTACAAATGAGACAGTGGAACGCGCGAAAGAACACTAATAAAAGCTTTCTCATTTGGTATTCGAGGTCAAGTTCAGAAAGGGAACGTGCATATAAAAATGGTACACAAAAGGAAAAATACTCGTCTCTGTCCACTTCACTTATCTGGGTGCATTTCAGCTTCATCCATTAACAACAGTGAGATATCCGACACCCAAGAAGCTTGTACATTCAAGAAAAATCTGAATCCATTTAAGAAAAGTTGGAATCCGAAGGGCTGGTGCATAGAAGCAGTAAGGCTTAGCTGGGGCATTCCACGACAAATCGACATGTGACCTGCACCCTCACACCTCAGATTTTGATGAAAATGGTTATGTAGGGTTATCAGCATCGCTGAACACGCCTGTGCCATTTTGAAGTCTCTTAGGTTTACCGTTTTCTAGTTATGAACTATATAATTTTTACATTTTGCACTGACATGACTATCTTTGGTGCTAATTTTCTCTGAGTCATTTTTCAGTAACTGAACAAATTTATACGTCAAAATGAAGACAAAACATTGAAGAATATGACTATGCCACCATTTAAACTTTCATTTCGTAATTTTTGCCGACTCTAGCGAAATAAAAAATTGAAAAGAAATAAAAACATTTTTCCCCTCCGATATCGTATTTTTTCTCACTTTCATATGAAAGAGCGTAGTTTTTTACCCTAGAAACATAAATAAAAAAGTGGTTATCGACTTGGAAAGACGAATCAAATGCGGTGAATGCGGGCGCTGCGCTCACCGGACCGGCGCGCGCGCTGCCGCTGCCTCGCGATACGCCTGCCGGGGGGAGGGGGAGGGGAAGGGGGAGCCGAGCGTGGGATGTCAAGAATATGTCCTGGAAAAAAAGACTATGTGACGGTAAGAGATGAGAATGGGGTTAAAGTAAAGAAGCAGAAACGTTTGATTTTAGGTAATTTGCAGGAAATTTACCAATTTTATAAAGAGAACGGTAGCAACCCGCGCATTGGGTTTTCTAAGTTCGCCAGCCTCCGCCCCAAACACTGTGTCCTGTTGGGAAGCAACGGCACTCATACGGTTTGTGTATGTTGCTATCACCAGAACGTTAAGCTAATGTTAGCGTCTCTGGGCTTAAAAGACATTACCTACAAGGACCTGTTGAAGCACGCGGTTTGTGATGTCGGGAGGGAAGCCTGTATGCTGCAAAAGTGTGAAAACTGTCCAGGTCAGGACGGTGTCAGGTCATATTTGATCGACACTTTAAATGCGCAGGCAGGGGAAACCTCAGACTTGGTGGACGAAGTCAGATTTAGTCAGTGGCTAAGCACGGATCGTTGCACTTTGACCGAAATTGTTCTTCCTATGGACGAGTTTCTTGACAAACTGTCTGACGCCATTGTGACATTTACTTGGCATCATTTCACGAGTCAGCATCAAAGCAAATATTTCGACGATCTAAAAAAGCAGCTACCTGAGCATGAAGCACTGATCATATTAGATTTTTCAGAAAACTACACTTTTGTAGTTCAAGACGAAATTCAGTCATATCACTGGAACGCACCACAGTGTACCGTTCATCCGTTTGTTGTTTATTGGCGAGAGGCTGGAAAGATTGAATGCCACAGTTTTGCGTGTTATCAAACGAACTGAAGCATGACACCGTCGCTGTGCACACATTCTTGCAGCACATTGTACCGAAAGTGAAAGGCATAGTCCCGAACTTGAAAAAGATTCATTATTTTTCGGATGGGTCAGCTGCCCAGTACAAGAATAAGTTTAATTTCGTGAATGTGAGTTTTCATGATGAGGATTTCGGAGTCCAGTGCGATTGGAATTTTTTTGCAACGTTGCATGGGAAAAAATTCGTGCGACGGTGTTGGGGGTACACTGAAAAGGGTTGCAGCTAGCGCCAGTCTTTCGCGGACACACTCGGACCACATTCTTACTGCGGAAAAGCTATGTAAAGTGCTACAGGACAAGGGTAATTTGCATACCGAGTGCTACTTTGTAGCGAAAGAAGAGGTTAGTCGTACACGGCATGAGCTTGGCGATAGACTGTCAATGGCAAAAACTGTCAAAGGGACTCTAAAAATACACAGGGTAACTCCAGTGAAGGCAAACATTGTCGTTGTGCGAGAACTTGCCATAAGTGAAGGAAGAGAAGTGATGGTGGCCTGATTTGCTACAGGATTTAGGTTGAATGGTTAGCGTGACCTACATCGGCAGCTGATTTCCGTTTGTTTATGTGCGAATTACAATGTGAAGTGAGCTAATGTTAAGTTATGCATTTTGTACCTCTGATAAGGCTCATTGTACCATCTCGTTAGCATTCGCAAATGTACATGTACTTTCCGGCTTGTTATTTGTGTGAATAATAAATGAAGTGCTAAAACGTCCTGCCTGGTGTTTATAAATAATCTGCATAGTGTCCTCTCAATCCCACGGGGCCGCGGACGACAGCCGCCAGCACCCCTATCCCCCGTTGGCAGCAGCTGGCCGCGGCCGTTGCTGAACGACGCCGTATTGGGTAAAATGAGGCCGGGCGGTTGGTGTTTGAAATTATGTTTAAAATATTTATAAGCCGATAACCACTTTTTTATTGATGAAATATAGGTAATAATCAACGCTCTTTCATTAAAAAATATCAAAAATCACAATATCGAAGGGGAAAATTGCTCAAGAGAACTTGGCATTTTTTGAAGTGTTATATTTGACATATATTTAATTGCTATGGTTTCGATAGTGATAAACGTTCATTCTGCATGGGATTGCAATCATTTTGATGTACAAACTCACCTACTTATCATTCAATGTAGCAGGGATAAATCCTGCCAAACAAAGCCATGTATGCATCGAATGTAAAAATGTCGCAGGCTGTAGCTCGAAAACCGGAAGTCGGAGAGGCCTGAAAATGTCACAGGCGTGTTTAGGGCTGCTGATAACCCTATAGACTCATTTTCATCAAAATCTGAGATGTGGGGGTGCAAAATCGAAATTTTATTTGTCGATCTGTCGTGGAACGCCCCAGCTGTCAGTTTTTTAAAATATTTTTTTTTTTTTTAACATTAGAGGAAAAAAAAATTTTGTGTTTTTTTTTTTTTTTAAAATATTTCCTAATAAAAAAAACTATACCCCCCAGAGCATCGTGGGTAATCGAAAAACAATGCTCCAGGCAGCCGTTTGCATAAGAGAGCAATGAAGAATAAACATGAAATGAGCAATGTCTGTGATGCAGTGCAAGTCGTGACCACTTCAATCGAAAAGTTCTAGATATCCAACAGAGGTTTCAAGGTATTTGAAAACGTCACTTTCATGCACACCTTCCAGCTGACCAGAAGTTAAATCGAAATGAATGAATGTAGCAACCAAATACTATCACAACTAGCTGTAATCATAAGTTAGTTCAACGTGTTGAAAATGAAATGTAGTTCTTAGCTAATGAGGAAAAGAAAGTGTTAGCTTGAGTCAGGGCTAGCAAAATATTGGCAAAAACTAGTTCTTACCACGCCAATGACATTCACCGAAGAAAAAATCCACTTGCAAAAACTGCCCTGCAGCAGACCCCGTTGGCCTGATATCTCTGGTATTTGGGAACTTCTGTATTGGCAATCACCAACCCAGCTCCTGCACAACTTTCATGCGTTTGAAAAGAAAATTACTTTGTCGCGTTCCTGATATTAACCAGTTTATGCCAGCATCATTCCAACCATGGCTGTGTGAGGTAGGTTCTTCTTATACCTTTTCAGACAAAGAAGACCTTGAGGAGTTGTGGCTCTTCTTCTTCAGAATCAGATTGAGTACCCAGATAATGAGGACAGCTTCCAGGACTAGATGATAGCTTGGAACCTGAAATATCAGTTGGAGTATAATTGTTAATACATAAGAAGAAGGTGGCATGGGTGGATCCAAATGGGTGCAGACCAATTTGAGTGCACCAAAGGGGTGCACATCTCTGGGATCTCTCACCCAAAGGCATCCAACGTACAACGAGTAGAAAAGGTACCATTCCCGGGACACTCAACTGCACCTGCCTTGAAATATTCTCATTCATGAAGAACATTCAATCATGGAGACTTGAAACATCGTCAAAAGAAGTCAAAGTTCAGCGATGTCTGGGTCAGTGACCAGATGTAAAATTTTCCAATAAAGTGTTTGTGATGGCTTCACAAATAGTTCAACAAATGTACAAGGTTTAAAGCAAATTGGTGTGGGGATCAAAAACCTGACCTGTGACCGAACTGACATGCAATGCACCTTTAGGGTGACCTGTTTGTTCGTTATATTAGTACTTCAGTCAAAAACAATAGTTGTAGATAGCTTAACCCATGCATGTCCGTGGAGGGGGGCAGATATCTGCCCCGCCCAAGTTTTTCCTCATTTCCGCCAAACTAATATGGTTAGCAAGGCAGTCCTACCTGATCTGGTCGAATTTGACCTATGATGGCCCAGTGACCTGAATGTTGACCTGAGCGAAAAAAATGACCGAAACGCTTTCGATAGAGCCAGTCACCAGCTATCCAACGCCGTTTTCCGTTTGTCGCTAGCTAGCATAGTTCCAGAGATCTTAGGGGGGCAGACATCTGCCCCCTGGACATGCGAAGTTGGCGCGGACCGCCGGACGTGCGAGCGTTAAAGTCCCCAAAATTTGTTTGATGTTTCCCTGTGTTGAACCCATTTTTTTTTCACAATCCGAAAATGTGTTCGTTCCAACTAGACCCCAATTGCAACATCACATCTGACTAGCATTAACAAATTCATCATCCTTTTTAAAATAAACATTTAATCAAAATTATTGGTGAGTGGGTTTATGGGCAAAGATCCCATTGCTAACCAGATATTGTTGCGTGGACACTGGTACGACAACCCGATCCATGGATTCCAGTTCAACTGCGGAATTTTGACTCCTAGCTTACCATGCCGTCAATGCGCCCAAACGCCTTCTCTCCGCTCTCATGGTAGCTCGTCCCCGGCAGCATCGGGTCAGTTACCAACTCAACCACCCAGTGAGGGGCAAAGTGTGATTCAACACTTACGATGCACTTCATCTTGCCGAGCCATCGATGCGGTAATGCAGCTACCGGGACGCAAATCTCATCCATCGGTTACTGGGCTCAGTTATACCTAATCTCAGCAAATCAATACTTCAGAATTTAGAGTTTGAGCATGGTGATAAACATAACAACGATACATGTGAAACTTGCATCACAACGCAAAATGCAACACCCAAATATAGCGCATGAACATGTTGAGTTGACATTGATAAGGATATGTAGACAAAACATATTCAACTACCAATAATTGCAAGTGCTAGCCAGGCATTGGAAGCCAAAGTAAGTCATCTTGAAATAATACAATTAGGAGTACATGGCTCAAAGTAAAAAAAAACTCAAATACAAAGCCTAAGAAACACTTACCTCAAAGAAAAGCTTCACCAGCTCATATATTCTCATCGTGGCCATTACTCAACAATGGCATGCAGTCTGAAACCATATATGCAGGTCAGATAGGCCACCACTTGTGAGTTTAATTGCCACATCAGTATTTCATAACCGGCATTGAAGTTTCTGGAAGAAAATATCCATTTTGGATCAAATTAAGGGGATAGTTGCATCCATGACTTGGATGGAGTTTGAAACCCACAATTATTTTAGAAGAAGTAATTGTTCTGACAAATCGATCAGCGAAGCATGTGCAGTAACATACTCCGTTGATTTTCTGTATATCGTCGCTAGTCTCTTTCTGAATCATCTTAGAGCAGCAAGGATTAGTAGCAATATCTATGGCAGAAATTATTTCCGAGAATTCACAGGGCTATAAGGAAGGTAGAAGGAGCTGATTTGGAAAAATAGCAAGCATACATTAGCAGCCAGACGTTATTGTGATTCTCGCAATAACTCTAATGATATTCTTCTCAGTGATGCTGCCAAAATCACATGAGTAAAAATATCAACAATGGTAACAACCAACCCGCTTACTTGCCCGTCCCCACTCCACTCACTTATACGATCCAGAGGTATGACTGCCGGAAGACAGATTAAGCTGGTGAGACGACGATGGCTAGGGATTTTTTAAAGGACAACAATTGATATATCACTACACTAACATACTATATAGATGTCAATCACGTTAATAAATCTGGCTGACACTAGCAGCATACTCACACCACTGCAACAAAAAGTTGCATAATAACCAACAAGCAGGAGACCCCGATGCTGGTTGATATATTTGTCTGCTAAAACCTGGGAAACTAGGACTCGAAACATAGAACATCTTGAATTAATTCATACCAGGCGACTCCGTTTTCAACGTTGTTCCCTACATTATATTACAAACTGTGGTAGGTGCACGCCCGAGGCACGCCCAAAGTTTTCGTGACTGCGCGCCTGGTGTACACCGATGCTGGCAAACTGTATGCCAGGCGTAGAGCTAATAACCAGATTGCACTCCCGGTGCATAGTCTAGGTTCCGAATCAGATGCCCGACATACGGCTCAGTTTTCAGATAGTAAGTCAAATTTTTTTAACGACGAAGGGCGATTCTGAGCAAATAGTACTCCAATAGCCAGTGATGCAAAACACCGTTATGCAACCTTGAATATGCAATCTATACCTCCGGAAAACCGCTTAACTTCTGCACACCAAACATACATATTGTAAAGCATTGCAACGTATATATGCGAAAGAAAATCCAACTTTACTGGCCTGGAGTTGTCGAACTAGTCTCGGTCGCAGCGAATACCAATATTTTGTCAACTCGGTCACAGCCTGCTGAACGACCGAGGTGGATTGGATTGCAGCTTTACGTTGCACTCAGCAGCTGAGGCCATATCGCGTCGCCCGCCTCTCACCCTGGCAGGAAGCGCGGGCATCACAGGGAATCGAAGAACGGCCGAGGTGGGAGAGAATGGATAGCAAGACAAGAGACGCTGCATAACCAGATATCCTTTGCACCATCTGCTTGCACTGGTCATAACTCCAATCCAAGGGCACAATTACTTTTGGACTCGGAAAACATATTCCCAGGCGAAATTCAAGGAGATGGGTGGTGCCATATAGAAGTAATACCGTCAGATGCATGGAACTGGTCAGACTAAGCCTGCATCGTGATAAGTCGGATTTTGTTTTATGGTGCAGCTTGCATCACAGACAACCAAAAGGGACATCCAAGGTGCACCCTCGGCCTCTGTCACCCTCAGCCATAGGCGCACCCGACATGTGAGAGAGAGAGAGTGCCGGGATGCCTTTGCGTTCGAATCGTGTGTTGGTTTTCAGAACCTGAAAACATGAAAATAAACACCGGTTCTACTCCCACTCGCTCATGAACTTCGTTCTGAAACGGATATCTCTCTAAAACAAAAGTTCAAATTATACTCCCCTAATGAACAAGAAGAAAAGGGAAGCTTTGTCCATTCCGCCCGTTCACTTAAAAATACCGTGCGCTTCCGTTCGCCAAGCGAAAACGCAGACATTTTCCCCTTGTAGGATTGGATGGGATGCATCAGGTCCGGATGGTGCTGACCGGCAGACCGAGTGTCGCAAGCGGACTACTGCCTGCTGGCGTACGACAGCGCGACTGCTGGATGCAATATAGGACTAATGTCCTTGACACAATCGTATGTTCACGCAATATTCACCGTCGGAGGCCAAATTTTCCCACCCCCTCCCTCCGAAGGATTTTCAGAAATGGCAGGAAGACCTTGGCACTATGGTCATGGTGTCAGTCATTTGTCACAAGTGTTCAAGTGTTGCTCTTAGCGCATTTCAATTGTTCGCAGTGGTTTTCGCAAGATGATACAAAGACAAGTAGTATATAAATGCATGTATAACTGTCCCAATGAAGAATGGAACAATTTTGCTAACTTAAGGCCACACCACGAGGGAGGATAGGACTTGTACTTTGTAAACCTGGATGAGAAGAGGAAAGCTTCAGGGTATTCGAATACCGAGGGGATATTTGTTTTCAAACTTGTGACATAAAGATCTCAATTTGCATAGCTGTGCATGTTTAAGCAATTTTTTGGAAGTCTATGTGAATAATTGGTACATGCAGTATATATCCCATGAATATTTACAATCAATATATGCAGGAAACATGTTATGATTGATCATTGGGGTTGAATGGTGCATACATATAAATGCACCCATACATGTGTATTGCGATTTTGAGTCGTGCTATGCCATTGGATGACTTTAAAGTCATGATGTTGGATGCCTTCGCTGTGGGTGTCACATGGATGCTGTATAGGCATGTGACCTAATGGGGTTTCTTGTCTGTCTTCCTTGCTTTACATCATGTAAGCATTCGTTGAAGCGTGGTCGTACTGATTGCGATGTCTCCCATATGTAGGCTGCCACATTATCCTGGCCCACAAATTGCAACTGATCTCGTAAACATTCCCGATGAGGCATCTCCACAGTAAGAGGATTGCATATTCGCCGCTGGGTACCTCACATGATTCCGGGCATATCCTAGGGCATATCTGGTTGCCCTGCAGATGTGCCCTCACTCAGAGCATATCTGGTTAGATGTTGCAGTGGCGGTGCACCCCTTACTATGCTCGTCGGAGGTGGACACCAGTCACTTCATGGTATTGATGATTGTGTGTGTATCGTCTGTATATGGAAGATATACACAGATGATGTAATCTGGCTCTCAGCTTCACGTTGAGACGGATGAGTCGGATGTTTATGTACGAGACTGTGTTTGACACAAGAGACGAGCCTTTAGGATATTCATTCTGGATAAAAGGCTGCTCAAGCTTATTTATACCTCCTTATCTGGTGGATTCATATGATTAAATTATAACGGGTGGTAACAACTGACTGAAAAAAAACACTTTTTGGCATGATAGGGATGGGATTCCGTTACGGGGACGCTGAAGGTGTGTTGTCCTGGGTGCTTCCCAATCATCATCTCCGTCAGTTCGGTTCAGCTTTTGGTGAAGATACTGGTGAAGCTGTAGTGAAGAAGAACTTTGCGCCATCTCATTGCAAATCAACGTCTTTCTATCCCCACTTCCACCTATTTAATGACATCTGTAGTGATATTATGTGATGAGCAGCATAGGGCCCTATTCCCAGCAATGCAAGTAAGCAGACTGGTAAGAATTGACTGGACACATTAAGGACGGAGTTGTAGTTCAATTCGTGCAGATTAAAAAAAAAACACTCACCAGATTTCCAACATGTAGTCGAGGAATTATCACCATTAGTGGACTCAGTCAACCAGTCCTTAGATTCTTCGACACAAATCCACCCGTGGTTCGCGCCCTCGATTCATTAACACGCGCCCTGGAGGGAGGGGGGGGGGCGAAATCCGCCAGCCCCTCCGGTTTTTCGTAGATAACTCCCGATTTTGCCGGCTGATATACGCCATTGTTTGTGTACCTCCTTATAAATGAACGGCACGTTGTTTAAAGCAAGAAAAACGAAAATTGACCAAAAATTTATCGAGTTAGGGGTCGGTAAAGTTTTAAAAAATGTATCAGCGCCAGACCACAAATATCGCCACTGATGCGCTTCCCGTATATTGGCAAAAGGGAAGTGTTCTTGGCAACACAGGCGACTTATTTGATGTATGTTGTTATGCTACATTGATTCAAAGTCATGTCAGGTTACCGAGGTCAAGTCAGGTCAAGTTCATGACAGGTTAGCACGTGCCCTGGAGGGATGGAGGGCGAAATCTACTCACCCCTCCGATTTGTCGTACACAACTCCATATTGTACACGCCGATATACGCCATTTTTTTGTACCCGCTTAGAAATGATAGGGGCATTGTTTAAAGTAAGAAAAATGAAAATCTGCCGACATGTTTTTCAGTTATGGGCCGGTCAAGTTTTCTTTAATCACAGCGCCAGACCACAAAAATCGGCGCTGATGCGCTTCCCGTATATTGGCAAAATGGAAGTGTTCTTGACAACACTAGCGACTTGTTTGATGCATATTGTTCTGCTATTTAATATAAAAGTCATGTTAGGTCGCCGAGGTCATCATAACAGGCTAATGGAACCAAACATGGTCAACTGGAATGCTGTCATAAAGGGAAATGACTGTCATGCGATTGATGTAACTTTGCATGATACTCCCTACATATCCAACTGTTTGTCATTGTGTGCTTGAGCATTTCTATACTTTATTCATGTATATCACTCCTTTCTTTGCGAAACTGATTGAGCCGAGCCGCCCAACGGAGCAGTCAGGTGGGCAGCCCGGTTCCGGTAACTGGAGCAGGTAATGACCTGATAAAGTGCTCCCATATCGGTGACCTAAGGTCAAATGGCGGATCTGACATATGCATTGCATTATCAGTAATGTCCAAAACATCATTAATCCCAATTTTGGACCATTTAAACACACTCACAGGGATAAAAAACAATGACAAGCCGGGCCACGCAAAACCAGAAAATTTAGCTATTTTGACCTCGTTTGACCTTGAAGATATTGACCTAAGGTCAGGAAATTTGCACACAATAGAGTTAACTATCGTGCCCATCCACTCTGCAAATTTCGTTGCTCTAGCCCTAGCAGGAGCCTAGATCTTAGGGGGGGCGGAATCCGCCCCCTCCAGTGCGCGTAATTCTCAGAGGCCCTCCAGGGCGCGTGTTAACGCTGGTAGCGCAGGCACTATGGGCGCTAAATGACCAAACCTGGTCGATGTGCCATAAAACTAAAATAACCAACCAGTACAGGCAGTGGGGAAATTTTCTTATGTTCCAAGAGTCGAGTAAAAGTTGACGCATAGCAAGTATTTTCCTTCCCTCGCTTCCGACATTTGTTTGCATACTTGTATCGAAATATCTTGAAAATTTCAACCTCAACTTACTGTAGGCAAAGCTGTATTGGGAATACTGATAGGAAATGTGTGAGGGAACATCCATTAAATTTCACACTAGATGCATGTGGAAATAGTCACATGTTACCTTTCACACATGCCTCAACTTAACCTGACAGCTGTTTCCCGTATGTTAGCCAGAACAAAATCCACTGACACTTTCCAGTTGGCCATTGTAAACAGTCAATAATTTTCAGGCGGTTGTCATCTAACGCTAAGAGCAGCAGGCAGACATGCAGTGGATATGGAAAAAGATAGCGATGCTGACTACACAACTAATTGCAAAGCTAATGTTTGTGTGCAAGAAAGCCCGATGCTAATTAAAAAGGAGCAAAATGGAAATGAAAACCTTTTTTCATGGACTTCCGGAGATGGAAGGGCGGGGGGGGTGTGTGTAGTAGGTTCTTGTCATTCAAGACATATCGGCCGTGACTTTACGAAGTAAAACAGTAACACCATTTGATTTAAGCTATGCAGAAATTTATGTTGAAATGCGATGAAAGCCTAAAATAACCTGTTATATATATTAAAAATACTTCACACATGTAAAGCTGACTAATTAACTACTCGAGTATCAGGGTGCTTCAACCAAAGCGTGATGAATTAGCACTAGCATCAAGTTGACTAAATTAAGCAAATATATTATATTTGAATAAAAACTAATGCTGGGACCCAGACGTGTAGCGTAGTGCTTCTCATCTAACGCGAACAGATTGGACTAATCGCACCCACATTCCAAGATCTTTGAAACTACCGAATCTAGAAATACAAAATGGACAAGGGAGACCATGGCTGTGGTTTATTTTCTGCGGCATAAATTTGATGACTCCAAGTCAATGCATTCCTGGTCCAATGAGATCGAGATCGGATGGCATGCCATGCCATGCCGAAGAAACCTTCCGCGGTCAGTCTGGCGAAGTTACACCCTCGCAGTTCCTATATTTACTGGCATATAAAATACATATTCCATATCATGCATTTAATTTGGAACACATCACAAATTAGTAATGGAATACACTAGCTCATTTACGAGACATCCTTTAAAAAACAAGACGGATGGGCAGTTCCCGCCCCTCACCCTATGCAGGTGGGTGAGCTAATTTAAGCAACATAAACTCGCCTTCATTCGTTTCCTTAGCAAATCAGAATTCACAAAAACAACCTTATCACTGATGGGCGGTGGAGCACAACGACATCGAAATATATGAAGTGTAATAGTTGATAATTCATAGGATCTAAATTTGACCCAGACAAGCAAACATAACCCTTTAATATTGATGTTACAATTTTTGTATCTGTGATACTTATATTCGATGCTCGATGCTACATGGTTCCAAAAAGGGAAGGCGTTCAGCGAAAACGTACATTTAGGGTTTTAAGTTTTGAACATCTCACGATTTCTTGCTTGCTCTGGTGTATTTTTGTTTACTAAGGGTGAACTTGCTACCACCTTGGCTGTGCCTCTGAATCCCCCAGAATGGTGTTCCCAAAGGAATGGTCTCTTGCAGCCTCTTCCCTCCCTCTTTTAAGCCAGTGACCTTGCTGGAAAATTTTAGCCCCTTTGTGAGGTTTGAGCTCACAGGATTGATTTTTCTCAATTTGTGGTGCTCCCCACTTGGTCCACCAGACAAATGCTTTGTACTTAATTTATTTCCCATGTCCTTGCTTCTGATTGTCAAGCAATTGATCAAATGCTTTTTGCGAACATGCTTTAGGGTCGCAAAGCCCTGATCCCTGGAGTCATAATTTGACAATGATTCCCTTCCACATGAGCGGTAACCTCTACAGGCACCTTCTCAATCTGAGCCTGATAATTGCCTGGAGGTCATGGTTTGACAAAGGTGAGTCATGTACGGGTACCAGAGACCATTGTTGTGTTAATCATCTGCACCAATGATCATTTTGGCCAAGCTGGGCCAGCAGGCCAAACTTAGGTGTCATGTAATATCACGTTGCTCACCTGTGATGATTCTTTGGTAACTAGTTTGGCAGATTTCGCATTTGTCAGGTTTGGATGCAAACTCTGCATGATTCCTATGTGATAAAAATATTCACCATGTTTTTCATTCAATTTAAAGCCCATTGAGGGGTGGTATGATCCAATATCATTAGCATGCTCTTGTGCAGATCAGATCAAGTCACAGAGGGTGAATATGTTATGTTGGTTTTGGGGTTATGAACACATTTTGAGCCTTAAAGTGCAAGGATGAAAGCTGAATTTGAATTCAACACCCAAAAAACCCTATGAATTAATGGTTAACTTTTAACTTTTGGTAAACTAACAACTTACTTTTACTGATCAGAGATCAAGATAGGAGTATGGGGCCAACATGGGTGAAGGCTAGTTCTAGGGCACTGATGTGGGCTGTTTTCGGATTAAAAGCTCATGTTTATCACACATAAATCCCAAACCCCATATTGACCCAAGTTACTTGCTATCATGGGTGCAATCTTGGGCAGACTGGGGGCATTTTTGAAGTGATGATTTGTTCCCCTGAATTTCTTTTTGTCTAAAGACTCAGGAATTTAAATGTCTATATATAGTTGCAGCAACATTGCACTTAATTATTCATATGGTGGAAATATATATGCAGTAGAATCATCAAAAATACCACTTGGGAAACAATCATCGGGTTTCACCTCTCCTTTTAGCCCAAGAACGAAATCAGCATCCAGTTTTCTACTCTTCTGCATGGAAGCTTTGGCATCTCCCATTGGTAGACTATGGTGGAGATGCAGGGTGAACCATACAGATGATTATGGTATGCAGTCATCAGGTGATGTTATAGGTTTTGAGCATGAAAGGCTCTGAGCAAAATAGATGCTGTGCATTATAGGCTTTGAGCTTTAGCAGTTTTGAAGCATTAGCTATTTCAAGAGTTATGCTTTGAAAATGTAGAAAATGGCGACTTTTTTAATTCAATTGGATTTAAAAAATTACGTTTTCTTCAAAAGGAGCTTATGCTAGGCTAGGTTAGGCTGGGTTAGGCTTTTTAATTTTGAAAATTTCACGAAAATATACTACATTTTGTCAAATTTTATTTGTTGGATTACTTTCTTTCCAAAAGGAGGCTAAGTTATGTTATGTTAGATTATGTTGCATTGTATTATATTTTTATGCACTTCCCTCTATGCTATGCTATCTAACTCAATGCCCCTTTTTGGTTTTATCTTCCTTACAACATGAGGAGTAAGCACTTACTTGCACAGAAAATTAGTGGTCCACCATCTTAGTTACATTGATAATGATTGCATTGGAATGATGAATTTCAAGCATTCATAAATACCTACAAGTACACATAAAAAACACCACTGAAATCTAGCCAAAATTCACCTGCATTGTACCAAGTGGTTGTTCTGCATTTCAGCATCACAGGTGATATAAAGTTGGGACATCAAACTCAGTTTTGCAGCAAGTCCTTGGAGTAGGATGGTTTTGAAATTATGCATTTGGGTGAGCCCATCTCTGATGGACTGAAATTTAATATTTATGGGTCAGCCATTTTTTTCAATCAGTACTTTTTTAGCACACTATGATGGTCCAGATTGGTAGATAGGTACCTACCACCTACCTATCTAGATAGGGGAAGAGGAGAGTATCTGAACATGTTAGTTTCCTGAAAACCCACCTTTGAATATCTCCCACATCATGTTCAGTAAATAAATAACAAAAAGATGGTGGTATTCACAAATGATGGACCTGTCTGCCAAAATATGAAGGTCTGATCACATAGTTCTACTGATTATTTGTGTGTGGAGATAGTGAAGTTCACAGACACTACTTTTAGGCTCCTGAGAGCAGTTGGCCTGAGGAAACCATAAGGAAGTGACTTTAAATACATTGTTTTGCAAGTACACCACTATTTTGCAGTACTACTAATGGCTTATACCACAACAGCTACAGTGAAGTAATATTGCACAACGAAATTTGTGTGTTCAGAATATGGCTCAGCAATATAAAATAATTATGTTTTCAAGTCAATTACTGGTTCAGCCACACAGAAGCAAGAGTAGAGATATTTCTTACATGCCTTAAGTGTTCAGAAACCCCCATCTTTCCCTATGTAGGTATGCACCTAGGTCCATCAAGTTAGTTACAATAGCAAAACCAGACACCTCATTCCAACCAGCTGATGTGCTCATTGCAACATGAGTGGAAATTAGCGTAATTTTAGAGACTTTATGTCATAAAACATTCTTATACCAAGCTCGAACTGCATCGGATGGATCTCACGCCACATGCACTCTCGACGTAAATGTGAACAAGGAATACGCGTATACCTAACTAAAAACGACATAAACCGACTCACACAAATCAACAAGTAATTCCACTCACCGCCGCCAGTAGTTTCCCACGTTTCCCAGCAACCTACGCCAGATACCACCAGCAACCCTCTACGCTGCGTCTCAGACACGTACTAAAATAGTGACGACCACGCTCCAGTTAATACATTTATCAATGGGTCGAGGCCAATGTCTGTCAAGAGGGGCTGGGTAATAGCGAACAACTGTGACCACAGCCCTGTTCGGGAAGCATCAAAACGGTGCTGTCGGTGCAGTTGGAACTATGACGTCACCGAGGAACACAATTTTGGGCCTGCAGTCGACAAATGTGAAAGATGTAAGACATTTGTGGTGCAATTGCGGGCGCGGTGTTTAATCCCTGGCTAAAATCGTGCTGGGTCGCCCACTTTCATGTGTATTTTGTACGATTTGTAGATTTATGGATGCGGCGCATAGCTCCAGCTTAATCATGATTTAGAACCTTTGGCTATAACTTATGCTGATAAAGCGGATGAGGGTCAGCTGCTTCCTCCCTCCGTTCAGATTTTGAATGATGCGTTTGAAAAACATGGGTGAACGATGAGTTTGGGCGATGGGTGAAGATGGGTGGGTGATGGATGGTTATGCAGTTAATATATACGTGTAGTTTTCGACATGGATGTCGGACATGAGAGTCCGAGGAAGAAAAATAAGGGGAGCTACCGCGGCACCGGGGCACCTGACGTCTTCAATTAACGCATGTAACATTTGCTCATAAACATTACGTACATTTGCCCTTTCAGGTAACTTGAATTCGTGAAATGTCTGTTATTCAATGCAAGTTTCATATTTGCGACTAGCATGTGACCACTCATTTCCGCTGCAAATACATACTTTTCAGTTGGCAGGAAAAATAATTCCAACAAGACAAGTTGGACCTGTGAGCAATGCAAAGTCATTAGACTCATCAGTGGACTAGGTAACTTAGAATATGTCGAAAGTCTTATGGCATTATATATGTACTCACTGAAGTATAGGAGGTTAAGGAGTGATGTGACTGAAATGTACAAAATTATTAAAGGGCTAGACCAGGTCAATCTGAATGATCCTCTTCTATTTAGCCTATGGGGTTCATCAATCCATGTTGGTTGGTTCTTGGTTTTACGACACATCAACCGTTGAGTCATCTAGCGTCGCCAATCTCTCACGCCGATTGGTCGCGGGCGAAGAGTAGCGACAGGTGAGAGACGAACCCATAACCTTTCGATCGTGAGACGAGCAACTTACCCCCAGACATTGTTTACTGTGCGAATTAATGGTGGATGACATGAAATTTTTGATGTTAGTTTGCATGGTCCAGCCCCTTTAAGCAGGCAATGGTGGAGTTGGAAAATTATTGGTAGGGAACTTGGTCCACATGTATGTTGTGCAGGATCCAGTGAATAGGGTGTGATAGGTATGGTAAGCATGGATGCTGTGTGGGACATGGGTGGATAGGTAAGGAATGATGGCTGTGTGAGATGTTGGTCGATGCTTTCTTGGGAATTTATGATGTGATGTTGGTTGGGGTGATTAGTGTCTTCATATTTATGGTATCGTCCCATTACAGACTT
This sequence comes from Imbricaverruca yamaguchii, assembly GCA_034440575.1. Lineage (NCBI taxonomy): Eukaryota > Metazoa > Arthropoda > Thecostraca > Neoverrucidae > Imbricaverruca > Imbricaverruca yamaguchii. The sequence goes on along the minus strand of JAOTOL010001472.1, from coordinate 746,126 downwards.
AACCTAGATGGGTCATTGTGGCTCTGAATGTTTTATGACTTGATAACTGAAGGGGCTTGTGTTTCGGTGATGTAGCAAAACATTATGGAAAAGAGAGAAAAAAGTAACATAACCTAGTCTAGAGGTTGGGAGCTGATAGAAATTGCAAAATGCTGGAGGAAAAATATTGGAAAAATTGAAAATTTTCCTTCGTTTAAAAATGCAACTTAAAAACCATAGCCAAACCTAGCCTAATTTTATTTGGAAGAAATTAAATAATTTGTATTGTGAAAAATGTCACCAAAAATGTGGAAACCGTCCAGCCCTAAAGGAAAAGTTTAGCCTAATATAACAAAACCTAACCACTTTGTTTGTTTCATGGTCGTAACATATGTGGAAAACTTGCATTCTGGATACCTTAAGGTGCAATAATACTAATGACTGGAAGGGATCTACTCAGAAATCAGGGGCGTTACTCTGCATGCACTATTTCAGAATACCTGCGTGCACCCTCTGCTCAGCAGTTTTTTTTTCAGCTGAATTCAGAACATTGATATTGAAATTATTGACAATCTTTTTCCTGTGGAGTGCCACCCTACATCACCCTTACACTTCAGCACGATGGGCATGTTGTGATGGTTGCCTGTATTGTATGGCTGATGGAATACCTTATCATTATCACAACAGGAGTCAACAGCTTCTGATTAAAGCTTAAACAGTGAAACACTGAAGCTTAAACAGTGCATATCTTGCTCATATTTAGTTTCTGAAGAAACAGTAGGTGCTGATGCTAGGAAAGCTTTTGCAAGTCAAGTCCATGCCATTTTCTAATTTCTGTTCATGGGCTTCTATAGAAAAACTAGATAATTACCCTAGTTGTCTTCAAGAAAACTACTCTTAATTTACATTTCTTGATATTTTATTTTCATTGCACTTCGTTTCTTTTTATATCCACAGCATTGGGGCACCAGGTGTCCCTTTTCCTCCATGGGTTGGCACACCTTGTTTTGGGTGCACACCTGGATCACCTGCATCACACCTGGTGCACTTGATGCATCTCTGGTTGTGTGCCAGATGAGAGCCTTGCACTTCTGGCTTTGGAAAGGACAATAACAGTTTTCAGGTGCAATATTTGCAGATATGAAATCCTGAGCCAATGGTACCATTTCCACATTAACAATTTTCAGGTCAGATCTACATCCTTTGTGTCAAAAGCTAACGTAAATGCATAGAAGGCCATACAACAATTTACAATAAAAAATATACGCATGATGCTTTGTGGTGTGATTTTGAATGAGTTCCCTGTATATTTCATTGGGGAATAACACATTTTCCAGATATATGCAATTTAAATTAAAGTACTTATATGCCTAAGTAGTCAGTTCACCAACAAAATGCTAAATTAACTGAAGTACTATCCAAAACCACAAATAAAACCTGGGCACCAATGATTAGTTGGCTATTTAAGTTTTAGGGCACATCAACCAGGTTTGGTCCTTTCACACCTATATATGACAATGAAGATGCATGCTATTCCCTCTTTCTCCACTAAAGATGGGAAAGGTGTGGGGCTGAACATATGACTTTAATGGGCATGTATGCAATAAAGAAAAATGCAAAATTGTCAGCAAAAACCTAATCTGGCCTTCCAATGCATGATCAACAAAAAGTTCCTGTTTGGTTGCCTGTATGATAGAACCTGATGTTGAGTAGTCTAAATTGCACTTATGTTAAGTCACCTAAAGCCCATTAACAATGCATCGCCTAAAACGTATGGATGCTGTGTTGTGAAATATTAGTTACAAAAGGATTTTGCATCATCCATGGTGCCAATGCTACATGGTGTGACATGAAATAGGGAATATCTTGCCTACATGTGATTTACCAAAGAAGTGGTAGGTGAATATACTGTCAAGTAATATTTAGCAAGTCTCCTCGACATGTTTTTCCAACTTGTGCTTAGAGGCTTCTACAGAAATAGGTACCAAAGGCCAACGTAAAGGAAAACTAACCCTAAGTTCAAGCCATTCGATTTCTCAGCAACGTTTTGGAAGATCAAGGCTGTAATGACCAAAAAGTAGGAAACAATCTCATTGATTGATTATTTGGGCTCAAGAGTGCACAATCTAACTGGCGGCCATGTCATGCGTGAAATCTTACTGGAAGTATGTATCTACCTATGCCCCTACCGTAACCGTGCTACTCCAACCTTGTCTCAACTGCGTCAGCCACGTACAAGTTAACGTGCAGTCGGAGATTACGTCGTTTTCCGACTGCACCGACTGCAGTTTGCCAATGTATGACGTCACAGAAAAAATGCCCGAGGCGAAACTCTGACGCGTCTGATTGGTTCCTTACTTTCCGACTGCACCGTCTAGATGCTTGCCGAACAGGGCTGTGGCTTTCCGACTGCACCGGCTGCGCAGGGTCTGTTCCAGGCTGCGCAGGGTCTGTGGCTCCACTCGGCCCCTGTCAATGTTCATTGGCAGCCGGGGACGTCATCTGGGCGCTGATTTGGGTTCAACAGATTATCACGACAGCAAGAAATTGTACTTTTCCGCATACATTCCTGACTAACAAGTATACATGAGTGGTGCAAATTATACGTCATCTGAAAGCTTGTTTCATAGTATTTCGATAATCATGGGATAATTTCACATGAATGTGTTAGTTATTGTGTAAAATGGTGTTATTTAGACCCATGTCATATCCATCGACACTATTTAACTTAATCGGGCCGAGCGACTCAGTGTTGGTAGCGCAGTTGGTAGCGCGTCGGTTTCCGACTCGGAGGTAGCCGGTTCGAGCCTGGAGGCCGGCGGCTTTTTGTGCGCGTTGTGGGAAGTCCTTCTAATAAGCGACAGTGAATGAAGACACTGTTCACATGGGACGATCTTTTTCCTAAAGTGAAGGGAAATGCGCAGATATTCTGCAAGGCTGGGGTTCTGCCACCTTAACTTTGTGGTCAAATCAGCCAGGCATAGGAACTACGGAACACGTCACCGCTTATGGCAGTGTCCAGGCCCACAGTCCCTTCCTGACACGGGCGGCGGACCATCGGGGGTGGGACAGGAGACAGGATCCCCTGAATTTAATCATTTGTGGCACTACGGCAGTGCATTGCAAATATTGAACTAAAAACTAACGGTTGCCCTTTCCCCTCCCACCAGTACACGCCGATCAACATTAGTCCCTGCTCCTCGAGGTGTGCATATAATAACAGTACATGATTATCAAGATGACAAAACCAACAATTGTGCATGCTGCCGAACAGTCAAATAACTGGACCCGAGCTGGAGTCAGAGCGATGCCAGTTCAAAGCTCGGCTCCAGGCATTTTACGATACACGGCGAACACACGCCACCAGGACTGCGACAAGCATTGCTTTGACAGGAGCAGACGTTTGCTAAAATATTTCGGTGACAATCCTGAACTTTCTGGAGTGCCGGCGCAAAATAAAAAATCACGCTTTTCGTACCATGAACGCTCGATTTAGATTCGGCAACAACTTTGTGGAACCCGTAAGCGCTAAGGCGGATTTTAGATGCCCGCATGAGGATTTCAGTTCGATTAGCATGCATTGTCAAAGGTTTAACGCGGAACTTGGCAAGATTGGGGAAGCATTCCCGTTCATTCCCTACCGTGGCTTTGCCCATGTTCGCACACCGTTATTCGGCATATTCAGTCGAAATGAATCGGCTGAGTCGCTGACGCCATGTGAATCAAACTTCTGTCATGCATGCAATAATGCAGGGGTAACAGCAATTTATATGCCAGACCAGCTCGGAAGCAACTTTAATCACAGCTTAATTTGTGGTTAGAATGGAAAATTACCATGTAGTACCATACATCTTTTTAATTAAATGTGTTCTATTTTCAATGAAAGAAAACATTTTCCTTTTAAAATATGATTTCTTTATTCGCGTCGTGCAACCTGGGATGCCACCCCGGTAGCTCAGTTGGTTAGAGCGCTGGCCTGTGCTGGTCTCCCCTGTCCTGGCAACAAAGGGTTCGAGTCGCTTCGCGCGCTCGCGTTTAGCCCCCAGCCGGGAGTGTGAGTTGGCAGCTGGCTCGATAAGGCCGGGGATGAGCTACCGGGCGGCCGTGTCGGTGTATTGACGGCACGTTAAACTTTTGATCAAAATTCTGCCGTTGAAAAGGAATTCGTGGATCTGGTGGTGGGGCGAGAGTTCACGCAACAAGCTCGGGTTAGCAATAGAACTATGGTTCCTAAACCCACCCCAGCAACAACTGGGACTAAATTTTCCATTTTAAAAAAATGCCTGTTAAAAAACTGCCGATTGTTTTTCGGTTGTGTACTCTGTGGTGGAAGTGAATGTGCATTTTGGGCGCATGGACTGCATTCGTCATTTTGCGAACATGAATATATATATTCCGGCGCCCAACAGAGTGCGTATTAAAATGATATATTGAGGAAGCACAACGCAAGACATATATTGTGAGAAGCAAACACATGAAGCAGAAAAAGAACCTTGGGTTCATTTACGACGCAATTAACTGCTAGGCCATATAGCGTCCCCAACTTCACAAACCGATTGGTCGCGGGTGGACTCGGTAATTCCGCTGGTTGCGGGACTCGAACCCATAATCTTGCGGTCAAGAGCCCAACACCCTACGGACTAAGCTACCGCGGCTCCACCAAACGCGTGACATAAGAGGTTATCGGTAGCAGGTGCAGATAAACCACAGTACTTACTGAGATTGCATTGCGGCAATACATTACAATACCTAACATTACAGTACGTACATATCTGGCACCTCATAAAATCGGACGAACTGGCAAGAATAGATGGAACATCCTCATCGTGACATCTGTGGCTGAGAACAACTCGACATGCATACATACACAGACTACTCACGAGCACCGTAGTGGGACGATGAGTACGTGTAAACCTGTAGGCTACGCTCTACCGACTTCACAAACACAGGCACATATCAGTTGTTGAGCTTGACATACACTCGGTGCGACTGCAACACGTACATTTAGTCTCGTGTAATATTTGTGTAGAAAGTCCTCATAGGCTGCTATATGATCAACGGCAGGTGAAGCACCAATACGTCTAGACAATGAAAGATTCAAACACTGATCTGAATGTGAAGTATCGCCCAAGTGCGGCCCATACTTCGCAGTCACTGAGCAAACTGCTCGGCTTTCCGCTGCTGCCGTTTTTCGAGCTTGGCGTCGTTCACCTTGTTCACCAGCCCGAGATGAATAAATGTCCGGATCCTCGCAAAGCACTCAATTATATTTTATCTATGGAATTGAATCTGGATTCCAACACCTGGCGGACACTTTCAATGACCTTTGGATGTCTGCTGAGATTGTTGGGTTCTTGGGCATGGTGAACACAAAACGCTGCATCCATCTCTCTTTCTGGCCATGGACCAGGCCACACATCATTCCCCCCCCCCCCCAACCGCCACGCTTAGCATTTAACATTCCTTAAATTGACATAATTATTTGATGTGATTTGAAGGAAGCTGATATTCATTTCTATGGGAAATGAAATCTCAGCAAATCCGCAGTTCAAGTTCATGTGCTGATATCTAGAAAAAAAGTAATTTCACTCCAAAATAATATTAACATCATTCAACTAAGATTTTGCAAGCACAAGGAAAACACTAATGTTGACAATGACAGTACATGCAATCCACCACGCCCTTAAGACATAAGAGGTTATGGAAAGTGTGTGGAAAATATGGAATAATATGGAGAATATGGAAAGTGTGGGGAAATGGAGTTCTTGGAGGCTAACAAAGAACACTGATGTCAAATTACAAAAATATCGTAACTGAATCTAACCTAAACAACTGATGTTGGACCTCCTAAAACATACTCATGTTCGGTCATCTAAAACCTACTGATATTGTATGCTGGCTGTTGAACGTGATTCACGAAGGAAATGGTAGATCCATTGTACCTTAATTACACACTCGCATCAATTGTGCACAGTATATTAATTAACCTCGTGACATGGAAACTCAGTTAATGGAAGCATACATTTTGTATCCTAGGCTGAATCTGTTATCATTACTCCATGTAGAAAGGGCTGGCCATTATTCTGCTGGAATATCATGATAAAAATGTTAGAAATAGCCACATGCAAATATATGTATTCATTTTTTTTGGTATAATTAAACCTGGTTTTGGCTTTCCGTGCATGACTGCCTATCATGTCTTCTGATCTTTCACTACTCCCAAGTAGCCTTGTTCTTCATTCAACACAGCTTATGAAAAATTATTTTTAGGATACTGGGAAGAAGTAGCCAGTAAGCTTCAAGAAGTTCAGTCCATACATCTGTCTAAAAAAGTGTCTTCATTTGGGCTTCTTATATATAAATACCAAGGTTTTTGGAATTTGGAGGATAGAATAGAAACAAGTGTTTTTCCTGAAAAAGAGGTAGGCTAGGTTTGGATTTGGGAAGGATTGTGGTGATAACTCAACCAGCATTGTTGCATATGTGATATCAAAGATATTCAATGGATGACAATGGTTTGGTTGCACTGTTTATACATTTAACATTACCCTTCACTACCAGGTACACCACTCAAAGGAACACATTTCGCATTACTTCACTTACAAACTGAAAAGCATGCATTTGCGCTGGAATACAATGGTCATATCATCTTAATGACATTCAGAAACATGCATTTACAATTTTTTCTTCAAATGCCACCTCAACTAAAATGCAAATCTTCTTCTGCAGGTGCAATTATAAAAAAAAAACTCATACAGCTTCAGCCTTGCCTCTTTTCAGAAGAGAACATAAATTAGCTTCCAATATAAAAAAACATTCATGAACAATTCGATCTGAAAATTGAGGAAGCTAAATAAATGCCAAACTTATCCCAACCTCATTTTAGCTTTGCCTAGGTAAAAATGTGCAAAACGTCACTTGTAAATACTCAAAACTGCAATAATGAAACCTTAAATAAAATCTCATACAGTACAGGTGAGAGTGGTCACATTTTAACCACATCAATCAACTTTGCATTGGAAAGGGATATCAAGAATTCAAATATTAACTAAAAAGTACATATTTCCCAGAAAATTTATTTTAAGGTCTGATATTTTTGGCAATTACACCAGTATTTTTAGTGGCTACTAATAATTGGTACCACAACAGCTACAGTGAAGAAATCCTGCACAACCACTTTCATGTTCAGAATATGGCACAACACTACAAAACAATTATATGTTTTAAAGTAGCTCTATGTGAGTGGTTAGATGACTTTGGTAGAGAGAACCATCTGAACATGGATACCATCTTCATTTCTGAAATTCAGTAAACAGTATAATTACTGGTTTGGCCACACAAAAGCAGCAGTAGAACAATTTGTTCCATGCATTAAGTGTTTTGAAACTCCCTCTTACCCTACTACCACCACTGCCCAGCCATGATACAATGGGCAAGCAATTACCAAATTGTCCACAAGTTGGTGAATGGCACAGTATGGCATAATTACATATAGCACACAGAAACAATATGATAAATGACATGGGACCAACGCACATGCTAACATTAATCACCAGATTGCATCAATGACATGCTGACCAAGTTGACATTGTGGGTATAAGGCCTTAATTCACATAAATTGTCTGAGGTGTGTGTTCTCAATATCAACCACGCCATGGATAAATTAATTTTGTGGATGGTGCCTTTCGGTTCAAAGCCACCGGCACGCTAGCAGAATAAGATAGAATAGTGAAGCTTCAATGAATGACTGATATGCTTTACAACCAACGGGAAACTAATCGTGAGAAAAGCGCCATAATTGTGCTAAAATGAAAGCACCATATTTAGTAGATTTATTGGTATAGTCCAAAACTAGAATATAATTCAGCAGTATTCTGGAATAAAAAAGCGCGTCTGGTATATGATGTCACTTGGCGTAGGTTTTGTCTAGTTTAAACTAACTATACTAGAACAGCCAACTTTGGAGTACCTGTTGTCTCCAGTTATCTTGGGTGTACCCACGATATCTAGAGACAACAGGTACTCCAAAGTTGGCTGTTCTAGTATAGGTAGTTTAAACTAGACAAAACCTACGCCAAGTGACGTCATATACCAGAAGCTCTTTTTTATTCCAGAATACTGCTGAATTATATTTTAGTTCTGGACTATACCAATAAATCTACTAAATATGGTGCTTTCATTTTAGCACAATTATGGCGCTTTTTTCACGATTAGTTTCCCCGTTCGTCGTAAAGCATATCAGTCATTCATTGAAGCTTGAATGTTCTATCTTATTTTGCTAGCGTGTCGGTGGCTTTGAACCGAAAGACACCATCCACAGAAATAATTTATCCATGGCGTGGTTGATATTGAGAACACACACCTCAGACAATTTATGCGAGTTAAGGCATTATACCCACAATGTCAACTTGGTCAGCATGTCATTGATGCAATCTGGTGATTAATGTTAGCATGTGCGTTGGTCCCATGTCAGTTATCATATTGTTCCTGTGAGCTATATGTAATCATGCCATACTGTGCCATTCACCAACTTGTGGACAATTTGGTAATTGCTTGCCCATTGCATCATGGCTGGGCAGTAGTGGTAGTAGAGTAAGAGGGAGTTTCCAAACACTTAATGCATGCAACAAATTGCTCTACTCCTGCTTTTGTGTGGCCAAACCAGTAATTATACTGTTTACTGAATTTAAAAAAATGGACAAAGTATCTATATTCAGATGGTTCTCTCTATCAAATTCATCTAACCACTCACATAGAGCTACATTAAAACATGTAATTATTTTGTAGTGTTGTGCCATATTCTGAACATGAAAGTAGTTGTGCAGGATTACTTCACTGTAGCTGTTGTGGTACCAATTATTAGTAGCCACTAAAAATACTGGTGTAATTGCAAAAAATATCATACCTTAAGATAAATTTTCAGGGAAATCTGTACTTTTTAGTTAATATTTGAGTTCTTGACATGCCTTTTCAGTGCAAAGTTGATTGGTGTGGTTAAAATGTGACCACTCTCACCTGTACTGTGTGAGATGTGATTTAAGGGTTCATTATTGCAGTTTTGAGTTTACAAATGACGTTTTGCACATTTTTACCTAGGCAAAGCTAAAATGAGCTTGGGATAAGTTAGGCATTTCTTTAGCATCCTCAATTTTCAGATGAAATTGTGCATGAATATGATTTTTTTAATTGGAAACTATTTTATGTTCTCTTCTGAAAAGAGGCCAGTCTGAAGCTGTGTGGGGGTTTTACAATTGCACCTGCAGAAGAAGATTTGCATTTTAGTTCAGGTGGCATTTCAATAAAAAAAATTGTACATGCATGTTTCTGAATGTCATTAAGTTGATATGACATTATATCCCAGCACAAATGCATCTTTTTCAGTTCGTAAGTGAAGCAATGCGAAATTTGTTGCTTTTTGTGGGGTAATTGGTAATAAAGGATAATGTTAAATGTAAGAACAATGCAACCAAACCAATGTCATCCATTGAATATCTTTGATATCATATATGCAACAATGTTGGTTGAGTTATCACCACAATTCTTCCCCAGTCCAAACCTAACATACCTCTTTTTCAGGAAACACATTGTGTTGTTTCTATTCTATCCTCCAAATTCCAAAAATCTTCGTATTTATATATAAGAAGCCCCAATGAAGATAATTTTTTAGACAAATGTATGAACTGGACTTCTTGAAGGTTACTAGCAACTTCTTCCCAGTATCCTAAAAATAATTTTCCATAAACTGTGTTGAATGAAGAACAAGACTACTTGGGAGTAGTGAAAGGTCAGAAGAAGACAGGATAGGCAGTCATGCACGAAAAGTCAAAACCAAGTTTAATTATACCAAAAAATGAATGCATATATTTGCATATGGCTATTTGCAACATTTTCATCATGATATTCCAGCAGAATAATGGCCAGCCCTTTCTACATGGAGTAATGATAACAGATTCAGCCTAGAATGCAAAATGTATGCTTCCATTAACTGAGTTTCCATGTCACGAGACTAATTAATATACGGTGCACAATTCATGCGAGTGTGTAAGTAAGGTGCAATGGATCTACCATTTCCTTCGTGAATCACGTTCACATCACATCCAGCATACAATATTAGTAGGTTTTAGATGACCGACCATGAGTATGTTTTAGGAGGTCCAACATCGGTTGGTTAAGTTAGATTCAGTTAGGATATTTTTGTAATTTGACATCAGTGTTTTTTGTTAGCCACCAAAATCTCCATTTCCCCACACTTTCCATATTTCTATGGCATGGGGGATAGCATGTACTGGCATTGTAAAAATTAGTGTTTTTTCCTAGTGTTTGAAAAATCTTAGTTGAACGATATTAATTTTTTTTTTTTTGGGTGAGGTTACTTTTTTTCTAGATATCAGCACATGAACTTGAACTACCGATTCGCTGAGTTTCCATTTCCCGTAAAAATGAATATCAGCTTCCTTCAAATCACATCAGATAATGATGTGAATTGAAGGAATGTTCAACGCTAAGCGCGGCGGTGGGGGGTAATGATGTGTGGTCTGGTCCATGGCAAGATAGAAACCAGCAGACCGATCGCTGGGCACCCATTTGCGTATCCCGAAGATGAACCACGAGAAGCGTTCTGGACTCGCCTCCTAAGCCTTAGCGTCCTGACGGTTCCCACCGAGGAATTCTTCCACACATTCGGAGAGATGGATGCAGCGTTTTGTGTTCACCATGCCCAAGAACCCAACAATCTCAGTAGACATCCAAAGGTCATTGAAAGTTTCCGCGAGGTGTTGGAATCCAGATTTAATTCCATATATAAAATGTAATTAAGTGCTTTGCGAGGATCCGGACATTTATTCATCTCGGGCTGGTGAACAAGGTGAACGACGCCAAGCTCGCAAAGCGGCAGCAGCGGAAAGCCGAGCAGTTTGCTCAGTGACTGCGAAGTATGGGCCGCACTTGGGCGATACTTCACATTCAGATCAGTGTTTGAATCTGTCATTGCTTGGACGTATAGGTGCATAACTTGCCGTTGATCATATAGCAGTATATCAGGACTTTCTACACAAATATTACACGAGACTAAATGTACGTGTTGCAGTCGCACCGAGTGTATGTCAAGTTCAACAACTGATATGTGCCTGTGTTTGTGAAGTCGGTAGAGCGTAGCCTGTAGGTTTACACGTACTCATCGTCCCAATACGGTGCTCGTGAGTAGTCTGTGTATGTATGCATGTCGAGTTGTTCTCAGCCACAGATGTCACGATGAGGATGTTCCATCTATTCTTGCCAGTTCGTCCGATTTTATAAGGTGCCAGACATGTACGTACTGTAATGTTAGGCATTGTAATGTATTGCCGCAATGCAATCTCATTAAGTACCGTGGCTTATCTGCACCTGCTACCGATAACCTCTTATGTCACGCGTTTGGTGGAGCCGCGGTAGCTTAGTCCGTAGGGTGTTGGGCTCTTGACCGCAAGATTATGGGTTCGAGTCCCGCAACCAGCGGAATTACCGAGTCCACCCGCGACCAATCTGTTTCAGAAGTTGGCGACGCTATATGGCCTAGCAGTTAATTGCGTCGTAAAGGAACCCAAGGTTCTTTTTCTGCTTCATGTATTTGCTTCTCCCAATATATGTCTTGCGTTGGGCTTCCTCAATATATCGTTTTAATACGCATTCTGTTGGGCGCCGGAATATATATATATATATATATATATATATATATATATATATATATATATATATATATATATATATATATATATTCATGTGCGCAATATGACGAAAGCAGTCCATGCGCCCAGAATGCACATTTACTTCCATCACAGAGTACACAACCGAGAAACAATCGGCAGTGGGAGTGAGGGCCTTCCTCAATCTTGGCAGTCTCGTCTTCTCCAGATGCCTGCTCCTCGTATTAAAGTCTGATTGATAAACAACTTTTGTTGCCGTATTTATGTCGTGCTGTACTGCAAAATGCGTTATTTTTTATTTAAAATTTGGTCCCAGTTGTTGCTGGGGTGGCTTTAGGAACCAGGGTTCTATTGCTAAGCAGAGCTTGTTGCGTGAACCCTCGCCCCACCACCCGATCCACCAATTCCTTTTCAACGGCAGAATTTTGATCGAAAGTTTAACGTGCCGTCAATACACCGACACGGCCGCCCGGTAGCTCGTCCCCGGCCTTCTCGGGCCAGTTGCCAACTCACACTCCCGGCCGGGGGCTAAACGCGAGCGCGAGAAGCGACTCGAACCCTGTGTTGCCAGGACAGGGGAGACCAGCACATACCAGCGCTCTAACCAACTGAGCTACCGGGGTGGTATTTCAGGTTGCACGACGCGAATAAAGAAATCATATTTTAAAAGGAAAATATTTTCTTTAGTTAGAAATAGAACACATTTCATTCAAAAGATGTATGGGATTACGTGGTAATTTTCCATCCCAGCCACAAATTAAGCTGTTATTAAAGTTGCTTCCGAGCTGCTCTGGCATATAAATTGCTGTTACCCCTGCAATATTGCATGCATGACAGAAGTTTGATTCACATGGCGTCAGCGACGCAGCCAATTCATTTCGACTGAAAATGCCGAATAACGGTGTGCGAACATGGGCAAAGCCACAGTGGGGAATGAACGGGGATGCTTCCCCAATCTTGCCAAGTTCCGCGTTAAGCCTTTGACAATGCATGATAATCGAACCTAAATCCTCATGCGGGCATCAAAATCTGTCTTAGCGTTTAATCTGTCCACAAAGTTGTTGCCGAATCTAAATCGAGCGTTCATGGTACGAAAAGCGTGATTTTTTATTTTGCGCCGGCACTCCAGAAAGTTCAGGATTGTCACCGAAATATTTTAGCAAACGTCTGCTTCTGTCAAAGCAATGCTTGTCGCAGTCCTGGTGGCGTGTGCTCGCCGTGTATCGTAAAAGGCGTGGAGCCGAGCTTAGAACTGGCATCGCTCTGACTCCAGCTCGGGTCCAGTCATTTGACTGTTCGCCAGTATGCACAATTGTTGGCTTTGTCACCTTGATAATCATGTACTGTTATTATATGCACACCTCGAGGAGCAGGGACTAATGTTGGTCGGCGTGTACTGGTGGGAGGGAAAAGGGCAACCGTTAGCTTTTAGCTCAATATTTGCAATGCACTGCCGTAGTGCCACAAATTATTAAATTCAGGGGATCCTGTCTCCTGTCCCATCCCCGATGGTCCGCCGCCCGTGTCAGGAAGGGACTGTGGGCCTGGACACTGCCATAAGCGGTGACGTGTTCGGTATTTCCTATGCCTGGCTGATTAGAAGAAGTGCCCAACCATAAATTTAAGGTGACAGAACCCCAGCCTTGCAGAATATCTGAATATTGAATATTGCAGAATATTTCCCCCCTCTTTATGAAAAAGATCGTCCCATGTGAACAGTGTCTTAATTCACTGTCGCTTATTAGAAGGACTTCCCACGACGGGCACAAAAAAACTGCCTGCCTCCAGGCTCGAACCGGCTACCTCCGAGTCGGCAAACCGACGCGCTACCAACTGCGCTACCAACACCGAGCCGCTCGGCCCGCTTAAGTTAAATAGTGTCGATGGATATGACATAGGTATAAATAACACCATTTTACACAATAACTAACATATTCATGTGAAAGTCTCCCATGATTATCGAAATAGCATGAAACAAGCTTTCAGATGACGTATAATTTGCACCACTGACGTATACTTGTTAGTCAGGAACGTACGCGGAAAAGTATCATTTCTTGCTGTCGTGACAATCTGCTGAGCCCAAATCAGCGCCCAGATGACGTCCCCGGCTGCCAATGAACATTGACAGGGGCCGGGTGTACCAACAGGAGTGGTGGGGCGCTGTGCACACGCTGGGTCCGTAGACCTGGTCGCCAGTGAACTGTTCCGCGCAGGCAACAGTCAGTGTTCGTGTCCTTCACTCCCGGCACTCCGTAGAGGCACACAAAGAGCCACTCACACAAACACGTGTATATCTTTCGCACACCATAGGAACACTCCCGGATCCCCCCCCCCAGTCGCTAGAGCCATCTAGTGGACCAATGTACATGTAGTCGGGGGGGGGGGGGGCGAGACTGCCAATGGGGCATGACCAAACTACGCCCGCTCAGTTCCAGCTAGGTGGCAGTGTCACCGTAGCGGTTATAGAATTGGCGGCATTCATTGCGCATACTGCACGCCACATAGCGTTCATCGTGTATTTCCCTTGTGTTTCGGGCGTTTGGTGGGTCGGTGTCAAGTGTTTTTTTGGAGGGCTTTAGTCATTATTTGCTACGTTTTGCGTTGCAGTTATTGCTTCTGAATATTGATATGGATAAATACGGAGGTCTTCAAATTGGGCAGCTGAAGGATCTGCTTCGGCAGAGTGGAGCTAGAGTTTCTGGGAAGAAAAGAGATTTTGTCGAGCGTCTGGAGGCCTATGACAGGAATGACAACTTCGGTCAAGAACCCATCCTCTGTGTGAACGAAGAGGAACATTTTTTTATTCCGAAGGACATTAAAATGGTGACAATCAGCTCAAAACATCATAGTCAGATGCCCAGGTTGGATTATGGTTTCATTCAGGACCACGTCTGTGATAACGATGTGGTCATGCCAAAATGTGCATTTCCGATGTTCAAAGCGAAGTTTGTTCAGACTGTGCTGTTCAGAATGAGTGATGAGTTCTTCTACTTCAAAGCAACAGTTAAGGCGGAAATGAGGAAGCATGTTGCTTACCATGTGTCTGTTGCTATTGACATGTCTGCATCTGTGCAGCATGGCTTCTGTGAGTACACTGCTGGGAGCGGCATGCACGCAAAATGCAAACATGTTGCTGTGCTCCTGTTTATGCTGGAAAATTTTGTCCGAACGGGTGAGGTTCTGCTGGAGAAGACATGTACGGAAAAAAAAGAGTGGAATAAGCCAGTCAAAAGGAAGCTTGTGCATTCACCAATGAAATGTCGGAAGGTGTCGTACAAGGTGAGCAAATATGCAGGGGATGGTACTGATAGTACTAAAGTAAGTAATCCTGTGAAAACATACACAGTTAGTGTGGAGCAAACTGCCAGATTTTGGAGTCTTATAACCAACTTTGAGTGCTCAAAAGAAGTGAGGTTGGGAGCGTCGGGGATATTTATCAACAAAGGCAAGCAGCTTGACATTGCCTAGGATCGTCACTACCTTAAAGAGGATCCAAGAGAGGTCATGGTCTCAAAGCTGCACAATGTTTCAGTGAAACAGGCTGAAGTTATTGAACGGAAGACAGTATCCCAGTCATCAAGCCACCTGTGGTTGAAAGAGCGCAGCATCCGCCTGACATCATCAAACTTTGGGCCCGTGATGAGTCTTGCTGATAATGGCAATGGAAGAAAGCTGGCAGAAAGGATTTTCCTCCAGACAAAGTCCCTGGCTTACCTTCCAGCCATCCAGTATGGAAAGGCCAAAGAGCCATATGTCAGGAAGCTCTTTGAGAGGGTGACTGACCACAATGTCGAGAGGTGTGGTCTAGTCATAGACACAACGAACACCATGCTGGCATGCAGTCCTGGTGGAAGGATCGATGGAAGGACAATTCTTGAAATAAAATGTCCCTACTCTGCAAGGAACAAGAGCCTGGAAGAAGCTAAGCTGCCCTATCTAAAAATGCGGGAGGATGGTAGTTGGGAGCTCGAGAAAACCTCGAACTACTACTACCAGATCCAGGGGCAGTTGGGCATTACTGGAGCCAGCAGGTGTTATCTGGCGATATTTTCCCAGCAGAAGCCACATCCCGGGCACCTGGAATGGCTGGTAATAAGGAAAGTGCCCGGACTGTATCTGGATTTCATGGTGCCAAAGCTGCGCAAATTTTATGAGCAGCATGCAGTGGACATTCTACTGTCACGCTGAGCATGCCAGCTTTGGCATTTTGGACAGCCTATGTGCCTTTGATCAAGTCATGTTACATGATCTTGGACCTTGTGTGCTGCTTGGTTTTCCTACAGACAAAAATGTCAATGAGTCACAGAAGTGTTGTGCTGACACACCGCTGTCCTTCCCATACCAGATGGCCGGTAGGTGACTCCTTTCTGCCAGCTTTCTCACCATTGTGGGTAGTTTCGTTTATACTTTTGAGGAACATACAGCGAAGATTGTATTTTACTGTTCAAAATGCCAGCTGGATCATATTGTCTGACCTATGTTGTTGAGCAAGTTGTGCTATATTTTCTGGGACCTCGTGCGATGTACAGGGTTCTGTTGCAGACAAGCATACATTGAGTGTGCCAGATGTACACTTGAAACTTGAAAAAAAAGAGGAATAAAGGAATGGAAATATTTTCAATATTGGAATGGTGCTGGATTCAACAACTGAATGAATGGAATATGAACTCACTGGTACAGCATAGGACTGAAACAGAACATATGATATAGGAAATAACATTGCAAATAATTGGCTGAACATATGAGTATGGTGCTCGTAGTTTCCATTCATTTCACATTCGTCCTCTGCCCAGCGCATTTAAATACACCAACTGTTACTTGCACAATGTATTTGATTGCCATTCTGCAGATTACAAAGGACACAGCCTTGTGCACTGCATACAGTGCCAGTTTATTTGGAAACAATATTCTACCATTTTCAGCACCCGGGGACATCCTTGTGCAAGATACAAAAGATGCAGCCTCACACACCTCTCACAATGCATGTTTTCATGCACAACATTATTCCACAGCTTTCAGAGCTCGGTGCAAATCAGGATGGACGGATACACATCTGACTGCCCAAGTAATTCCTTTCTGATGGGGAGGCTGTCATTACAATATTCAGTTGCCACTAATATGGAGCAATCTCTGAATGACGGAGAGGTTGAATGGACATGGATGCCACATGGCACTAATTGCTGATACAAGATTCCAAATTCCGGAAGCCTTGGCCAGAATGGATGTCCAGCCGGTGACACTGTTAACTTGCCATCTCACACGATGGCAGGCTTCAGGTTGCACATGAATGCACAAATATAGACATGTGTGTGTGTGTGTGTGTGATTGTGGTTTTAGGGCGCATCGACCATGGTTGGTCATTTAGCGCCCACACAAATATAGACAATCTCTGAAGCCAAATACACGCGTTGCCTGTGAAGAGGTTCTCTTATAATTTTAAAAGTTTTTGCCAGACCTATCAGGCACTCTACATGAATGTGCTTCTTAGTCATCAGCCTTGAAGCCATCACAGCACTGCTAGAGAGTTGTGTTTTGCCCTTGACAAATGCAGGTGTCACTAGCTTGACATCTTTTAGTGCCAATATGTCCTGAATTTGGAACCCTCTATCAGCAAGCACTGCATCGCCTGGCTTTAACCTATCCATGATACCACATCTCTCAAATACCTCTCTATCACTTGTGGAACCACCATAGGCTTCAGAACAGAAAGTTATAGGATCACTCCAAGATATTCCAATGAGCACTTTGAAGGTGTTAGCTTTTTTGTACGTGGAATATGGTGCCTGTTGCTGTTCCGGGTTGAGCGGCACCTGAATGCTGCACTCAGTACAGTCTATTGTAACGATGGCCTCCCCATGAGGAACCGATTCCTTGGGAGGCCAGATATCGATCTATTTGAACAAATTTGATATAAACACGATCCACTTGTTAAAAACTATGCCTACCACCTGGCGGCTGACCTGAAAAGTGCGGTCATGGCATTATCTGGGAGGTTAAGCCTCAGCTTGATGAGCACCATGAAAAGCTGATTTTCAGTTGTCAACCGACTGCCTTTGACAAGTTCCTCGCTAGGGTTAATGATGGTAAGTACCAGCTTGAAAAAATCATAGTCACTGAGACCAGTCATAGCCTTGATATTGTTGGGATCATTCTTCATGGTTTGAATATCTAAGGCCTCTCTCTGCTTTGCCTGAACATTCAGCAGTTCACCTGATAGCTTAGTTTGTGAAGCACAATCAACAACCTGGTTACCAAACATCACCATACCTGCTTCATCACCACCTCCATCTGAGTCACAGGCTGATGCAGCATACTCAGTCTCCACATTTACAACATCACACACTGGCAGAAAGATGTCTGCATCTTCTCCAGTCTCAGTAGACAATGCCGATGTATTTACCTCTCCACCTACAGTTACACGCTCTTCATCCATCATTCTCTTACTGTTCGTGCTTGCCGCCATGCTGCCCTGGCTTCTCGCCTCTCTTCACTCTCAGTTTTTGCTGCTGACCATTTAAAAACTGAGGGCATTGCACCAGACTTCAGCCGCATCCTGACTGGGTAGTCACCTGGAAAAGATGGAGATTTGTGTTGTTGGTACATAATATGCGAAATACTTTTTACCCTCATCATACACTTATTCCAGATAAGTGCTTGAGCAGTACTCGATTTGCACTCCATGGTACGTGTTCAGGTTGTTAATTGCTCATCATAACTAAGATGCTGTAAAAATGTTTGATTGGTAAGCAAAATATGCATGTCATAATCTAGCTATGGTTCATCCACTTTTCAAACAGATAGCAGAAATGTATGCAGTACCTGTCAAATACACTTACCATGAAATCTGACATCTGAATAGTCGGAGGGAAGAAAATGGTCGGCACATACTACTGAGTGCTTGGTAGGGCACCAGTTCTTCCTGTTGGGCGCTACTCTTCTCACTCTTGATATCCAGATCAGTCGGGAACTTTTGTTCTTAGGGAACTTATGACCGCCAGCAGTCCTACAAAATGGTACACAACATAATGTTGGCATCTTCTTTTTCACTCAGCACACTTATTAACCTGAAAAATCCGCTCGTTCTCAATTAAATACAATGAAAATCCGAGGATAAAAACCAAAATACACCCATAAAATAGAAGTTGGTCCAGTCTGTGAATAAGCGATGGTAGAGATGCCCGAACGAAAATATTCAACACGCTTTGACGACGTCACTGTAATTATTTCGGCACTAACTTCAATACATTATGTTAGTAGATTCCAATGTTACTGTGGAATAACAACCTAATTCACGTTTGTGATTTAGTTGTTGAATTTCTCTTTCATTGTTCCACAATATATTGTTTTGATAATATGACGCAACGGGTGGACAATTTTTGAACGTTGGTACCATTCCACTCATAATTTAGTCAAAACTGGCGCTTATAATACGGTGGCGCGGCAAACTCACGTGTTCCTTTAAAGGCGGCGCAAATGACCTTTATGGTCCGGCACGCCTAAAAAACCACTCCCCCCCCCCAAACTCACCATAAACGCTACGGTGACAGCGCCACCATCGGCGGAGTTTGTCCCTAACATGCCCCATTTACGGGGCCAGTTGGCATACACATCACTAGTGATGGATAAATATATGCGCAATAGAGATGGATATGTGAAGATAGGCGGCTCCGTAAAACCCCTTTTCGCCTGATGACGAAATATTCTAGCATAGGTATAGTGTATTCCAATTCAATTCAATTATTCGAATTATTTCAAACCTGTATTTGAAGTAATTTAATTATTTTATAATATACCTGATGGTCCTGATGGTACCTAATGATCCTGATGGTACCTAGTGGTCTTGATGGTACATAGTGGTCCTAATGGTGCCTAGTGGTCCTAATGGTGCCTAGTGATCCTAATGGTACCTAGTGGTCCTAATAGTTATAATGGCACCTAATGTTCCTAATGGTACCTAGTAGTCCTAATGGTTCCTTAAGTCAAAATATAAGCAAACGCTGAAAGTTTCATTAAAATATCTGTATCAGTTAAAGCCTGACGACTGGATGAACGTTTTTTAGGTGACCTCATTTGACTTAGACTAACTCGCTGACCCTAGATGACCTGACTTCAAAAGTTTGACACAACATGCCCAATTGATGTGGGAAAAGGTATGCCAGACTTCGGCGCGTTGCCGCGATAATAAATTCTTTCACTATCCGCGAAAAACCTGAGGGTGGGCGGATCAAGACCCCCCCCCCCCGAGATGGCACGGGTTATAGTTCGCCAGGTGAACTTTGAAAGCATTCATTCTTAGGAGCGAATTCGCCGATCCCGACTAAGTTCATCACATTGTTGTGTATTTTGTCACCATCATCCCGTAAGCAAAACTTCTTAAAGTTTAAAATTTTGTGGTGGGGAGATATTTTAGTCCCCCTTCATGTCGCTTGGAGGGGGAGGGCCATGACCCCATGTCTCTATCCCCTAGATCCGCTAGTCCTGTGAGATTTTCCGAGGAAGCATTAAACAAATTTTACGGCAATCTATGCATGTCTAAAGACTGCCATCGAAACCATTCGGAATGTTTTTATACTAGGAAAACGACACAACCACCAGATTCCGAATGGAAACTCCGATTGGCCTGGCCAGAATACCATTAGGACCATTGGGATCACTACACCATCAGGCAAATTCCATTAGGAAACAGTCAAACCATTAAGGACCATTGAACCTATTAGGGAAATCCTAATGGTTCCTAATGGTTTCTAATGGATTTTTTTTATCTAGGGTATGCAACGAGACCCTCATATTTCACTAAAGAATGGTCCATGGTGTATGAATATTGCCATCTTCTTGTTTTTATGACTTGAACGTGACATGGCCCATCCAGCATTTTAACCGGGCCCCGACTGGAGCCCAGCTGGGCAGACGGCAGGGCAGCGACCTGGCAGCCCGACTGGGCCCCAGTTGGCCCATGCAACATTTATTCGCTGGGGCCCGGCATGGCCCCAGTCGGTTTTCTGACCGGAGCCCAGTTGGGCAGCGACTGGGCGCGCGAGTCTACACCGAGCACAAGCGTGGCGCGGGCCGGGCACGGACCGGACCCCGGCTGGGCAGGGACTGGGCGCGGACCGGGGTGAGGCTGGTCACGCGAGTCTACGCCGAGCGCAAGCGTGGCGCGGGCCGGGCACGGACCGGGCCCCGGCTGGGCAGGGACTGGGCGCGGACCGGGCTGAGGCTGGTCACGCGAGTCTACGTTGAGCACAAACGTGGCGCGGATCGGGCCCCGGCTGGGCACGAGCTGGGCGTCGACTGGGCTTGGACCGGGCGTTGAGTGTGCAACGAGTATGACGGGGGTTGCGCCCAAACTGGGCATCCCATCCCGGTTCACACCGGTTCAGGGTGCCGCGTCCGGTCGGCTGACTATGGCTGCCACCGTGTCCCAACCAAACATTCACACCAAGGTGGTGGTTGTCTCAATTTATACGTATGCCGTGTTTGCACATATTGATTTTAAAAAAAAATATAGGTGAGACGCACACTTGACACACCGCCTAATTCAACATTTGATGCCACGTTCTGTGTACACCACCTTGGGCGTTTTCACGGATAAGCGCGATTCGCTCCCAGCTGTCACCGGTTTTTAAATGCCGTATGCAGTGAAAAACGTATATTACTTCTTGGCATAATACAGTGACGTACATCCCTACTACTCTAACACTACTCTACTCTAATAGTTGCTAAGGGCCAGCTGTGAGCTCCTGGGGCTGCGTTTAAGACTGAGGTGACATTTCACACTCATCTGTTGCGGTGTCGCGCTCCGGAGCGCGTCGCTCGACTTGCGGTGTTTGGCGGTCATTGTGGACCCGTTCCAATCTCCTGCTGCCGCGATCCCACGATCCATGTAGCCACTTTCCCAATGCGAAATCGATTTCTCGCATGGTACATTCGGCCGTCCCCATATTTTTCTTCATCGCAGCTGAAAAACGCGAAACCATATGATGTAGCATTAACCCTTTTACTACTTCGCACAAGTTAGGCACACTAAGGTTGGTTGAATGGCTATTTACACTCTCAGCTACATCAGCCAAATCCATCATCTGGCTATTGTGGTTTAGGGGCGCATCAACTGCATAGGCTATACAGCGCCCATTAAGTTTGTCGAGCCAGGTATAAATGTATCGGTGTCAAGGGAGGGGCATAGCAGCATGCTATGGCATTTCATGACGTCGTATTTTGCACAGCCAGGTGATTGATATCTATGTCCTACACCTGTGGGCGGGATTACACGAAAACAAAGCTAACAGCAGACAGACACTGTGGGAGTTTTGCAACGCAGCGTGAATCCACCATATCACTTGCACAGAAAAACCGTAGTGCTCTTCGTTTGCGGAGGGCATACAACAAGTGGTATACGAGAACAGCTGAACAGCTTGTAGAACAGCTGAATTATCTGACCATGTAAGGTGATGATACCCATGGATAGAGATTATAATAACAGAGGATGGAAAAGTGACAAACGCCAAACTTCGTGATATTCCTACGACAAAACTTGATGTTATTGGGGATGGTAGACCAGAACTGCTCCAAAGGAATGAGACTCACATATCCCAAACGCCCATAGCACGATAGACATACGCAGAAATCACATAACACGAACGATGCTTGTGGTTGGTGAAAGTCGGGTCCAACATGGAAGCTGGCAGTTTCCAGGCCGTAGGATTCCGGAGATGTCCAAATGTGTTGGGGAAATAAAGCATGTCCAGATTTTCCTTCTCCTAATTCCTCATGTAGGTATTTGAACTAACCTGTAATGAGAAATTACTACTCAAGAAATATACTCACAAGCTTGTCATGAGTCATCAATCAACTATTAAGGTATTACAATATTGGGGTACAGCTTGCAGTGCATCAGTACCTATCATGGAATGTCAGGTATCCCACTGTGGAGTAAACATATAAAAGAAACTTGAATGTATGAACAGCTTGTCTTTAATTGGAGGGGAAGCCATGGTGTCCAGTTAAAGCATATATAATCTATGCCATGGCCCTTTCAAATATTTCACGTATTTTACTCTTGGGGCGGGGATGGCTGAGTGGTTAAGGTGTTGGTTTCTGGGTACCAAAGGTCCCGAGTTCGGCACTAGCGCCGCTCGGGACATTTCAAATCCCGCGGCCCACCGGCGAAGCAGTGTGAGCGGCGCCATTAGCCGTGAATGTGCATAAAGTGCGTCGTGAACCACCTAATACACAAATACATTTTACTCAAAAACATTGTGCGAGCGTTTGCTGCTTGTTCACAAGACACCAAAATGCCCTAGACTTCAAAGAAAAGGGTTATCTGTTGCATTAGCACCATAATAGATTATATACCCTTTTGAGCTTCATATTTTCTTGAAAATTGTTCAGCCTAGTGCCCTAACCACTCACCTTGTTCTCCATGACGCGACTCGGTTGAACAACTTCACCAAGAAATACCCGATACAGACTTCACTGCGCGTCTCGGGCTTGGCCGCTTCGAAGAAACCCACATTTGACGTCATCACCACGAGGAGGTTTTTAAACTCAAAACAACACTTAATTGAAATAATTTAATTAGGTAGGAAATATCAATCCTATGAGGAAAATACTTCAGTTTTGTAGACGAAATATTACATACGTTTTTTTCAGTGAAATACCCATTACGTGAAACCTGTCCATTAGTCACCTAGCGGAGAAGGAACAAACTATTCTGTGAAGGTCTTGATTATCGGCTTTTGGACGTTGCGTCTTTGTACTTTCCGACTTTGGACTTTGTGTTTGTTGGATGTTCGGTTTTTGGACTTCATTATTCTTGGACGTTTTTTAACGTTATTATTGTTGGACGTTATGTTTCTTGGATGTTCTGTAATCGGACTTTTCGTCTTTGGATGTTATTGTTTTTGGACGTTCTAAATCACCCCCGTTTTTCCTAGCATATGGTGTTGAGTTGTGTACGCCATACTCATGATGAGTAAAACTGGAAGAAGTGATGATGTTAGTAAGCATGGGGATACGCACCACTCGGTTGCTGTGGTAAGCATATCGAATACATACAGGTTCACTAGCCTGGTTCTCTCACCTGGTTGGCTCCCCAAGTTCTCGAGCATCACTCACCCGGAGGTGAGCTCCGTGGCCGATCAGGGAGCCCGTATCTGCTGCAAGTACGCCCGTCCCCTAGATTGAAGAAAAGTAGGTGGTTCCACACATACAGGTGTAGGCGGTTCCACACATGATTCCAAGTCGAGAACATACACCACATGCAATACACTGCAATGAAGCAGGATCTGTAAATTTGTGCCATAAAGTGTTTTTTGAAGTCCTGAAATTTATATCTCTCATTTCCTGTACAAATGCTTACTTTTAATGATGTTAGCTAAAGAACCAAATAAGGCGTTCAGTTAGGTAACAGCAGAAGTGATGTAAAATCAAGTGCAAATAGAACATAGCCTAACCTAACTTAGCCAAACATCCCTTTTGAGAACAAGCCTAAATAAATATAATTATAAAAAAGAACAATTTTCCCCTGTGACCAAAAGTTTAAAAAATGATGAGTGACAGCTTCAAAATTTGGTGAATATGGAGATCACAGTAAATGTGTATTTTTGTTAATTTGTTCAGTATGATGCTTTTTGAAATGAGCAAGATGATGCCACTGTGTAGGATTCTCATATTTTTTTATTAGTAGTGGAGTGTAAAATTTTGAGCTTGAGTACAAAAAATCACTATACATTTGCTGACATTGCTGACCTTGTTTTAGTGTGGCTGAAACCAATGTTCTTGCCCACTTCTGGCAGAGATGATGGGTACACCAAGGAATCAAAACTTCATACCCATGAAAACTGCTCATGCAGGAGCACAATGCCACAAGTATGCACTCAAAACCCAGCATGATTGTCTAGTTATCTTGCCCAGCACCATCCTCTGAACTGCACAAACACCATGAATGCTGAAAAATAGAGCTGGTCAGATTTGCTTACCTCAGTGATGATCTGCAGTGATCACCTGGCAGGCAATCAGGAGATGGGTCAGGGTAAGATTGGAACAGGTATTATGGATCTGTCACTGACACTGATGAATGCTAAATGCAGTTATATTTCAAGGTGCATGATTTATCTTTGCACACATTCCCCCCAAAATATTTGACAGCCATTCATGAGTTCACAAATGGCATTGGTTTCTTTGTGTCATCACCTCAAATAACTTGCTTGCTCTGGAGCCACTTTGAGGAAATTTAAAGTGACTTCATTGAATGGGCTCATTGTGTCCAAAAAGTTGTCTCACAAAATGACTTTAATTGCACATCCAAAGCACATTAGTGGTCAAATATGGCTTCAAGTATTTACTCAGGTGATACCAAGTACCCCTAGATTTGCCAACTAGGGATTGCTGATACTTCTTGGTGAGCACTCCAGCACAAATATATAATAATGAATATTGAATAAATATTGATTAATATAAATATATGATATGTAAGAATAAATATTGAATGAATATTTATTGAAATATGGACTAAATTGACACAAATATAGCATCTTCGCACATGATGTCAATCACCTCCATTTGTGTGGGGATGTTTTTTAGTGCAACACTGACTGTGTGCTTACAAAATGGCATGGTTTATACCACCTTTTGAAACTGTATGCTGTGTTAAAAAACTGATGTTGGTGGCATGCATACCAGTACATTATGTACTCCAGGATTGTGACTAGACTAAATGAAATAGTTTGTACTCCAGAAGGGAAAATGAAGAACAACATTGTTTGGTCGAGTGCTATCACTTGGTCCATGCCTGAAAACTAGCAGTTTCAGCGATCCCTGCATGCTGACCAGTCAATGACAAAGTACAACTTTGAAAGGCAGTACAAACCATACCACACATGCTCATCAGTGTTGTGCTAAAAATGTCTCAGCATAACTAGCAGCATGTGAAAAGATGCTATGTTTGTGTCAATATAGTCAATAATTCATTCAATGTTTATTCAATATTAATTCAGTATTTATCAGTATTTATTCTGATGTATTATATATTTAGATTAATCAATATTTTATTCAATATTTACTTGTAGATGTTTGTACTGGAGTGCTCACCAAGAAGTACCAGAAATCCCAAGTTGGCAAGTCTGGGGGTACTTTGTATCACCAGAGTAAATACTACACTAAGCCTTGTTTGGCCATTGAGGTGCTTTGAATGTGCAATCTAAGGTCATTTTGTTAAAGAGACAACTTTTTTTTTAAGGCACAATGAGCCTGTTCAATCCAAAAAGAAACTTCCAATTTCCTAAAAGCAGCCTGGAGCAAGCAAGTTCTCTCAGGTGATTACACCAAGACACCAATGCCATTTGTGCACTTATGCATGACTGCCAAATATTTTTTTTTTGGAAATGTGTGCAAACCTACATCATGCACCTGGAAATATAGCTGCATTTGGCATTCATCAATATTGGTGAAGGGTCTGCAATACGTGATCCAATCTTACTCTGACTCATCTCCTGTTTGCTGTCCTGGTGATCAGCTGTTCTTCTAACACTGGGGTAAGCAAGTCTGGCCAGCTCTCTTTAACAGCAATAATATAACCAGTTTTACAGTGGCAATTTGCTCTCATGTCTAGCTGCTCTTGGTCCTTCCAAGTTTATCCTTGCTTTAACTAAACATTCCAGACATGAACTAAACAATGTACATTGAGGAACTTGTAATATTGATAAGAATTGGTTTTTAGTGCTGGATGACCAACACAGTCGATGTGCCCCTAAATTCCAATAACCAACCAAGAATTGGTTTCAATCAATTATCCCATGTTTTTCATGCAAAATATCAGTTTCTTGGTGGTGAGAATAAAACTATTTTAGACAGATTGTTTTAGTATAATTTTCATTAAACCATTTTACATTCTGAAACCCATACCCCAATAATCTGCAAGTAACATATTAGTCTGTGCATGAACATCCTACTTGTGGGGTGTGTTGTGAATATTTATTAGGTGTTCAGTGTGAGCTGTTCACGAGTGTCATGCATGCATTTATAAACTTGGTTGGCATTGATTAAGTATACTTTTGGTATCATTTTCTCTACCATTGCTCATGAAGTTGGTTTATAACCTCATCCTTTGCTAATTTAAACACAGAACAAATTTTGAGGTCTGAGGCCAGTGTAGGATTTCCTTTTTTTTCTTGGTAGTGGAGTACAAAATGTTTTAGCTGAAGTATACAATTTTGAGCTGCAGTACAATAAAAATTGAAAAAATGGAATCAGAAAAGACAGCAAAATCAACCAGGGCCATGCAACTCCCCCCCCCCCCAAAGGAAGATTTGTGTTCAAATTTCACAATTGAGTTTTCAAGTTTTCTTCAATTTCCTTTTCTAATGGGTAGAGCAGACCGCGAAACATTGTTGCAAGTCAACTTGCTCTCATAAAAAATGCTTACTTTAGACATCTTCAATTTCAACTCTAATAAGCAAATATTCAAGATTAATAAGTAGTAAAAAAATGGAAGAAAAAACATTCCTCTGGTAAGTCTTGTTGCGTCCCTAAGGTTAAGCATACGCTCGAAGTTTCGTTAAAATATGTCCGTTAAAGCGTGACGACTGGTTTAACTTTTCTGGAAGTGACCTCACTTGACCCTGACTAACTCGTTGACCCTAGATGGTCTTACTTCAAAATTTTGGAACAGCATGCCAAATTGATGTGGGAAAAGGTATGCCAAATTTTGGCGCGCCGCCTCACGCCTTCCGTTAACTGTCCGCGAAAAACCGAGGGGACGAAGACCACCCGAGACGGGACGGGTTAAATTTAATTGATAATGTTCATCGGTCGAGACCATCTGTGGCTCTTCATTCCTGACCCATCTCAGTATGCCATTTGGAGTCGTCCATATGCGCCCACCTGGATGGGGACTTATTGGGAAAATTCCGCCGGTCTCACCTGCTGGCCGACGCACCGGCCCACGCCGCACTCACAAGCTGGCACTGGCGCCAACCACTTCTAACCACTGTTGCCAGACAGTCGTTATGAAAAACCTTCTGATTTGGTATCCAGAACCTCTAGAAACCTCTGATGTTTAAAAAAAACCCTCTAGAATTTCCTCTGAAAATTATGTTCGCTAGAGACCGCAATTTTTTTCCCAAGCCGGGTCGAGATATCCAGGTGCGAATACATGGGGGGGGGGGGGGGGCAGGGTGCTGCTCCGGGGCGCGCAAAAAGCACTAAAACTGCGCCAAGCAGGAACGCGGTTCGACAGATAACATTCCGCCCCCTACCCAATGGGGGAATTCCTGGATCCGCGCCTTACCGGCCGTCCATAAATTATGCTTTGCATGGAGGGGTGGGGTGGGGGGTTGGACCGAGCTTAACCGGGGTATTCAAAGACATGCTAAGGATACTAAACAATGCGTGACCGGGGGGGGGGGGGGCATTCCCCATCCGATTCATACATACATTAAGAATAAAAGTACACATACCTGGCTCGTCTGTGATAAATAAAGTGACTCAGATCTTCAGGCACTTGCATATTCTTCCACTGTTCTGTTCACGATTTTAGTCGATAGTTATCACAACTAGGTATGTGAGGCGTGACGCATTCAGGAGCCCGCTTGTGTGGCCATAAGCGACGAAGCGCCACCGCAGATTGTTTGACATAAAAGAAATAAAGACATAAAAGATTGGTGCAACTATGAGCCACAAGGGCCCTTCTTGGTTGCACTCTGTACACTGAACCAGTTGCCCACCAAATCTGTCAATCAGCCCTCCCTGTAATACTGAAAAGCAAGTCCTCTATTCTTATAATGATTGTCTATGCTATTTTTAAAGATGTTCAATGTGCTGCTACTGACAATGTTTTCTGGCAGCTGGTTCCAGTGTTCTACTACCCTGTTGGTGAAGAAAGTTTGCCTTAACCGTGTTCTGCTGTGGTTAACTTTAATTTTGAATTTGTGACCTCTAATTGCATCATTTCTGTTCAATTCAAACTTTCCCCAAGGTATCCCCTCTCCAGACCATGGACAAATTTAAAGACCTCGATGAGATCTCCTATCAGCCTTCTATATCTAAGTGAAAACATATTAAATTTCTTCAATCTTTCCTCATATGCCAGGTTGCTTATGCCCTTAACCATTTTTGTAGCCCTCTTTTGTACTCTCTCTAAAAGCCAACAATCTTTTTCATAGCTAGGAGACCAAGCTTGGATGCAGTATTCCAAATGTGGCCTGACGTATGCACAGTAAAGCTTCCTGATCACTTCCTCACTTCTGTATGATACATTCCTATTTATTGCCCTGAGCATTCTCAGTGCCTTCTTTCTGGCTTCCTTGGTCTGTTCTGATGCCCCCAATTTTGTGTTTAGAATAACACCTAAATCCTTCTCCTGTTGAGTCACTGATAGCACTTGGCCACCCATCAAGTATGGGGCCTTCATATGCTGCTTACCTACATGCATGATTTTGCACTTATCAAAATTAAATTTCATTTGCCATTCTTCGGACCAATTCACAAGTTCGTCTAAGACTTTTCGCAGCGAGATATGCTCATCTTGACCTGTTATTGACCTAAAGACCTTAAAATCATCCGCAAATTTCAAAACTTTACTGCTTAGACCACTTTTAATGTTATTTACAAATATAATGAACAGTAATGGCCCTAGTACTGACCCCTGGGGGACTCCACTAAGAACATTTTGCCATGATGACTTTGTACCATTTAGCATCACTCTTTGCTGTCTATCTGAAAGCCACAACTCTATCCATTTTAAGATGCTACCTGCAATACCATGGGACCGAAGCTGTATCATTAACCCCGTTTATGGGGTACCTTGTCAAAGGCCTTACTAAAGTCAATATATGCCACAGCAACCTGATTTCCCTGATCAAATTGTTCTGTGGCGAAGTTCAAAAAGTCCAAGAGGTTTGTGAGACACGATCGTCCTTTTCTAAACCCATGTTGAGTATCTTGAATCAATCTGCTACCTTCCAGATAACTAACTATTCTATCCTTGATAATTGATTCGAGTACCTTGCAGACTAGGGATGTGAGACTTACTGGCCTATAGTTTTCAACTTTCCCTCTTTCTCCTTTCTTGAAAATAGGAACTACATTTGCCCTTTTCCAATCGGTTGGAATTTCATTTTGTGAAACTGATCTACAAAATATTATACTAAGTGGAAATGCCAGTTCCTTTTCAGTTTCCCACAACACCCTAGCATAAATTTCATCAGGTCCTGCTGCCTTGTTTGGCTTTATTTTCCTGATATGATTGTAAACATCACTATCAATGAAATCAACATCATTTGTCAGATCCCATGTCACTGAACTATGTTGTACGGTCGGCAGATTGGTCATATCTTCCAATGTAAACACTGATTTGAACTGCTTGCTCAGCTCCTCAACCATCTCAATATCCTCACCTAACGTCGTCCTGTTTACTTCCAGTGGACCAATTGTGCTAGAAACTTTACTCTGCTTGTAGTAACTAAAGAACTTTTTACTGTCCCCATTACAGTTTCTAGCTAAATCCAGTTCTTTTCCTCGCTTTGCTGCTCTGGTGTTTTGCTTCACAGTGTCTCTAGCTTTTAGATACGCCTTGAGATTAACGACATTTGAGGCTTCTTTAAAGACTCTAAATGCAGTTTTCTTAGCATTAATTGCTTTTATCAAGTCTGGTGTAAGCCATGCTGGCTTTCCTACCCTTCTTTTGCGTCTTTGCTTTTGGGGGACATGTCTAATCTGAGTTTCCTTCAAGTAAGATTTGTACTTTTCCCACATTTCACAGGCATTTAAATTGGAGAATTCTTCTTCCCATCTGATGGCACTTAAAGCCACTCTCACGCCGTCAAAGTCTACTCTGTTGAAATTTGGAACCTTTACCAAATTATCCTGGATAATTTCCCCTACCTGTGCCTTGAATCTAACTATGTTATGGTCACTTTTTCCCAGCGTTTCGCCTACAGTCAAGTCTTGAACAGTCACTTAAATCCGAGAATACAAGGTCCAAGAATGAACCATGCCTGGTAGGTTCCGATACAAACTGTTGTAAGAACAGGTCCTCTTCAAGGCATTTCCTAAACATTTTGCATGATGGGGAGCCAACAACATCATTTTCATATCCCTTTAGATTAAAGTCACGAAGAATAAGGCACTTCCTCTTAACGTTTCTACTGATCTCCTCACAAATCACCTTGTGAAGCTCCAGTTGCTGAGAATGTGGCAGGGTTCCTGATCGGTAGAAAGCTCCTATCCTAAGAGTATTGCTGTTGCCTTTTCCCACAGTGACATCAAGCCAAATGGACTCCCCACACACATTTTTATCCCCACCTGCTACTTTTTGAGAACTGAATAAGCTATTCATATAGAGCATTACACCACCCCCTTTCATTACTGGACCCCTATTGCACGAAAACATATTGTATCCCTGGATCTCATAGTCCTGTAAGTTATCTCCAAAATACGCTTCACTGACCCATGCCTCCGTAATGGAAACAAAATCTGGTTCTTCCTCAGAAACATAACACTTGAACTCATCAAATTTGGAACGGATACTCTGAGCATTAAACAAAATACACTTAGCAAATGCTCCATAACCACCTTTGGCTTTTTCATACCGAGGAGTTCTTTTATCACTAGATGAACTATCACTCTGTCCCCTTGAATTGCTGCTGTCCCTATTTGCAGACTTTGAGGTTCTACTGCCTTGGCTGACACTATTGGAATATTCCTGAGTTGGCAATGCAATTTCATCCCTCCCCACCCGATTTCCTAGTTTCCCTGAAGGACATGCTCGTACACTTTGCCTAACACATGGACCCCCTTCTCAGAGAAGCGCAGGCCATCCCTCTGATAGAGGTCCCACGATGCATAAAACCTGCTCCTAGGACCAGCACTGAGTCTCCTAGGACCAGCACTGACTCCTTACTACTACTATCCTGGGGGCAGTCATCCAATGCCTGGAACATATTTGTTGTTAATATGCCTGCCCGCTGAGCCGGTCGGCTAGACTTCCTCCCGCTCCTACCACCTGCCACCTGCCACTCACTGACCCTTTCCTTAGGTTCGCGTCTCCAAATCCTCCACCCCCTGACCTCATGCCACTTCCCCTTCTGTGACCTACCAGAAATACCCCTCCTCTGTTCACTATTAACACTCCCCTCTCGAGAGATCCCAGCCACCTCCACAGTAGGGGAAGCCTCAGCTACCTGGTGGCCTGGAACCACCTGGGCATATGATGTCTCTGCTACGGAGTGACCCCTTGTTGCTTTATCTTGCCTACCCTGTGCAGCAAGGGCAGCCTTGAGCTTGGAAACCTCTGCCTTAAGGGTCCTAATCTCTTCCTCTAGTGCCTGCATCCTGGTCGAAACCATCCTAAACGCTGCAGCTTATGCCTATATTTATATTCAAATTAACTCGCTAAACAACCGACAAAAAAGCCAACTATCATTCACTATAAATCGTTACCTCCTATACTGTCAGTTACTTATCTGAGTACCTGAAGAAAATCAGAAACTATTAAACAATTGTTTTTTTTAATTTTATTATTTTAAATAAAATAAATAAACAAAATGTATAATCTAATTGTCTTCCACACATGTAGACAACTATATGAATATCCCTTTTGATATCACTTATGGCTAGACAGAAAAATGAACTGTCACACAGCACTTATGAATACCCCTAACTTACTGCCAATTAAACCCTTTCTTAAACTTCAACACCAAACACACTAAGCACAAAAAAAAGTATGTTAGGATAGTATGAATGTTGTCTAATGTACTTATGAAATCTACACACTTGTAATATCTCCTACTACAGAAATCGAAGCGTCGAGAACACGCCGAAAGCCACGAGGCCTCGCTTTGGCGCACACGAAGATGGCGCACGGCGGCGTCGCTAGGTTAATATAGTATAGTTTGCATGCTACGGAAATGCTTATAAGATAAGAACTAATGAAATATAATCACAGAAGTAATTGCTAAACACCTATCCACAGCTTAGACTAGAGTACTGCCCTGTTCTGCAACAACTTATCTGGAAACCTGGAGCTCCGACCGACGTCCTCCCACCTTGACACCTGACGTTTGGTGTGGGTTGGGCAGTGATAAATTATTCGTTAAATAGGGTGGAAAATACAACTTTCTGGACACTCAATCGACATCCTTCTCCTATCGACATCTTGCTCCATGATGCGTGCTTATGAAGTCTTCGTGTATCCTTTCTAGCAGTATATCGCTTATACGCATCATGTCAATGATCCTAATAAGGAATAGCGACACAGACATAATGCAACGTAATTTTGGGTAAATGGATTAACTATGTGATATGGCGTACGGTATCAAATTATAGCATAGGTAATTTTCTCCCTGCCCTGAATACAGCACTTTCTAAATTATGAATCTCAAAGCACATGAAAAATGTACAGTCAGAAGTACGCACACTATTGGCTCAAATTTGAGACGGAAAAACATCAAAAGCACTTTAGTTGACACTAATTCCATGGCAAATTTCGACATCCTTCGGTGCCCGTTTCGACATCTCACACCTAACGAAAAACCAATATTTTAACCCTGGGGTTGGGTGATGGGGGATGGGGCAAGCGCTATCTTGGGCGCCTTCTTTCAATACCATACCATAGGCTGGTTGGTTGGTTATTGGAGTTTAGGGGCGCATCGACTACATCGGTTATGCAGCGCCCATCATACCATAGGCGCAAGGTGAAATTTTCTTATTTCATGGGGTCGTGATCTTGCCCCTTTCCCCGGCTCCACATGGGCAATATATTTGTGAGTACAATTGAATAAAAGAAAGGCAACAAAAACCATGAAAATTAAATGACAATTACTAAATGAAATAAATGCATATATCAGTACAAATTATCAGTACCAATTCATTTCTATGCGCGGTGCTTTAAAACGTCTAGATTTCCATCTAGAAACGAAAAACCTCTGATTTGAAAATTTTCCCTGAAATGGATGGCCAAAACCTCTAGATTTGAGGGAAACCTCTGATTCTGGCAACACTGCTTACCCTGGCAGGGATGGCGGCGTTAAATAGAGCTGGTCGGATATGCTTGCCCAAGCACTAGAAGTAGAGCTGATCACGGGGAGAGGGGGGGGCGGACAGGTGATAGCTCGGAGTAAATTTTGAAAAAGTATTACGACCCTTCACTGACACTGATGATCCCCAAATGCAGTTATATTTCAAGGCGCATGATTTATCTTCGCACACATTTACAAAAAAATTATTTGTCAGTCATGCATAAGTGCACAACTGACATTGGTTTCTTGGTGTAATCACCTCGGAGAACTTGCTTGCTCCGGGGCCGATTTTCGTAAATTTGAAATGATTTTCTTGCATTGAATTGGCTCATGGTGTCTAAAAGAGTTGTCCCTTTATAAAATTCACCTTTGATTGCACATTCAAGGCGGCCTAATGGCCATGCGAGGCTTCAAGTATTTACTCTGGCGATACCAAGTATCGTTGTTTAATACAACGATGATGATGGCCCCTGGCCGAAACGTTGAGTAATATAGCATAATCCCTAACGCTACTCAGCACCTCCTGGTATATTGAGGGTCGTACATTTCGTCTCACGCAATACCAAGTATCCCCAGATTTGCCAACTATGGATTTCTGGTACTTGTTGGCGAGCACTCCAGCGCAAGTATCTAAAAATTAATATGAAATATATATTGATTAATCTAAATATATGATATATATGAATAAATATTGATAAATATTGAATCAATATTGATAAATATTGAATCAATATTGATAAATATTGAATCAATATTGATAAATATTGAATCAATATTGATAAATATTGAATCAATATTGATAAATATTGAATCAATATTGATAAATATTGAATCAATATTGATAAATATTGAATCAATATTGATAAATATTGAATCAATATTGATAAATATTGAATCAATATTGATAAATATTGAATCAATATTGATAAATATTGAATCAATATTGATAAATATTGAATCAATATTGATAAATATTGAATCAATATTGATAAATATTTAATCAATATTCAGCAAATGTTTAATGAATTATTGAATATATTGACACAAATATAGCGTTTTCACACATGTGAAGTGCCGCCAGTTGCGCGTAGTTTTTAGCGCCACACCGACGAGGATGTTTGGTACGCTTTGTATTGTGACGTTGACCGGTCGTCGTGCGGCATCGCTGAAACTGCTAGTTGTTTTCAGGTATGGACTTGAGTGGTAGTACTCGACCAAACAATGTTGTTCCTCGTTTTCCCTTCTGGAGTACAAAGTATTTCATTTAGTCTAGTCACAATCCTGGAGTACATAATGTATTGGCATGCATGACACCAACAAACGTCAGTTTTTCCAACACTGTCTGAGGCAGAGCTGCATATTATGCGTCCGTGGCGAATGGTGTGCACAAACTCGGAATGGTGCAAAGGTTGACCGGGGCCATGCACTTCATTTTGGGAACACTGGAGATCTGCAACACCAATCTGTCGAAAGACAACAACAGAAGTTAGCAATAATTACGATGAATCGCGGGTGAACTCAGCTCATTAGTTGTGGGACTAGTCCTTCGGAGAAGTGTTTGTTAAAGGATGATCCCGGTTGTGTGGTCTGCCCAAGATTAGTTTGAGTGCGATTCATCCTGAGCTCTGCCAGCAGAATGTTATTTGTGTGTTTACATCACAGCATGTCTATTCATCATAAATATTTGTTTGTGAACTTTGGAATGCATCACCCACCTACACTCAGGCAATATCTATCCGATTTGCATATATCACAGGTATATTTTTGGCAGTACATTGGCTACTGAGGGCATTTCCCACTAGATGCATTCCTTGGTATAATTGCACCTATTCATGACATAGCTTGCTGACATATTGCTGACTTAGCAGTTAGCTATATGTACATATATGTTTGTATGGTACATACAGCATGAAATGCTGACATTTGTATTTGTTTTTTTCCATTAAAACAATACTAGCTTACATTTGTTTTTAATTCCATTAAAACAATACTACCTGGTTATGGACAACTCATTTATTTAGTGGAGCAAACTTTTGGACATGGCTTAGTTTGCCAAGATGTTTATGCATGCAAAATGCTAACATTGTTTTCAGCCCCACTAAAACAATGTTAATTGTCAGCAAGTGCATAGATAATTTTTGGAATCCAGCTAAAAAATTCGTACTCCAACTAAAAAGTTTGTACTCCACTACCAAGAAAAAAATATGGAAATCCTACATTGAATCTAAAGCATGTATGAAATGAGCTTTAGTCATACTAAGCTAAGATACATGGCAAGTATTATGCTATTTTTTAATGTTACATCCACTTTGAAGTCATTTACCAGTACCAGTCTGCCATACCATCCTTGAAAGTTGGTTAGGTATGTTGAAGCATGATCGCACCAACATGCTGTGTACATAGTCTTGATGTGAACAATGCTGGGTAAATATTGCTTTTTGTGATTAAAAAAAGTTTTTTTTTTTTTAAATATGCGCAAGATGATGCCACCACTTATTTTCTCTGCAAATGGTTACTTTTCAGGTGGTAAAGAAATGCATGATCATAATCTTCACTCCACAAATATAGCCAATCATGTATAAGTATCCAAACATGTTGTGTCACAGACGTGATATCAAAGAAATTCAACACTTTGTGCACTCATTCTAATACACTTGGTCACCAAAAACCGTATGTTTTTGCCTTTCCGACGTCTTCCGACATGACCATTTTTCATCTCCACTGATGCATTTAACCTGACCTGCATAGGTGACCTGGTGACTTGAGGTCATGAAATCAGGCATGTTTGGGTTCGTCTCATCATGCTTGATAAGTGCATATGTTAAATTATGACCCTATGAGCTTTGGGGTCAGTCGCTAGAAAAAAACTGACCCGACCACTCAGCAAAACGTGCGAAAATCAATTAAATCAGGTAAAATTAAAGCAAGTTAATAATAGTTATCAGTAAATATACATGATTTTCTTCTTTGTTTCCAAAGACAATCGATGGCCCCTCTAGTAAATGTGGTTGCAAATGTGAATATCAAGTGGCTTCGGGTCACGGGAGATCACGTGACCTGAGGCCAATTTACCTTTTTTTAAATTTGTTCAAAATTGAAAACTGAACCCAGAAATGAGAAGAATAGGTCTGCGATTCTGATGATATGGTATGTGTCTATGCTAGGCTTTAAAGTACCAAAGATAATCTCTCTCAAATATTTATCTCAACAATCTCAAAGAACTTGACCTATGAATATTTCCTCAGGCCATATCTCCGAGCTAGCACGAAGGTAAAATTTTCACAGATTGACTCAGCGCCCACGACTACCCTACACACACACACTTAGGTCAAAATCGCTCACATGACGGTGTCATTTCCCAATCACTTTGGTAATGGTAATGGACCTCCACATCTGCAGTACATAAGGAATCGACACCAGATGAAATGCTGTCACTCTGGCCATACTTTGTGTTGGGGAGTAAGACCATGCAAACGTGTATGAATCGCTGGTGCATAGTGCTAGCATATGAAGAGTACATTGGGAGTTATCCCAATGAAAACCTTGAGCCGCGTCCTGGATGATGAATTAAAATTTTCGGAAAAGCATCGAGCACGACTACCTCATGCTTATAGATAGCCATGCAGATACATAATGTGCTGCGATTGCACCTGGGTGGTAAAGTGGAGACGACTGATTGATTATTTGGGCTTATGGGCGCGCTGACTGCGAGGTCATTTAGCGCCCATAAAAGTGTTGACGCGGCTGCTTCGATGCTGCATTACTAAGCGTAGAAACAGCGTAGAAACATGTTCGGCAGCTGGAAGCACAATTTCAATCAACGTTCAAAAATCAACAGATATCGCACAGGCGTTGTGAGTTCCCATCGTCGGCTAGCACGCATTAGTTATTCCTCAGACTCGCAGAGATTGAAAACCCGATGGCAGAGTTATCATTTCCTTTCTAAAAAGCAGTGGACAAATCGCGAAGATTGCCCAGAGGTAGGTTTAAAATATAAAAGTTCATGTACTGCACATTTTGACCCTTCTGCATCTTGAGTGGTTGTAGCATCCCCCTGCAAGGACACCACCTGCTGGCCTGGTCGGACTCGGAAAATTAAACACTCCCCTGTCCAGTTTCTGTTCAGGAATGTAGGTGGCTGCAGCAGTTTCCACCAACATTTCCCCCCAAATCATTAATTAGTGTCAGCAGAAGGACGATAGTTCGTGGCTCACGAGTCAGCAGACCCCAGACACACGAGAAGATCAGACCCTGACGCAGCCTCACAAGGCACCATAAACTATAATGTCGTTAGCACGACAAACAAATTATCGAAATATGGCCTATGTAACCATACATGGCACATTTAGGACCTTGTTGTTACCTCTTAAGAAAGTGCTCCCAAATGCTCCCGTGTCAGATCCTTTTATAATGTCCACTTTAGGCCTCAACGTAAGAGCAGGTCACTGACTCGTACATGTCATATAATATAATCATATTATACCATAATCAAAGCTAGCCTGATAAACCTTATATGCTACGTTGAGATCGCACCGTGATAACGTCATTGAAGTATTTCCACAACAGCTATTGCATAAATAGAAATAAAAGTATGGCCAAGCTCAACATAGCAGCCTAATATAATCTAGCATAGCCTAGCATGCATTGCTATGCATTGTTATGTCACCATGAGATCGCAAGTTTGATGACATCAAATTGGTTTATATTATGTTTATTTCCAGTACCTGTCAGTATCTGCCACTTGGGCCTTATCTTTCATGATGGTCACATGGTTCTTGTGCAATATTAATGTGGGATTTAGTTGGAAACTAACCATTTGTAGATTAAAAGAGGTGTTGCATTTCTTGTGAGAATGACTGAGAAACATGAGGGATAAATTATTTTTCAACTCAACTCAACTTTACTCAACTTATCTTATCCACCCTAGATGTCAATAATACTGACAGAATGTGCAAACTGTTCATTGAAGCTGCTCATGGTTGTCTTTTTGCATGACCTCTCCAACGATAAGGACAGCATGGGTGTCGATTTGTGTACCTTTGACGGGGCTGCCCTACAATAATTTTAACTTTAGCCTGGGACCCTGTGGAGCAGGCCCCTGAATCAATTTGGACTCGCCCATTTTCTACATGTATTGGCCACCCATTTTTTATCCGAATGCAATGCCCCTGGTGTGTACTGGACAGTGAATGTATGACTGCGCGGAACTGCACAAAATGTTGAAAACTGCTTCAATTTTATGCCAACCAAGCATGTGAAGGGTGCGAATCGGTGTCACCTCTGCCATATGTCTGGTGATGCTGTCTGGTAATGCTTTTAACATCACCCTGTCTGCAAAGTGGGGCACTGGGTTGGACGAGACTCACCAGCTGAGGAAATCCTCATCAATCCTGTCTGCAAATTGTGGCACTGGGTTAGATAAGACACACTAGTTGCGAGAAATCCTGATAATCACCATGGCTACAAAGTGTGGCTCTGCGCTGGATGAGACCCACCAGCTGAGAGATAATTCAACACCGAAATGCACTAGGTAAGCAAAAACAAACAAAAAGTAAAAATGCACCAGGTAAAATGATGGTTGGATCCGGGTTGCAGGAGCACAGAGTGCAGTGAAGAATACAAATATGGTGGCATGGAAAAGTAACAGTTGTTCCCAGGCTAAAATATCATCAAAGATCCTTGTCGATATGGTGGCTGCGCTCATTTCACATACTCAGAGACCACTCGTTGGAAACACTGCTCAGAAGTGTTGACCAACTTCACCCACATGTAAACAATATATTTTTTCACTCATAACAGCATGTTATACATTTATTTCTTAACGTTACTTTTAAATCTGGAGATCTCGCGAAGCTCAATTTCGGACTGGATTAACCCACACGAATGCCTTTAGAATGGACAGCTGGAAGTAGGTAATTATTTATGATTGTGGTTAGTGGAACCATACCGTTTTATTTGTACGCTTTCGAGCGGAAAATTATTCGACATTGGTGTCGGTTTCCATCCAAATTGGAAGTGCTGCAACGCTTCTTTTGAGGAATAATGATTAAACGTCGTGCTAATATGTTGAAGACCATGGGATCCAGAATGAATCACATTGGCTGTTTTCAGACAC
The DNA here is from genome assembly GCA_034440575.1 of Imbricaverruca yamaguchii. NCBI lineage: Eukaryota > Metazoa > Arthropoda > Thecostraca > Neoverrucidae > Imbricaverruca > Imbricaverruca yamaguchii. Next base: position 706,338 of record JAOTOL010001472.1, on the reverse strand, counting down.
CGGTGAGCCTGCTTGATGCCACTGTCTCTGAGGTGGGACCACCGAGTGTGGGATGTGGCAAGAGTATGGTGAGAGAGCGCGTGAACCCGTTCCTGGTCTACCATCGGCCCGGCGTGACCACTTCAGAGCCGTCGCTGGAGGAGCCGCCAGCCGCCGCCCCCGACCCCAGACAGTCGCTGTCTGCCGAGAGTGTGGCGGCCAGGACTGCCTGGGACGGGCTGCCGGAGTTGACCGGCGCTGCGAGAGCCATCGGCGACAGCAGCGATGTACTGCCGCCGGCCGACGACGGTTCGGCCGCCAGCGGTGTGAGCGACTACAGCCTGGGCGCTAGCGGCGGCCGGCGCGGCGACGGCTCGCCCGCCGACCGGCCCGCCCAGCCGTGGGCGTCCGAGCCGTGCTCGTCTGGCGACGAGGACTGGGAGCGGCGGCCGCCCGCCGAACGCTGGGCGCCGCTCGGAGCCAACGACGCCGACGATAAGTCCGACGACCTGGACACGGTGTTCGTCGACAGGTCAGTGGAGACAGTGCGGCCGGGGCAGTCTGTCAGGCAGACGATGTCTGGTAGTGACAACCTACCTGTCAGGCAGACGATGTTTAATAGTGACAGCCTGTCATGCAGACTATGTCTAATAGTGACAGCCTTTCAGGCGCACGATGTCTTATAGTGACAGCCTGTCAGGCAGATGATGTCTGATAGTGACAGCCGGTCAGGCAGACGATATCTGGTGAAAAAGATATACTTAAAGGATAATACAAGGGTACCAAGGAGGTCAGTATTTAATGGAAATGCTGCCCCCCCCCCCCCGATGAGGCACCACCTTTCGTGGTGGGGCGATTGGGTGCCCCAATGATCCGACGACCATCTACCGGAGAGGGGTAAGACCAAGAGTGCCTCACTCGTCCTTCCGTCCATACGCTCCCATTCCAATCCCAATCTCATCCAAACGTCCATGTCCTTCACCTTGCCCCGTAACACTAACTATCCTTACTATGAGCAGACAGGGCAACTTCCCCGGTTCTGGCCACCAGCTCAGTTGTATCGGGGTAGCCGCCCCCTCGGCCAGTCCCCCGGGGTTGACGGAGTCCAGGAGGTTGAGGTCCCCCGTCGCACGGTGCTAGTTGTGACGGGGGACCAACACGCCTCTTTGGTCCTGATATCCCGGATGGGCGAGCGGGCCCGTGTGGCCTCACGCGGGCCAAGTGGCTAGTCGCCTCGGGCCGGGGACCTGAGATCTTTCCCAGTGTCTGCCGCCGGCTGGGGTCAAGGGGTGGGCGGTGCTAGATCCCAGTCGGGGTGGTGAGTATTTGGGTCTGTTCCCGTGGCTCCACTAACCTCCACAAACCTCCACTGGTCGTTACCGTAGCCAACCCAGTGGAGATTTTTCCTCCACCAACCTCCACCAGTGGAGCGAAAGCTCCACCAGCCGAGGAGCAGGGTCCAATTATGACTTTTTTTCAGTGGAGCTCAATCATGGCGCACTTGTTTCATATATTTGCGCGTAAACAACGTCCTCCGTCATATGAATCTCATCTTCATGCATCAACTGAATACCAGGATCATCCTTCGCAAAGGGAATATGAAATTACATCTATGAACAATAACCGAAGGACAGATACAGACCACATAACATCCTTTTTGTGGCCTTTGATCTACGTCATTCGTCCCACGGGGAAGATGTTACTTTACCGGCAGGATCCGCCGCAATCCCCGTGCGGCAACTGCCACAATGCGGCGCCAACTAAGATTCCACTCGATCCCGATCAACGAGGTCGAGCAAGTTGAGATGGGAAAAGCCAGCATCGTGCAGAAGAACATCTCGGTGCCCAGGTAGCCAGACACCAGATTATATGCTGTGCATTAAGAAGGTAGGCTGTAACCAACCGCAAAACTGGGCAGACGATGTCTAGTGCTCAACCGAAAGGGAAGAGAGATTGCTTGGGTCATCCCATAGGCGAAAGGAACATCTGTTCTCCCGCAGTCCCTGAGGGTACCTACATTGCCAGAAATAAAGACAATTTTGTGACTTTGTATTATAAGTCGTACTATGTACATTGTGCGATCATGTGGACAAACTTGAGCAATTTGACCAATAGCGCCAGATACAGCGCCAAACACTTCCTTTTTGCCGCGGAATTCTGACCGCTGTCAGCTGATTTCTCCACCGGTCGTTCCCGTGGGCAGGTCTCAACTAGCATCAACTGACCTCCACTGAGTTCCTTCTGGTGGAGCCACGGGAACAGACCCTTTCTCTCCCGGCCGGGGGAAGGCGCCGCCTGCCCCGTATAGCTCCTCGGGCGCCTGGCGATCTCCCGTCCGCGGGACCCAGGCGTCCCCCCGGTAGGGCCGCTATGTTGTGGGGCGCCCGAGGAGCAGAAACAAAATAAACAACACGTGGCAAGCTAAAACACAAAAACCCTCCTGGTCCACGTCACAGTGGCCAGAATACGAAACAAATACGCCGACCTGCGGACAGTCAAGCCACTAGGGCTTCTTCCCCTCGTGTTCTTATCTTCCAAGCCGCTGAACGGTCAAAACAACTGGCTTCTCTTTCCCCATTCCAACGACGAGACGGCTGTGACCACTTCGGGCGTATCAGGCGATGCGAGAAACTTAGACATGGTGGTTTGGAAGTAGAGTTCTAACGCACAGAAGAGGCCAAAAGAGCACTGATGGCAAATTAATTGGTATACCTAGCCAGAGGCCAACAGGGCAAACAGATAGTAATAATACCGATGGCTGGGAAAACACACACGACGAAAAATTACTCGAAGGATATAATTAACTGTTTTGACTTAAGAGGCGTTAGTGATGCTGAAATTACCGGTGGTTTGTCAGATGATGGAGTCATTGAGACGCGGAGGCTGACGGTGAGAAAAGGACAGGAAGTTCAGGCCACAGACAATGTCATCTTGACGTTTAGCTCAATGGACTTGCCTGAATCGGTTCGTGTCGGGTATATTACTGTAAAGGTCAGAAGGTTTATCCCCAATCCCATGCGGTGTTTTAGATGTCAGATATGGCCATGCAACCAAATTCTGCCGTGGCCGCCCCGAATGCGGAAGATGCGGATCATCGGCCAACGCTGCTGATGAATGCAATTCAGAATCACCTTGGTGCATAAATTGCGGTGAGGGTCAGATCGCACATAGTACATTCGATAGGGCATGCCCAGCATATAAGAAAGAAAGAGAAGTCATTGCAATCAAGTGTACTCAAAATATTTCGTTTCGGGAGGCTCGAAATTTGTATGACGGAACCCATCCAAAAGTTACCTATGCAGGAAAGGTGGCTGGCCGGTCAACTAATTCTACCCTGATAGACCCACAGCACATACAGCACAGCAATGCCTCTGAGCCGATTGCACAACTTACAGCTCTCCTTCGATCCCTTTGAGTGCCCCTTAGCTTACCCGTCAATCAAGGTCAGCCAACCCAGCACGACGCCGAGGCGACTGAGGCCCCACCATCCAAGAGTGACACAGTTCACCCATTAGAGGACCCCTCCCAATCAACACCCGAGGGAGAGGTGTGGACGCTGGTTCAACAGCAAAAGAGGCCCCCTCGGTCCTTGCTACCTAATTCCAGCCCTTCCCCATCAATCCCCAAATCCCCACCGTCCTCCCTCCCTCCACCCTCCAATCTCCCCTCGCCTTCCACACATCCTACCATCTCAAAACCTAACCTTTCCACGTCCCCCCTGCCTGAACCTCCCTCCCAATACGTCAACCTGCAGTCCTCACCCTCAACCTCCACCAGCCCCACCCCCACCCAGCCTATCCCTGATCCTTCCGAAGCCACTCCTGCTCCGCCAACCGCATCAGCTTCTGTGACCTCTCGCCGAGTTCCAGTAATGGCACCCTCGGCGACTAGACCAGGACCTGCTGTTCAGGTCCATCCGAGAGCCCCAGACATGGGGCGTCTGGCCGGGCTGCTCAGACTTTCCAGAGACCCCTCGCCGAACGCACAGGTCGAACAGTCTCCGAAATCGACACCCCACCATCACCAGCTAACCGTGTCATTTGGCTGTCAACTGTAGATAAAGGGAAGGTGATGGGTCTGCCTCCCGTACCACCACGTGTTGACGAAATAGCGCCAGACCTTACTACTCCCCCTGTGACGGGACGCAAGCGGCTGTCCCCGTGGACACCATCGCCACCAGGCGGGGGAAACCCAAGATCTCGGCAGAGATCGGCCACGGATCCAAGGACCTCAGAAGGTGAAGCTGGGAACAGGTAACATGCAACTTCTCTTAGTCACCCACATATTTAGCTCACTACTTCCATCTTTATATTTTTTTTACGTATGAGTTGTATTCTACAATGGAACTGCAGAGGTTTAAGAACCAGTATCAACGGCCTACAAACCATTTTACACTCTCGAGTACCATCAGTAGTTTGTCTCCAAGAGACTAAGCTTTCCCCTGGTGCACAATTTCAATTGAAAAATTACTCGCTGCAGCGTGAGGATGCTACTCCTCGCACGGTGGCTCATGGCGGTGTGCTAAGTGCCGTACACAATTATGTAGCATTCACACATATACCTCTCCTCAAATAGTCGGTGTGTCGCTGCTCGTGTGATAATAAACCAAAGAGTCATTACTCTATGCAGCATTTACCTCCCGCCTACCGGGCCGTTCCCACTTGATGAACTATCTGAAACTGTGGTTCAACTTACCCCACCGGTGATTGTGTGTGGCGATTCTAATGCTCACCACTCTCTTTGGGGCTCAACCATGATTTCTAGCCGTGGGCGTGCAATGGAGCGTTTCGTAATCGATTTTCCTCCCTGCATTCTTAATACGGGAACACCAACACATTTTACGTTACCGACTGGACAAACCTCAGTACTGGACCTCACCCTCTGCAGCCCAGAAATTGCACATTTATTAGAATGGTCCGTAGACGATGATCCACACAACAGCGACCATTTCCCTGTTTATTCCCATTTCATTAATCATGTTACGGTAGGCCGATGGCCCTCAAAATGGCTACTTCACCGAGCCGACTTGGAGGGCTTCCAATCAAACCTTGAGAGAACACTCAGTGGCCACTCGGTCGAATCAGTTATGTCCTTGGAGGAATTCACTACGGCGACTCTGGAGAGCGCTCGGCGGCACATCCCACGATCATCTGGAACGTCGACTAGAGTGCCAGCCCCATGGTGGTCCGATAAATGCCGAAAGGCACTCCGTGCTAGGAAGCGAGCTTTCCGTACATTTAATAACAATTGTTGCACATACAATCTAATATAGCTTTTCGCAAATCACGAGCGTTCGCTAGACGAACTATCGCCGAGGCGAAACGAGATTCATGGAAGGCATACGTCAACACGTTAAATCGCTCCACATCTTTGTCAACTGTATGGTCTCGAATTAAGCGCTTCTCTGGGAAACACGCTCCAGTTCCTCTCCCCGTCTTACACATGGCCGGACAAGATATCATTGACTCAGTAGAAGTGGCCGACAAAATAGGATGTGCGTTGTCCGCTCGCTGGGAAAATACTAGTAGCGAACGATTTCTAAAACATAAGGCTCGGTGCGAAGAACGCCCCCTTGATTTTTCCACTTCAGACATCCTCGACTACAACGCTCCATTCTCGGTCTCTGAACTAACTGCAACAATTGGCACATTCAAGAGTGTAGCAGAGGGCCCGGACACACTGCATAATGATATAATCAAACATATACCAGCGACTGCTATAGAAATACTCTTGGAAGCCATCAATGAAATGTGAAAATCAGCCACATTTCCATCTTCGTGGCGGGAGGAAATTGTTGTGCCTATGCGGAAACCAAATAAATATGGGGAGGACCTACTGCACTGCCGCCCCATCTCGCTTACCTGCTCGCTATGCAAACTTGTTGAGAAGATGGTTAATGTCCGATTGATGTGGTTTTTAGAATATAGCAATTTCCTTACCATGATGCAGAGTGGCTTCCGAAAACACCGTAGGACACTTGACCATATTTTGACACTTGACTCCATCGTGCGCTCTGGGTTTATGAAACGCCAACATACAGCTGCATTATTTTTCGACATTGATGGCGCATATGACACGACATGGCGTCACAGTATACTGGTGAAGTTAAATAGTATGGGTGCCAGAGGCTCCATGGGGTTCTTCTTGACAATCGTTTTAGCTTCCAGAACGTTCTGTGTTAGAATGGGCCGCACATTATCTGGCACTTTTCCACAACTTAATGGAGTTCCGCAGGGAAGCGTACTAAGTGTAGCATTGTTCGCTGTTCGCTATCAATGATATGGCAACATCACTGCCGACTTCCGCAGGCAAAGCGCTATATGTAGATGATTTCGCCGTATGGTGTTCTTCGCGGTCTGTTCGCACAGTGGAAAGACAACTCCAGCTGGCTGTCCGGAAGATTCAGGGTTGGTTTGATGAAGCAGGCTTCGTCATGTCCGCGTCTAAAACCATCGCTGTGCACTTCTGCCGTAGGTAGGCGCTCTTGCACCGACCCCATTATTATGTTCAACGGTTGCCATATTACATTCAAGCCTGCCGTCAAGTTCCTAGGTATATGGATGGACCGCCGACTAACGTACAGCACCCACGTAAGAGATCTTGCGCAGAAATTCACTAAGAGGCTGCAGGTGATGAGGACTGTCTCCAGGTGCTCGTATGGAGCAGACAGAAGTATTTTGCTTCTTATGTACCGATCGCTCGTACGCTCTATAATCTAACTATGGATGTTTTATATATGATGGAGCGTGTGTTACAGCGAAACGCCGTCTGGACGTAATCCACAATACATCCCTTCGTATTGCCACTGGAGCTTTCCGTACTTCACCGGTCGATGGCTTAATGGCCGAGACTGATGAACTTCCTCTTGCGCCACGCCGTACACTACCGGGAGCGAGATGCTCACGTAAGGTCGCACAGAACCGGAAGCACCCAGCATACAAATTGATACTTTCAAGGCCATCGCCGCCACTCCGTCCACTCAGTAATCAGCGTGTCCTACCTTTTTTGGACGCATGGCCCCGACATTTCGTAACTGCAACATCAAACCAGGTTCTGTGGCATGCGCTGTCACTCCGAGTCTCCCCTTGGCAGGTTGTCCCAGTTCAGACAGACCTTGATCTGTCCTGCTCAAAGAAGGGGAGTGTCAACTCCGAAAAACTCCGCATGTTGACATTGGAGAAAATACACGAGTACCGTGAATTCTCTCCCATATACACAGAGTGTGTGTGTGTGTTTCTCCGTGTTTGGCCAGCCTGTCACCGTGTGGTGATGTCGGCTGTTTCCGGGGGGCGTTTGTGGTGTCAGTATTTTGTTGCTGTTTGTTAAGGGTGAAAGGGTATGAGGAGTAATGTGGTGCGGATGAAAGGAAGCGAAGAAGATTATAGTTGTCTTGTAGAGGCGAGTTGTGAGACAGTTGAGGTGACTTGAAAAATGGCACGTAGAGGTAGTAGAAGTTGAGACGTCTTGCAGGCAGATTTGCCAGTCCGGTCGGTGCCATGGGGTGGGGTGTAGTTGGAGGGTTGGGGTCGGGTCATCGCCAGTATTGAATTGCCATTGCAAGAACTGTTAGTGTTAGTAAATATCACGTAGGGTTAGTTTTTTGTTTCTTTTTCTTTTTTGTTGATTTTCTGTTTGTCTTTTTTAAACATATCTTTTCATTTTTCTCTTCTTTTTTTCCCATTTTGTTGATTTTTCTTTTTCTTTTTTAACATATCTTGATTTTTTATCATAGTTCGTGGTTCAGGCGTGTGATAGAAAGTGGAAGAGGTGCTCGTGTAGTGTTGGATGTTCATCGTTGAGAAGTGTCGTGATGTTTAGTGGGATGTTGTTCATGTTGCAGTAATTTGTGATGGGTTGTCTTTCTGTGGTGTATTTGGTGCATTGTATGAGTATGTGTTTAATTGTGAGTGTTCGTTGACATGTTGTGTATTGTGGTCGTGGGAGTTGTAAGAGGTAGGAGTGCGTGAGTGCAGTGCGTCCTAGCCGTAATCGTGTTAGTATGCGTTCCTTTTGTCCTGTGTTTTGGTTGATGGTGTGCCAGGGTTCGTGTTTTGGGTGTATTTCGTGTAGTTGCGTGATTGTTGTGTCCCATGTTTGTTGAATGTCTTTGTTGATTGCCTGGTGTATTGTGGGATAGTAGTCTGATTGTGAAAGTGGGCAGGGTGTGGTTTGTTTTAGTGTTGTGGCTATGTTGGCTTCGGTGTCTGCGTGTTCGTTGTTGTGTATGTTTGTGTGACTTGGGATCCACAGTAGTGTTGGTCGTTGTGGTATGGTGAGTTTTTTTTTGTGGATTTGTAGTATTTTGGGTATGAGGGGGTGTTTGTATGTGGTGTGGGGTGTTATGCTCTGTAATGCTGATTTTGCGTCTGTGGCTATGATGTTGTGTTCAATTTTGGTGTTGTAGATGGTGCAGTATGCCGAGGAGATTGCGAATAATTATGCTGTGTATGTGGATGCTGTGCCATCCAGACGGGCACGAAGGATGACCCGCGGCGGTGCTGCGTTGTGATACAACACCGCCGCTGTGCCCGTCTGCTGTGTGTGTGATTTGGATCCGTCCGTGTAGATGATGTGGTTTGGATGTTGAGCTTTGAAGTGGAGGAACAGTTTGTGTATTTCTGCGTCTGTGTAGGTGTGCTTTGGCTGGTCTATGAGGAGGTGTGTTTTGGGTGATTGGTGTTTCCACCATGCAGTGGGTGGAGGGAGTGTTTTTGCTGTGGGGAGTGTTATGTGTAGTCTATTTGCGTGTTGGTGGGTGCGGCAGCCTATTGTAGTTTTAAGTCGTGTTGCGTTCATGAGTTGGTGTTTGCGTTTGGTGCGAATTTTTAGTGCCTGGGTGCATGGGTGTTGTGCGATGAGTTGTGTTTTGTAATGATGTCTCAATAGTGTTTCTGTGCGTCTGTGCTTCAGTTGTGGTATGTGGTTATAGATATGGATAGCGAAGGAAGGCGAAGTGGTGTATGCTCCTGTGGCTATTTGTAAAGCTTGGCGTTGCAGAGAATCTATAATTTTGAGGGTTGATTTAGTCGCATTTTCGAAGAGTGGGGATCCGTATTCCAAAATTGGCAGAATGATTGATTTGTAAAGGGCTAACAGTGTGTTTCTGTCGGATCCCCAGTTTGTGCCGGATAGTGCTCGGAGGATGTTTATTCTTTTTGATGCGCGTTTTTGGATGTCTAAGATATGTGGCCGGAAAGTGAGTTTTGGGTCTAAAGTGATGCCTATAAATTTTGTTGTGGTGACAAATGGTATGGGAGTGTTGTCTATTTTTAGTGGTGGCAAGTCTGTGTATTTGTGGTAGCCGAAAAGCATGCATTTTGATTTGTGTGGTGCAATGTGGAAGTTTAGGCAGGCGAGTTTGCTATGCAGTTGTATTAAGGTGGTTTGTAGTATTCCTTGTGCGTTTTGTGGTGTTTCGTGTGATATCCATATAACTATATCGTCAGCGTATATTGCAATTTTGGCCGGAAGGCTGTCTGTGATGACTGAATTTAGACCTAAAATAAAGAGTAGGGGGCTTAGTACTGAACCTTGGATGAGACCGGTTGTGGGGAATTTTGTGTCTGACATGTGGGATCCAATTTTGACTTCAAATGAGCGATTGAGAAGATAGAAGTGAAGATGGTGTTGTAGTCTGCCCTGTATATCTATGTTGTGTAGGTATTCTAGTAGTGCTGTTATGTTGATGGTGTCATAAGCTTGTTTGAGGTCCAGGAAGACGGCGACAGTGGGGCGTTTCCCTGCCGCCGCTTCCTGGATGTGTGTGACAAGGTAAGTGAGATTATCTAGGCAAGAACGATTAGGAAGAAAACCCGATTGAGTAGGAGAGATTAGTTTTTGTGTTTGGATGATATAGAGAAGGCGTTTTTTGACAAGACGTTCGAATAGTTTGTGGAAGCAGCTGGTGAGGGCGATAGGGCGATAGGAAGTGCAGAGAGTTGAGTCCGTGTTTGGTTTGGGTATAGGTATGAGAGAAGCGTGTAACCATGATTGTGGGTAGGAATGTGTGGTCCATGCGGTGTTGTAAATGTCGAGCAATGTTTGGAGTGCTGAGATTGGTAAGTGTTTGAAGAAGGCATAGTGAATGTTGTCTGGTCCTACACTTGTGTTTCCTGTCGGTGTGATTGCTAATTGTAGTTCTGTAAGTGTAAATCTGCTGTTGTATAGGTGTGGGCGTGTGTGTCTGCTTGCAAGTGGTGGTGTTCGTGGAAGTGTAGATGATCTGAGATGGTAGTGGTGTGCGAAAATGTATGCTATGGTTTGTGTGTCTGTGACAGTGCTGTTGTTGTGTCTAAGTGTGATTGCTTTGCATGGCGGTCTTTATCTGTGTTGAAATGTTCTGAGTAGTGTCCAAATTTCGCCGATAGGTGTGAATCTGTTAAATTGGGTGCAAAATTTATTCCAGGTCTTTTTTGCTTGTTTGATGGTGCGTCTGCATAGTGCTCTCTGATGTTTGTAGGCTGTTAGTGTTTCTGGAGTGTGGTGTCTTTCATGTTTGTGGCGTGCGTGGTTCCTCGCGCGGATCGCCCGGTGGCACTCTTCGTCCCACCAGGGAGCCGCGCGAGGTTTGTGTTGGTGTCGTGGTTTTGTTCGTGGTATGTGTTCGTGTACTGTGGTGAGGATTATGTCTGCAAACTGTTCTGGTGTGTGTTGTGGATTGTGTGCTGTTTGTGCGGCTAAGGAGTCTGAAAATGGAACCCAGGATGCTTTTTTGAGGTTCCACCGGCCTGGCTGGGGGTTGGGTGGGCCGGTTGTCGGGATTTGGTCAAAGGTAATGGTTATGGGTGCGTGGTCGCTAAAGTGTGTGTCAGGGTCGGATGTCCAGGATAGTGTGAGGGCTATGCGTGAAGAGGCAAGTGTGACGTCTGGGGTTGTGGGGAGGAGGGAGCTGATAGGTACTAGGTAGGTTGGTGAGCCGGTGTTGAGTATGGTGAGGTTATGCTGTGTGGCTATTGCGATGAGTGTGTGTGCTCTGCGGTCAGGTTGTATTGTGCGGGTGTCCCATAAGGGGTGATGTGAGTTAAAGTCTCCGGTGAGAATGATAGGTGTGAGAATTTGGTCAAGTGCTTTAGTTAATTCCGAGTGGGTTTCTGTGTTTCGCGTGGGTGGTTCGTAAATGTTGATGAGTGTGTAAGCTATGTTGTGTACATTAATTTCAGTTAATAGTATGTCTGCCGTGGTGTCGTAGTGTATCAGGCGGTGAGGAGTCATGCTCCTAATGTATGTGCATACACCGCCTGATCTGTGTAGGTTGTGTGTGTCGTGTCTGTGTAGTGTGTAGTGAGGGATGTGAAAGTGATAAAACATAAAGACATAAAGACATAAAAGATTAGTGCAACTATGAGCCACAAGGGCCCTTCTTGGTTGCACTCTGTACACTTCACCAGTTGCCCACCAAAACTGTCAATCAGCCCTCCCTGTAATACTGAAAAGCAAGCCCTATATTCTTATAATGATTGTCTATGCTGTTTTTAAAGATGTTCAATGTGCTGCTACTGACGATGTTTTCTGGCAGCTGGTTCCAGTGTTCCACTACCCTGTTGGTGAAGAAAGTTTGTCTTAATCTTGTTCTGCTGTGGTTAATTTTTATTTTGAATTTATGACCTCTAATTGCATCATTTCTGTTAAATTCAAACATTTCCCCAAGGTATCCCCTCTCCAGACCATTGACAAATTTGAAGACCTCGATGAGATGGGTCGTTGGGTTTGAAGTGTGTTTCTTGAATACATAGTGCTATAGGATTTGTTTGTAGTGCGTAATGTTTGAATTCATGCCAGTGTCTGATAAGCCCGTGTGTGTTCCATTGTATGATTGTGTTCATTGTCTTTTGGTGTTGGCGCGCGTGTGTGGTCTTTTCGGTGAGTTAGGTCTTTTGGTGCTTTTACCTGGCTTTTGTTGTTGGAGGGTGAGGGTTGGCTGTTGATGGGCGGGGGGTGGTAGTTGGTGTGGGGATATGGTCCGGTATGTGTCTGTTGATGAGTGTCTGGTGTCAGTGTACTCCTCTATGTCTGTGTCCCGGTCAGTGCACGTGCGGATTGTGGTTGTTTGGGACTCCTCTGTTGAGGGCGAGGACCGTGGGTAGGGGGAGGTTGTTGGTTGCTGGGGTGGTGGCGGTGGGGGTTCGGAGGGTGGGGATGGAGTGAGTTGGCAGGTTCGTGGTGGCGGTGGTAGTGGTTTGTGCACCGGTCGCTGGCCTATGTTTGCTGGTGTTGGGGTGTGTGTCCTTCGTGTGTTGTTGGTGAGGGTTTTTGGGTAGGTGGCCGTGTTGTGCTGGAGTCGCGTGGTTGTGGGTGTTGGCAGAGCCGGGTATTCGGTGTAGTCGTGTCGTGGTGGTGGTGCTTTGTATGTTCCCGGCTCTGCCCGGCGGGTCGGCCACGCCTCCAGCGGGCCGGTCACCGTCCTAGCCAGGGACAGGTCCATGCCCTCCAGGTGGACCAGGCGGAGAATTTCCTTCTCCGCCATCCACCGGGGGCAGGTCCCGTCCCCAGCCTCGTGCTCCCTCCTGCAGGCGGCGCAGCAGGCCTCGCCGCTGTCACATGTGTCTGTGCTGTGGTGTTGGGCGCAGCGGCCGCATGTGTGGGTGTTGGCGCGGCACCCCCGCGGAGTGGCCGTTCCGCTGACATCTCTTACAGCGCCGCGGGAGGGGTGCGCGTGGTGTGACCGGGTACCTGAGGTATCCGGCTTTGATGTGGGGTGGTGGCTTGGGTGAGTTGAATGTCAGTATGAGCAGGTGGTTTGTGGTGTATTCCGGCCTCGGGGGCGGCCGGTACACGGCGGAGACAGCCTGGCCCCCAAGCTTGAGGGCCAGCGTCTCCGCCGGTATACCGGCCAGCTCCCGGGCCATGATCGTCCCCTGGCTGGTGTTGAGGTTTGTGGCGGGTGTGATAGTGATTGGGGTGTTCTTTATGCTTCTAATTTTGGTGAGTAAATATGCGTCAGTTTTGTTATTTGCCTGGATTAGGAGCGCCCCGGATCTTAGGGGTTTGGCGTGTAGGGGCGCCCCTATGTAGTGGGAGATTTCTCCATCCACCAGCCAGGGGTCCAGGGTGCTCATTGGCTCCCCGTCCCCCCGGCGGCAGATGAAGAAATATCCCGTGGATGGTGGTTCGGTGGTGGTCATGTTCATGTTTATGATGGTCGGGTTCTGTTGTGTTGTGGTGTTGGAGAAAGAGTGTAGATGACAGGTGAGTGGCACACGGTACGCTTTGACAAAATTTGGCGGAGGGTAGGAAGGGCGTGAAGAGAGCCCGACAGGTGTAACAGAGGGGGCAGATAATGACGAAGAGTACACAAAGAAATCAGAAACTGTGCTTGAAGGGAGCACGAATAGACAGATCAGATAAAGATCGTGCAGAGGGCACTAGAGGGAAGATTGGGTGGGGGTTGGGGGGTTCCTGGGTGGGGGAGTGACAGCACCGCCGGACTGACCTTGTAGTAGTGATGTCTTGAAGTAGGTAGATAGAGCTGAAGTTTAGACGAAGGCACTGCACTGTATCACTGAAGAGAGGACTTGTAGATGTAGATGTAGAGATGTTGTAGGGTACGTAGATGCAGGTAGAAAGCTTGTAGAGGATGGTGTAGAACGAGGTGGTAGAGAGGACACCGAGAAGTAGATGCAGAAGCTTGAAGTTGAAGGTAGCTGAAAATAGGTTAGCGGGGCGAAAGGAAGCGTAGGTTTGTAGGTGAAGGCTGGGTTTGGAGCGGTGTTTGTGTGCGTTTGTTGTAGGTAGATGTATGTGTGTTGGTGTAGGTGGTGGGTGGCAGCTAGCAGGCGTCGACTACTCCAACTTCGGCCCGAAACTTCGTCCGCGATCTCCGTCTTCCTTCTCCTCATCCGTCAACTCTTGAATGCCAGTCACTTGTGGTTTTCAAAGCGCTCTGCGAGCGTAGCGTCAAGACCGTTTTGTTCAGCGCGAAAACCCCAGAAATAGCTGAGGTATGATATACACAGACGGCTCCAAGTCCTCGTCGGGAGTGGGACGCGCGGGCGTCGGTCGACGCAGTATTGGATATTTCCGCTTACCGAAACAGGCGTCGATTTTTACTGCTGAACTTTATGCCATTTTGAAAGCTCTACTATATACAGGATGACCAGTCCACAAATCACGTGGTTTTTACCGACTCCTTAAGCAATCTGCTGACAAAGAAGTCTTTCAACCCAGATGACAGGCTTGTCCAAAGGATTCTTCGCATCGTCAAATCCCTAACTGTTCTCGGCAAAAATATCGTATTCTGCTGGATCCCTAGTCATGTTGGACTTGCTGGAAATGAAGCTGCCGATATGGCCGCCAAGCACGCTTCCAGTAATGGCCGTGAAATTCGCCTACCTCTTCCGCCAAGAGATATGTATCCCTCCATTTTATCATATATACGATCTGAATGGCAACGAGTCTGGAATTCCAAGCCCAGTAAACTGAGGGTTATAAAACCAGAACTAGGATTTTGGCAGTCCTCACACCGGACCTCGCAACGAGAGGAAGTGACGCTTTGTCGATTGAGGATAGGGCATGCCTTCGCGACACACAGCTATATGCTGACCGATGATGACCGACCTTTGTGCCCACGGTGTTCTGACCCGCTTATCATTTATCGTGTTTTAATAGGCTGTCTATCATTAGAACATCTACGACACCAGATTTTAGGACATGTAAACAGCGACACTGCGTATGCTGCTAAAGGATGACTCTGAGGTTGTGTCGTCTGGGGACATTTTTACCTTCCTTCGACAAGTAAATTTTGATGTTATCTATCGCCGTCCCTGAAAATGTTGTCTTACTGCCTACTGTAAGAGCATAGTAGATAGCCTGCAAACACAGTTATTTGCGCAAAATGACCATGGCAGTCGACGCGCCCCTAGACCCCAATTCATCATCATAATGGAAATGCTGCTTGGTACCCTGCATGCTCGGTGTGAAACCTAGTAGCTTAATTCCACAAGTGAAGCCTAATAGACAAGTTCTTACTTGAATCAACCCACTCGAACATAAGAAATAAATACACTGAAGATATCGTTTGAGAAAAAAAACTCATTGATCTATATCTGAAAACAGAACAAAATGCTCCAACTAGGCTATTAAGCTGACATATTGCGATGATGAGCATGAAGCAACTAATGGAACTGTTATTGGGCAGCAAGACAATTTCTTCAAATAGCATAATAGTGTGTTGAATTAGACACAATTGCTTGTTCTTCAAACGTTCAATTTGCTTAATTTGCGGCATAAGCGTTGTTTGGCGTTGGTGCCTTAAGGTGATTATTTGAGGTGGGAAATTCAAACACTTCGTAAAAGCGACACTTGGAAATTTTCACGAAAAAGAAAGATTACTCTCAGGATTTGATAACCGGGAGAAAGATATCTAAATTGAGAGGTCCAAGATGTAGTCTTCGAATGACTGATGGAAGTGCTTGATGCTACTTTCCAGGTCAAGTTTTAATACTTTGTGCCGATTGTGGAAGGCTCTCCGACGCGTTAACTGCTTTCATCAATTGATTCACCATATCACTTCCACTGGTGGCGGACGAAGAGCAGTGACAATTCGAACTCACAGCCTTTCGGTTGGGAGACGAATATCCGACCCGATTGATTATTTGGGCTTAAGGGCGCATCAACTGCTACTGGTTGAATATCCGACCCCCAATCTGCCAGTGTAATGCAATGAAAGACAACATCGGCTCTGATATTGCTCGACTGTTTATCCGATGGGGTGCTGCTTCCCGCATGGCGCGAAACTCCAACAGGTAGCTGAAGGCACGCGCCGTGGGTACCCCCGTTAGTCTCCGCTGTCTCCTTACTGTTGTTGATAACCAGCTGATTTAACACTTGCGGGATGCTGTGGCGCTCCTGTGTCGCCATTTCGCTCAGTTGATCAGCTTTCTTACTTTGACAATGTCCTTGGTCACCTACTGTGACATCAATAGGACTGCCCACCCCACTGATGTCTTCGTTAGCATATGCTATCAATTGTTTCCATACGCTTGCTGGTCAGTGGCTGATATCATTAATCTCAGTTGTGATTGTGGTGTAATCCAATTCGTTTGCACTGAGCCTGTGATATGCATCGTGTGTCGGCGGAAGCTGTGTAGCCGGCCGGATCCATCAGCTTGTACGGCACCGGCACTGCCACCTGGCGTCGCCCGGCACAGGCGCAAAATGACAGTAGTCGGCGCGCCCTAATGCACCGCGCCATCACCAACATAGCGTCCTCCTGCGACGTCGTACGGTAGGTGTGCCAACTGACGAAGGCACCACAGCTGTCGTCCGCTGTCACTATGATTGTGTTGGTAGGCGCGCTTCGCTGACCTTCGCCGATTTGAGTCGCCTCAGAAAGCTGGAGGAGGAGCAGGAACACCTGAACAATTCTCTGATGGCGCTGACCACACACTTCGCACAGGTACGCTGACGCGGTTGCGGCAATGGGGACCATTACTCCCAGGGCTGGGTTTGTCGGCCATATCATAATCATCCGTGTGATGTCTGACTGAGTATAGTGAGCAACATCTGGGCTGAGCTTCCGTGCTGTAGTGTCTACCTAACTAGCGTAGGTTGCAGAAACACACGTGTGTCATTGTAATCTATGGAAATGGGGCAGCACACAACTTGCTGTGAGATTTGACGTCTCACAGTCCAGATTTGACGGTCATATGTTTGGAGTACTCAGCGAGTCCTGCTGGTTCATAAAAGCTCCGTGAACCTTATCCGTGAACCCTATGAACGGTACCCCTTGGAATTTTCAGTCTCCTTTGCGTCAGCTTTTTTTTGCAGCATTTGGCAAACCCGCAGGTTGGTAAATTTGCGATATCATGTCAGGTCAGGTCACGGAGCTATGACATTATAGCTCGAAACATATCCAACCATTTCATAACGAAATCGCGGATTACGGTATCCTGACATGATGTAACTTAGAACGACAAATTGCGTGCGGCTTGGGATAATTGATGACTAAATTGATATTTGACGTTCCTTAAGTTTTTCAAGGCCATTTAAGGTCACTGTCATAGGTCCTTTTCGTGTTTTCGAATGATCTAGGTTTTTTTTTGGTTCTGAAATTGAATACGTCCTCTATCTGCTACGTGTTTATAAATTGTCGTGTCGGTCTTGGCGATGCAGGCGCCTGAGAATGCAGGCAGCCAATGCATTTCACATGCAGCAAAGCTAGCACAACCCATACTAAGGTAGTAGGCCAATGCTTGCTATTCAGTTCAACTTTGCCTTGTATGTTGCTCCGATGTCCTACGTCTGTTTTCCTGTTTATCGTGAACTTTTTGCATCTTCCGAGGTGTCCCCGGCCCTGCAGTCTGAGGTGTTCCCAATCCCATAGCCAGGAAATGTCCCCGGACCCACAGTCCCAAGGTATTCTCCGCCGTCCCTGAGGTGTCCCTGGCTCCTGAGGTGTTCCCATTCCTGAAGCGTTCCCGGGCCCACGGTCCGTCCCGAGGTGTTCTCGGTTCATGGGGTGTCCCCGGTGTCCCAGTTCTGAGGGGGTCCCAGGTCCCATAGTCTCTGAAATGTACCCGGCCCCACAGTCCCTGAGGGTTCCCTGATCGCACAGTCTGAGGTTTCTCCAGTCCAACAGTCCCTGAGGGTCCCTGATTCCAGAGTCTCTGAAGTGTCCCACAGTCCCACAGTCCCTGAGGGATCCCTGGTCACAGTTTCTGAGGTGTCCCCAGTCCAACAGTTCCTGAGTGGTCCCCGGTCCCAGAGTCCCTGGGGAGTCCCTGACTCAGCAGTCTCTGAGGTGTCCGCAGTCCCACAGTTCCTCAGTGGTCCCCGGTCCCAGAGTCTTTGAGGAGTCCCAATCTTACAGTCCCTGAGGAGCCCCGGCCCCAGTCTCTGAGGTGTCCACGGTCCTACAGTCCATGATGGGTCCCCGGTCTCACAGTATCTGAGGTGTCCACAGTTCCACAGTCCATGAGGAATCCCGCTCCCAGTCTCTGAAGTGTCCACGGTCCCACAGTCTCTGGAGTGTCCCCGGTCCCACAGTCCCGAGATGTCCCTCACCCCATAGTCCCTGAGGTTTCCTTGGTTCCGCAGGTGCAGTTTCGACTGCGACAGATAGTCGAAGCGCCGACAGTCGAGAAGGAGCAGCTGCTTCAAGACCTGGAAGCGTTCGCCTTCCGAGGCATCCCGGATGTACGGCAGTACAAGCTGGAGGAACACGAGGAGGAGGACCTGACGGTGAGCGCACTCCCTGGGGCCCGTAACTCGGTGTGGGGTGACGTGAGGCTGCCGTTTAGTTGTACTACAGGTACCCGTGAAGCTCCATGATTATCAGTCAAGAGATCAGATTGGTGTTGATGACCACGCGAAAAATCACTTATTTGCATACTATTTCACGGGGGGATTATTTCACCCGCTTTCGCAACTACTGTGGTTGAGAGGTTTGCTATATCTCGCTGCTGGAGCACCATTTGTTCGCTGGTGCAACAAGCTAGTCTATGTCACATCGCCTCAAACGCCATGCGGAACCAACGTTAATCTAATCGTCCGGCTTGTCAACAGCATCAACAATTTGCTCCTGAAACCAGTTGCTGGTTGGTCCGAAGTGTTGTTTTTTTAAACTATATATACCCCTCATCGATAACCATGACGTGTGAACTTTGTAACAAAATAAAACGGTGTCCGCGTATTGACGCCGAGTACCGCTTCTAACGGCATCACCATAATCATGTGAGTTGTGGCCGCAATATGACCAGACCAGCTGAAGCGCCAGAAAGCCCAAATAACTAACTTGGGCCGGGGATGACTGCGAACATTATACAATTCCAAGTGCCATTTTGTAGGTGCCGAAAATAGGCTGGGGTGGTATCTCAGCCTCGGCTGATATGTGTCTGTGCGATATTGCATGCGGGCTTGGGGCATGGCTCTGCCGATTGATCAGCCTGGCTCTGGCGTGAGCCGATCATAAACGGTTACATGACGTCAGAGTGTGTCAGTACCGGGCTGGCTGCCGCAGAACGAGCGAAAGCACCAGGAGATGGTGGAGGCGCAGCGGGTGAAGCAGCGCGATCTGATGCAGCAGTTGAAAACACAGCTGGAAGATCTTGAACACTACGCCTACGAGACTGGCGAGGCCGGCCTGCCATCTAGCGTCGTGCTGGAGAAGCAGCGCGTCATTATCGGTGAGCGCGGTCATCGTTGGTTGGTGGACTGGCCTGCTGGCAGCCTGCGCGTAGTGGCTCCAGTACGGCGCCGGTGAGCGCTTGCGATGGACAGTGCACTGTTGATGCGTCCGCTCTGCACGGCTGCACTGGAACAGAAGGCTAAGGCAGCTCCACTGGCATTCGCCAGCTATCACTAGTGTTCAACAAGTGTACTATTGTGCGATGTATGATCATAAATAGTATCACTAAATGATTGTCAGACAGCGCGTTCATGCATATGCTGGGCGTAGTCACGCCATGTAACCACTGACCTATCGAAACGGGTATAGTTGGCTGGATTATGTTATAGGTGGGAAGGGCGATTAATATCGACAGCACATGCATATATGATGGGCGCTGTACAGTGTAAAATAATTGACGATGTGACCTGGAAATTCACAGTTAATGGAATTGTGCTATTTCATCCTTGTCTTAGGTTTTTACGAGTTTGCCACATGATGTATGGGCAGTCATCATGCACACGACTGCCAAATACTGTAAAATGCATCTGACTGAAGTGAGTCATTCCGCTTTTTTGATCTTTAAGTGGCGATCCTTTATTTTCTTCCAATCTTTCACTATTCTGAAGCAACTTCTTTCTTCATCCACACAGTTAATGATGAAGTAATTTTAGGACACTGGCGCTGTATAACCACTGCAGTTGGTGCGCCATAAAACCATTATAACTAACTAACTAACATGCATATATGTATGCTCTGGTTGTCTTCAATACTTTTGTACGCATTCTCAGACGAGTTGAAGGGCAGGCTGAACATCGACATCGACAATTTGGACTGCATGACGTCTGACGATCTCAAGAGTCTGGTGGACTGCGCTGTTGGCCAGGTAGGCCGGCCCCCGTGTAGCATCGCGCCGCACAATCCATTCACCGGCAGTTTGGCGTACATGTTTCAACATGGCGGCGATGCGGTCTGACTCAGGCGAGGTCAACGTACACTCAAACGTGAATAGGTAATTCACTAACTATCGTATAGCCAGCAGATAATGCACAATGAACCATTTTATGATACCTGCTGTATATCCATCGTGGGTATGTGACTGCTCAATTTGTGGGAGCAATAACAAAACAGTTATTACGTTTGTATTTACTTATTGTAGCGAATTGAGTCCAACAGGGATGGCGTATCCATTGAAATCCAGTGGCATCGCTGGGTTTGTGCTAGAAGCCAACTAACCCTGGGCTGCTTTGCCTGCTGCCTAGTTGATCAACCCACTCAAAATGAAGGAGCAGCTCGTGAACCAGTTAAAAACACAGGTGCAAGACCTGGAAAGGTTCATATCGTTTCTGCAAGGTAACATGGTTGTCGTTGATTCCAGTTTGTCCCGCTACTGCGCTGTTGTTTTGTTGCTGGCATAGTGTGTTGCCTTTCATGGTATGCTCCTCCGTTTTCTGGCATTAAAGTTCATGCTCTCTCCAGCTTAAGTATTTCTTACGATGCTGACGACAATTTACGAATTCAGGCGCGCGAGTCGCGTCTTTATACGTTATCTGCTTTATTATTGCACGCATTTTCCCCGCTATTTATGTTTGGTCGCATGACTGTAGAGCTGTGTGATGGTGAAGGAAGCTTGTTTAGATTGAGTTGCAGCTGCAGTGTCTCCGTTTGTTTGTTCGTTTATGTCCACATTGGCTGATTTGTCGTCCGTGCCTATGTTCTGTCGTGTTTTGATGTTGGGCCCAGCCGTGGGCAGTGACAATCAGTTGCTGGCGTATCGTTTAGCTACGTATACGTGGCATGTGGCTGTTGTGATCTGTGTCATTTTTTATCTATGCGCACGCCAAGTTCCTCAATTACGGTACACAATTGTGACAATAGAAAGGATAGCCTTCGTGAAATGCAACTCTATGCAACACAGCTGTATTTATATTCACATATCAAATCCCTCCCACAGGAGCTTGGCTGGCGTGGCAGCATGAGCGCTCTGTATCATTTTCAACTGGTGAATTTGCCTGAAGCAGACTTGCCGATTGATCGATGGATTTCTAAAGCGCTCTGGCGAACTATTGGGCTATTGTCAATAATACTGCATTGTAATTGGTTCAATTGGTACGCACACAGATATAAACCTGATATCGATCACGATCGTCACACGCGTCATACATGCAGCTAAACGACACCCCAGTAGCTGATGCCATCGTCCAACCTGACTCGATATGTCTTGGATGGGTATATCATGTAGCGGAGAATAGCAATTTGGCTGTGCAGCTGGGCTGCATTATTTTAGCACAGTGTGGATTGTATAACTAGCAAAACTGCAATATGTGGCGCACATCTAATACAAAACGAATAAATAGTGGCAATGGCTGTGTTGGGTCGCATTGCTCACAAATACAGATGATGCGTACCTACCTGATGGTAGAGCCAGTCAGTAGGTAATTAACATTTATGTTACGTACTCCGAATCATAATTCGCTCATGTTATTGCTGAACATGTTCGCTCATGTTCGTTCATGTCATTCGGGGGTATGCAACGTTTAGGTCTAACATTTGGCAATGATGCTTCGTACTTCTGCAGTCTAAGACGAGACTTGATAACCATATGCAATGCTCCAAGAACAATACTTGATTACCAACCACCAAACGCAACGTCCCATGGAATTGGTGAAATGATCGGCGGGATTGTTTATTATTCATGTGGCTACTGCATATTATGATTAGGCATATGGTTACTGAAAGTGTTTAGAAACTGTTCCTGTCTTGAATATCTCCCGTAGGATGGTCTAGATGGCTTGTGAAGTTAACTCGCCTTCTTCAACGTCATTACCACGTGATATCAGAGGGTTAGCACACCATGGAGTCGGCCACGCTGCGCTTATCACCTGGTCAAAGACTACCACTAGTTGTAACGCAAGGACGCCAGCGTATGCGCTGAGCTATGCGGGATATTCCCGGTAGAATGCCATTTTTTCACGGTTTTCGACAGATCAATTTTCCTCGAGTTGTACTTAATTGAATGGTGCGGTTTTTTCCTCGAGTTGTACTTCATTGTGTGGTGCGGTTTTCATCCTGCATTCGCAGTACCGAACTCAAGTATTTGTGGTGCTTAATTGTGCACCATATTCTGGTCATTCTTTTGGCGGGCTCATGTGCCGTATCCACGCTTACAGTAATGTTGTATGCAATACACACGTGCAAATGGATTGGAAAGGTGGCTTGGCTGCCACCCGTGCTGGGTTGATGGGGCGGCCCCGTGAATCCAGGCGAGTTGAATGTGGCGGTGATGTGATCGGGGTGTGGTGCTACAGGTGAGACGGAGGAGAGGGGCTATGATAGCAGCTGTCAGCGGACGCTGGCGCCAGCGGCAGCGGCGGCAGCTTCCTCGGGCGATGAGGCCGGCAACGCTGGTGACAGGGCATGTCCGCCGCCCCGCCCGAGACGTCGCTTCTCCCGACAGCGAGCCCAGCGCCACCAGGTCAGCGGTCCTCTAAGCTGCTGGCTGAACGTCTTCTCAATGGCTGACTTTTGCAGCTGAAGAAGAAAGTCACAGACATGGTGACGGCCTATGGTCGCGTTGTGTGCTGCCTATTCGGGATGGCGTTGAGCGATCAGTGGTAATATTGCAGCAGGTGGAGGTGGAGGTGAAGGTGGAGATGACATGCTATCGGTTCAAATGAAGCAAGAGTCGAGCTCTCCGTGTGCTAACGGGTGAGCTCATTGGTGAGGTCAAATATTGATAGACGACTTGAAGGACGGCTCAAGTCGTTGAGAGGTGGACGGCGTAATACAATCCACATGGGTTGACGCACACTGAACCCCAATAATCATCATTGAGAGGTGGATGGATGGTGCCGCATGGCCTGAAATAAGACGCCGATTCGTTGGCAATATTCCTTGATAACGTTTGCCTGGATCCGAAGCAGGGGAGTAGTTAATTGATCTTGTTATGTGGTAATGTTCTGCGGTACCCACGGCAGGAGAGTTAAGTAGTTCACTGGCAGTATCATGTGGTGATGTTCCGTGGTACCCGCGGCAGAAGAGTAGTTCACTGCTAGTGTTGTGTGGTAATGTTCTGCGGTACTCGCGGCAGGAGAGTTACATAGTTCACTGGCAGTGTTGTGTGGTAATGTTCTTCGGTACCCGCGGCAGGAAAGTTGAATAGTTCACTGCTAGTGTTGTGTGGTAATGCTCCGCGGTACCCGCGGCAGGAGAGTAGTTCACTGGCAGTGGTGTGTGGTAATGTTCTGCGGTACCCGCGGCAGGAGAGTAGTTCACTGGCAGTGGTGTGTGGTAATGTTCTGCGGTACCCGCGGCGGGAGAGTAGTTAGCTGATGGTGTTGTGTGGTGATTTTTGTGGGGTCTTAGTCAGGGTAGTAATTCGTTAATTATTTTGAGTGGTGATGCTTTTCAGGATGTGAGGGAGGAGACTAGTTCGTTGATGCAGAAGGCTCTAACGCTGCTGCAGCTGATGACGTTGACGCAATTCGGCTGCGGAGGGCATCACTTCCAGAGCAACGAGCTAAAGAAGACACCGCGCGGCAACCACTGGGGGTGAGTAGGGCTCCCAGGTGGCGCGAGGCTGAGACGCACTCGGAACTGCTGCTGAACTGCTGAACTGCTGAACTAAACTCGGAACTGCTGGAAGGGTCATCACCGTAAAGCTCAATGGAATGACCGGTGAGGAAACGTGTCGACGACTAAGGTCGTTATTTCATCTTGAGCATGTTGGAATACTTCATAGAAGGTGAGTACTTGAAAAGGATTAACCTAATTTGGTAGACGACTTGAAATGATGTTAGTAGAACACCCTCTTGAACTTCGGTACGAAACAACATTGAATGGCGGAATTTGGGACAACCGTATATCGATTACTGCTCTGATACGTCAGTCGCATCATCAGGCATCTTCAATTATGACCGCTGGATAAATGTGGTTACACTTAGACACTTTCTGGAACCCTAAGCAAGCTGAAAGTGTTAGGCTGTCTGACGCGACTCATTTCCGTGATATGACCTGCACGTGCGACTGTCAGGTAGAGGACCTAACTTGACATGATGTAGCATTCGGTAGGGTTTCGAGGGGCGTGGCTGGAGCTCGTTATTCCACCTGATCTGGCATCAGACAGGGAGCTGCGGGCGCGGCTGAAGCTAGTCGTGTGATGTGACCCGACCTGATACCCGGCAGGGACCTGAGGGCGCGGCTGGAGCTGTCCGTGTGATGTGACCCGACCTGATACCCGGCAGGGACCTGAGGGCGCGGCTGGAGCTGTCCGTGTGATGTGACCCGACCTGATACCCGGCAGGGACCTGAGGGCGCGGCTAGAGCTGGCCGTGTCGGCCGTGTCGGAGCTGGCCCAGGAGTCGCTCCGTGAGCAGCAGGCGTCCGACGCTGGCACGGACGACTCTGACGATTCGCCACCGAGCGCCGGCGGCGACCGTCTGACGCTGGCCGTGCGCCGCGAGCTGGCCGGCGCGCTGCGCGACCTCATCCAGCACGGCCTGCTGCGGGTGGGACGCCACACGATACCGTATACACGGCACACACAGCCAGCTGTGTGTGACGACTGCAGACCGCACGAGCTGCTGGCCCACCCCACCGGTCCACGCCACCGGCCCATGCCACCGGCCTATGCCACCGGCCCATGCCACTGGCCCACCCCACCGGCCCATGCCACCGGCCCATGCCACCGGCCCATGCCACCGGTCCATGCCACCGGTCCGCGCCACTGGCCCACGCCACTGGCCCACGCCACTGGCCCACGCCACTGGCCCACTCAGGGCAGCACGTCAATCGCAACTGCTCCTACTTACTAGCGTAATGCAGATTGAGAAGGCTGACGGTTTGATTTAGTTATTGCACTCTGAGTCAACCATTTGGGGGACAAATTTAAAGTTCGACCCACGGACGTTTTTCAAGCCTGGTATGTATGATTATTCAAACACGTGGACACTGCTGTCATGGTTTTGGGTTATTGATGTATGACGAGCTCAGGATTTATAGAGACATTACGGTTTGATAGAAATTTGAAGGTTCAGTAAGGTGCATCTTGGAAGCCATTCTAGCCGTGTTAAAGTTCATCTTCAGGTATTGTTCATAGGTAAACTGGCGGTTCATGGGTTACGCTGAGTACATAGTAAGATTCAGACATCCAAATATTTCGTCGTCTATTGATGCGAATGTGACAACAGTATGCGTTGAAGTGCACAGTTAACCGTTAAGAAGGCCGTAAAAAATACGAACTTCTTCACTGTCAGTCATTTCGCTGATAGTCTTTATACACAGCATGGTGTGCACGTGACAAAACACATGCATGAGAAATCGAGGCATTTTTTCTTCAGTTTTATCAATGTTTCATGTTCTGAATAATTGTATCCCAGCCTACATTCAAAGAGTATGAGTATATGTGTCCCTAACACTCCTGTTTAGACCAGTTGGTTTTATAATTAGCTCTGCTGTCGCTCTAACTGCACGCCATTCCACCGGGGCTCGACCGCAACAGTGACAGTCTCGAGTGGGTTCAGGTCCTGGTGACAATCATATATGTAGGCCGCGAGTACTGACGTCTCAACGGCCTGATGTGACAGAACGTCATCCACTACCGTATTCTCTGGGAAGAAACACCGAGTCAGTTGAGACAATGCCCTGTGGATCAAGTTGTCTGGGTACTCGTTCTTATGAAATACGTGTTGGAGGTATAGGAACCAGTATCTGAGATCAGCTGCTTCTGTGTCAGCTTCCTTGGCACTGGTGCCAAGTCAGGCTGTGTCATACGCATTAAAGGGACTATTTCTGAACATTTGCTGTAAATCCGATATGCACGGACAACGAGCTGAGCGTATCTAAAGCTGCTATTGAGTTTGTTTGATAGAAATTCTAGATATTTTAATACCAGTTTGTCAGAGACATGAAGCATTCAATTGTGGGTGTCCATTTTGTGTTAGTCTGATTGTGTCCCATGTGTATCCATCTGGCCGTGTTTGGGAGGGTTTGTGATTGTCCGTTTTGTACCTGGGTCTGACTGGGTCCGAGAATGTGTGCCAGTTTGATTGTGTTTAGGAGGGTGTCTGCTGTGTGCATGCATCAGAGTCTGAATGTGCTTGAGAGTTTGTAGGATGTGTGTATATATCAGAGTATGACTTCTGTTTGGGAGTTTATGTGCGTTGTGTGTATCAGAGTCTGACTTTGTCTGAAAGTATATGTGCTGTGTATGTATCAGAGTCTGACTGTGTCCAGGAGTTCGTGTGTTGTGTGTATGTATCAGAGTCTGACTGTGTTCGGGAGTTCGTGTGTTGTGTATGTATCCGAGTCTGACTGTGTCCGGGAGTTCGTGTGTTGTGTGTATGTATCAGATTCTGACTGCCCGGGAGTTCGTGTGTTGTGTGTATGTATCAGATTCTGACTGCCCGGGAGTTCGTGTGTTGTGTGTATGTATCAGATTCTGACTGCCCGGGAGTTCGTGTGTTGTGTATGTATCCGAGTCTGACTGTGTCCAGGAGTTCGTGTGTTGTGTATGTATCCGAGTCTGACTGTGTCCAGGAGTTCGTGTGTTGTGTGTATGTATCAGAGTCTAACTGTGTTCGGGAGTTCGTGTGTTGTGTATGTATCCGAGTCTGACTGTGTCCGGGAGTTCGTGTGTTGTGTGTATGTATCAGATTCTGACTGTCCGGGAGTTCGTGTGTTGTGTATGTATCAGAGTCTGACTGTGTCCGGGAGTTCGTGTGTTGTGTGTATGTATCAGAGTCTGACCGTGTCCGGGAATGTGCAGCGAAGTCTGTTTGCATCTGAAAATGTGTGTGCTGGTTGTTTCCAGGAATGTGATTCTGTATATAAAAGTCTGGTTGTATCTGAGTGTCAGCTGCGCACGTGTGTGTAGATATATGTATGTATGTATGTGTACGATGTTGGCAGTTAGCAAGCGTATGTGTATACATATGTATGCATGTATATGTGTATGTATGTATGTATGGTGTTGGCAGGTAACAAATATGTGTGCATGTATGCATATGTATGTATATGTGTATGCATGTTCATGATATTGTCAGCTAATGGATGTGTGCATGCATATGTGTGTGTGTGCGTGTCAAGGTGTGACTGTGCCCGGAAGCGTATGTCCACGATATGGCTGCTGTACGTCCGCTCTGTGAGTGCCAGTATGTCTGATGTGTGTCCGCTTCGTATGTGTCATTATGTCTGATATATGTCCACTCGGTATGTGTCAGCAAGTCTGATGCCTGCTGTATATCCGCTCCGTGCCTGCCAGTATGCCTCTTGTGTGTCCGCAATGTGTGCCAGTATGTCTGCTGTGTCCGCTCCGTGTGTTCGCAATGTGTGCCAGTATGTCTGCTGTATGTCCGCTCCGTGTGTGCCAGTATGTCTGCTGTATGTCCGCTCCGTGTGTGTCAGTATGTCTGCTGTATGTCCGCTCCGTGTGTGCCAGCATGTCTGCTGTATGTCCGCTCCGTGTGTGCCAGTATGTCTGCTGTATGTCCGCTCCGTGTGTGCCAGCATGTCTGCTGTATGTCCGCTCCGTATGTGCCAGTATGTCTGCTGTATGTCCGCTCCGTATGTGCCAGTATGTCTGCTGTATGTCCGCTCCGTGTGTGCCAGTATGTCTGCTGTATGTCCAGTCTGTGTGTGTACCAGTATGTCTGCTGTATGTCCGCTCCGTGTGTGCCAGTATGTCTGCTGTATGTCCGCTCCGTGTGTGTCAGTATGTCTGCTGTATGTCCAGTATGTGTGTGTACCAGTATGTCTGCTGTATGTCCGCTCCGTGTGTGCCAGTATGTCTGCTGTATGTCCGCTCCGTGTGTGTCAGTATGTCTGCTGTATGTCCAGTCTGTGTGTGTACCAGTATGTCTGCTGTATGTCCGCTCCGTGTGTGCCAGCATGTCTGCTGTATGTCCGCCCCGTGTGTGCCAGTATGTCTGCTGTATGTCCAGCCTGTGTGTGTACCAGTATGTCTGCTGTATGTCCGCTCCGTATGTGCCAGTATGTCTGCTGTATGTCCGCCCCGTGTGTGCCAGTATGTCTGCTGTATGTCCAGCCTGTGTGTGTACCAGTATGTCTGCTGTATGTCCGCTCCGTGTGTGCCAGTATGTCTGCTGTATGTCCGCTCCGTGTGTGCCAGTATGTCTGCTGTATGTCCGCCCCGTGTGTGCCAGTATGTCTGCTGTATGTCCAGTCTGTGTGTGTACCAGTATGTCTGCTGTATGTCCGCTCCGTGTGTGCCAGCATGTCTGCTGTATGTCCGCCCCGTGTGTGCCAGTATGTCTGCTGTATGTCCAGTCTGTGTGTGTGCCAGTATGTCTGCTGTATGTCCGCTCCGTGTGTGCCAGTATGTCTGCTGTATGTCCGCTCCGTGTGTGTCAGTATGTCTGCTGTATGTCCAGTCTGTGTGTGTACCAGTATGTCTGCTGTATGTCCGCTCCGTGTGTGCCAGTATGTCTGCTGTATGTCCGCTCCGTGTGTGCCAGTATGTCTGCTGTATGTCCGCCCCGTGTGTGCCAGTATGTCTGCTGTATGTCCAGTCTGTGTGTGTACCAGTATGTCTGCTGTATGTCCGCTCCGTGTGTGCCAGCATGTCTGCTGTATGTCCGCCCCGTGTGTGTCAGTATGTCTGCTGTATGTCCGCTCCGTATGTGCCAGTATGTCTGCTGTATGTCCGCCCCGTGTGTGTCAGTATGTCTGCTGTATGTCCGCTCCGTGTGTACCAGTATGTCTGCTGTATGTCCGCTCCGTATGTGCCAGTATGTCTGCTGTATGTCCGCTCCGTGTGTACCAGTATGTCTGCTGTATGTCCGCTCCGTGTGTGTCAGTATGTCTGTTGTATGTCCGCTCCGTGTGTGTCAGTATGTCTGCTGTATGTCCAGTATGTGTGTGTACCAGTATGTCTGCTGTATGTCCGCTCCGTGTGTGCCAGTATGTCTGCTGTATGTCCGCTCCGTGTGTGCCAGTATGTCTGCTGTATGTCCGCTCCGTGTGTGCCAGCATGTCTGCTGTATGTCCGCTCCGTGTGTGCCAGTATGTCTGCTGTATGTCCAGTCTGTGTGTGTGCCAGTATGTCTGCTGTATGTCCGCTCCGTGTGTGCCAGCATGTCTGCTGTATGTCCGCTCCGTGTGTGCCAGTATGTCTGCTGTATGTCCAGTCTGTGTGTGTGCCAGTATGTCTGCTGTATGTCCGCTCCGTATGTGCCAGTATGTCTGTTGTATGTCCGCTCCGTGTGTGCCAGCATGTCTGCTGTATGTCCAGTCTGTGTGTGTGCCAGTATGTCTGCTGTATGTCCGCTCCGTATGTGCCAGTATGTCTGCTGTATGTCCGCTCCGTGTGTGTCAGTATGTCTGCTGTATGTCCGCTCCGTATGTGCCAGTATGTCTGCTGTATGTCCGCTCCGTGTGTGTCAGTATGTCTGCTGTATGTCCGCTCCGTGTGTGTCAGTATGTCTGCTGTATGTCCGCTCCGTGTGTGCCAGTATGTCTGCTGTATGTCCGCTCCGTGTGTGTCAGTATGTCTGCTGTATGTCCAGTCTGTGTGTGTGCCAGACGAGCCGGAGCCGGTCGGTGGTCCCGTTCGGTGGCTGTCTGCCATCGAGGTCGGCGGCGACGCGCATGATGCACGCCTGGGATCTGGTGCTCGTCTACTACCGGCTGAAGAGGGGCGTCCAGTTCAACGCCACCCCGCAGCGTCGCCTCTCCGAGAGCTTCGGCCTGACCGTGGTCGGCGGCACGGCCATCACTGACAAACACGTCAGTGTGCTGGTCCGCTACCGTCATACGGCATGTGCTGTTAGACTTTGTCGATAATTTTCAAAGTGGTGTTATAAAAAACGGCTGCTGTTTTAATTTTGCCTCCATATGTGCCTAACAACTTGGTATAAAAATTAGATCGCTGGGCGATCGGCGTTTTTTCTCAAACTGCGTTTGAAAATGACTGTTTTCGACATTCGTCGTCATATTGACTGTGAGAACCAATCCAGGTAAGTGGGTCAAATAGTACCTCTTTTTGGTCGTCTCGACGAGCTGATTCGATTGAAACCACGCAGTATTGCTGAAAAATAGATAGTTAAGAACATATCGGCTATCTTATGTCCTCTAATGCACCAGCGAATGTCCATTTCGTGGCATACAAGAAACTCTGAGGTTTAAACAAGTAAAACTCATGATACAGCCACGGTTTCCACACTTACTTATTTGAAGACCTCAGCATCACTCACTGGGCATACAAATTTAGACAAAGCTTCATATTTATTCGCTGTTTGAACTACATAGCAGCATAATTGAGGGAGGCTGCTTTGTACGCATGTGCATTATCACATACCTACATATTCGTTGCATATTGAGACAGATAGCCCTTCCACATCACGTTCAGATGAAAATAAGATACGTTGGTGATAAAATGATTAAATTCGCCGTGATCACCATGGGACCATCGATGCCTATTTTTTACCAAAGGAACACATGTCAGACATCAATCAATGAATACTGGTATATTCAAGACAAACATCGCGCGTGAGCATTGCTCACAGCGGAATGGTGTTCCAGACACTTCTCTGTAGCGATGGCCAAGTAGAGCGCCAGTTCGCTGTTGAACGTATCAGGTGCATCCACGGAAAAAAAATGAGCGTGGAGACCCCAGTGTCCGTCCCAGGAGAACTACGAAACTAAATGAGACCGCGGATAGTCTGCAGGAGTTGATATCCTCGGACGGCGCCTTCGAACCGGCCCTCACGTGCCACACGCCAAGCTCCGAACTTGATGGCTATGTGGACATGCCAATGTCAGTTCCACAGTTTCCCGCGCACGGTCAGTCAGTTGAACGATGCGTGAAGCAGGTGTTGCTTGCTGCAAAAATCGTATACGGGAAGGAGAGGAAGGACGGGTCCATCCAGGCTGGCTACATCCACCGGCAGCTTTTGCCCGTGCTAACAACTAAGAGGGACGTGGAGAATATGCTAAAACAACTGAGTTCCATGTAGGATAGAACTGGGGTACTCTATCCCGCCCAGTCAGTTGTGCTCCACACCTTCGCGCGATGTTTGCCTTGGATATACCAGTGTTCATTGGTTGATGTCTGACATGTGTCCCCTTGGGGAAAATGGGCATCGATGGTCCCACGGTGATCACGGCGAATTTCATTAGAAGTATGCTAACTGGTAGCAACTAATGAAGCTAATGAGTTAGTTGACAACTTCAAATGAGTAAGTGCAGAAATCGCGGCTGTATCATGATTTTTACTTGTTTAAACCTAAGAGTTCCTTGTATGCCCTGAAATGGACATTTGCTGGTGTATTAGAAGACAGCAGATAGGCGATATCTTTCAACTATCGATTTTTCGACAATACCGCGTTGTTTCAATCGACTCAACTCGTCGAGAAGATAAAAAAGAGGTACTATTTGGCCCACTTGTCTGGATTGGTTCTCACAGTCATTATGGCGTCGAATGTTGAAAACAGAGTATTTTTCAAACGTATTTTGAGAAAAAAACCCGATTGCCCAGAGATATAATATTTATGCCAAATTATTGGGCACATATCAAGGGAAAAAAACAGTAGACGTTTTTGATTTTGATAACACCATTTTGATAACACCATAACACCGGCACGGCCATCATTAGCCAACACGTCAGCGTGATGGTCCGCTACTGTCATACAGCATGTGCTGTATGACAGTTGGCGTGACGGTATGGGCGGCACGGCCATCATTAGCAAACACGTCAGCGTGATGGTCCGCTTGCCCTCGAACAGTGCTGTGATGGAACAGGGTGGATATGATGCCTGCTCCAATTACCGCAATATTTTGATGATGTCCATGGAGATATTGCCAAAAGGCACTGCTATCAAATGACAAATTGAAGTGATGCTTTGGCGATAAGTTATGCATTTCAGACAAGACACGCTGGTTTTGGGTTGATTTTTTACATATAATGCCAGACATATTGTGCCATTTTGTATGAGTTTTCTTGCAAGGATATATATATATATATATATATATATATATATATATATATATATATATATATATATAAAAATATGAATCAATTATCTATACTTGATATATATACTTGATGAATCAATTATCAAGAGGTGTAGTCCGGCATGATCTGCTATACGCATCTGTAGGCTGGCATGGTCAGTCATATGCAGGTGAAGAACAACAATCAGTAATCAGTAGATGTGGGCCAATATCATCAAATATTTTTCAATAGGATTTTCATAAAACAGTGAGTCAGATTCCCCTTACGACGACTACCATATTTTGATGGTGTGGATGGAGGTTATGAAAAAGGATGACTATCAAATGGAATATTGATCGATCCACTAGCTAGAAAGAACTGTCACAAATTTTAAATAGAAGGTATGGGTTTTTGGGTTGATTATTTGCATGGAGTTTCCAATATATTATTAAATTCCAACGGGCTTTCTTGCATTTCTTACTATTCTTGCAGAAGATTTAGCTTGTGCAGGTGTAGCAGTCCTTGTAGTCAATTGTCAACAGGTGTAGACAGACATGATCAGCTATCTACAGGTGTAGGTTGACGTGGTCGATAATACATAGGTAGGTGTAGAGCGACATACTCAGTGATCAGTATGGGTAAGTTGGTAGGTAGTCTAGGGGTAGGTTGCACGTCTCACAATCGAAAGATTGGGGGTTCGAGTCTTGCCTGTCGCTACTTTTTGGCCCCGATAAATCGGCGTTGGAGATTGGCGACGCAACATGACTCAGCGGTCGACGTGTAAAACAAATATCCAACCAATCAGCGATCAACGGGTCCAGGCCATTGTCCTCCAATGTCTTGCAACGGCATTTTGATGAAGCAAAGTGAGTCAGCTGCCCTCTGAAACTGCTGCCATATTTCATGATGTTGACGGGGATAATGCAAAAAGAGGTGTCAAATGGAAAATTGAAGTGATGAATTAGCTAGAACTGCTATGGATTTCAGATGAAAGAGAAAGATTATTAGGTTAATTTGTACGTGGAATGTCAGGCATGTTGTGGAATTTCACTGAGCTTGAGAAAAGCAGCACAAATGTGCTAATGCTATGGTTTCTGTAGTTTTTTTTCAGAGTGGAATGACAGTCTGGCATTCTTGGGCTTTAACGTATTTGCTAGACAAGTTTTGCATGCATTTTACCTCATGAAGCAAACAAAGTGGTTACGCTCGATTAGGTCAGGTTAGGTGAGACTTTTTATTTTGACAATTTTATTCTTTTAATTTTGAGAAGAAAAAATCTTTTAAAAGAGGTAAGTTCAGGTTCAGTTTCAGTTTGTTTTTAAGTGGACTTTTGAAGACAGACAAGTGTTTGACATTTGTCCACTTTTTGACAAGCTTTTCTTTCATAGAGGTTAGTCTATACTAGGTAAGGCTATGTTGCATTTTAAGCATTGCTTTTATGCTATGTTGCCCATTTCCAAGCCCATTTTTGATGTTATTTTGCTTGCTAACTGAAAAATATATGTTTGTAGAGGAAACTAATTAACACATCATTCTCACCAAATTCATAACATTGCATTAGAAAAAGAACTTCAAAAATATTTTTCAAATACGTTAAAGCACAAATTTAACAATTGCTGTGCCATATTCAGGATCCTGCATTCAGGAAAAAGTCAATTTTCTTAACTTAATGCTAATATACAAGGGTTATGGACACCGGAAGGTTTGAACAAGATGGATACCAACAAGTCACAGTTCCCATCTTTGTAAAAAATCTTCTATTTTGTAGAAGTTTTCTCCAAAAGGTAAGATGAAATAACCGTTTTTTAAGCTAAACATGGATGGCAAAAACTTCAATTTTACACTCCTGATAAAGGAACTGTGGTTCCAGCCCCTTTCAACCTTCGGTGTATCAACGCCTATCAAAATACTCGTACGTATGCATACCTACATTGAAATGTACATCGCAGCGAGCGGAGCCACTGGCACGGATCAGCGGATTGTTTCGGCGTGCAGCATCGCTTGACAACGTCTTCATCCTGTCGGCCGCCGGGAGGCCGATAAATATTGCTTCTGGGTTACCTACAGTCACATTTGCACACCTCGGCACAAACAAGAATAATAGCGCCGTTTTCCATGATCCGTGTGCCCCTGACGATCCGATGCGATCCAAGCTAAAACCGTCGCTATTATTGCGCACCTGGCAGCGTCCTGTATGCAAATTTAAATGGGCGACAGTCAAGCATATTTGAACTCCTCATTCGTGATGTCACATTTATTTTGGCTAGTCACAAAGCAATGAATTCTGAGGCGCTTCCGTTAATTATTTAAGCAATTCATTGATTTAAAAAAATATATCTGACATCAGGCACCATCGTCCTTAAAATATAAAAAACATCACTAGTGAAACTTGAATAAAAGAGCGGTCTGTCCGGACATGAAACTCGTCCATTGGCAGACATTAGTCCACCTATCTAAGCTGCACAACGGCATGACGATTGGCAGGCATCAGTCCATCCATACATCACTGTTTGCGTTTTTAAATGAAGTATTGAGTAGTAAATTGCGAAGATCTGATGGCCCCTAAAGTTTCCGTCAGTGACTTGCATATACTGCAGCTGTTGTCCAGATGTACAGATGTCGACATCACTCCATGAGCAAACAGGACAGCGGAGGTAGCTCCACCTCCGCCGTTTACTCATACTATGATGCCATGCTGTTGTTGCCTATGTATTGCCGCCACCACCTGGCTGGTGATGGCTGCTGTTTAATGGGTACAGTACAGGTGGTAAATGCTACTGGGAGTGCTGGTGGTGGGTGTCGCTGGAGCTGACGGTATCGGTAATAGGTTCCGCTGCGGGTGAGGGTACCTGTGATAGGTACCGTTGTAGGTGAGGGTATCGGTAATAAATTCCGTTGTGGTTGAAGGTACAGATGGTAAGTACCGCTACAGATGACAGCATCGGTAATATGTTCCGCTGCGGGTGAGGGTACTTGTGATAAGTACCGCTGTAAATGGCAGTGTCGGTAGTAAGTTCCGCTGTTGGTGAGAGTACAGGTGGTAATTACGGCTAGCTCTAGATGAGATAATTTTTGGGCCGTGCTATTTGGAGTGTACGACGTTCTTGTATATCTCATACGATGCTTTCAAGTTGGTGTTGGACCTTTTTACCAAAGAGGAATAAATTTGCAGTCATTGTCAAACAGTAACTTCCAACGAGGAGTAGGAAGAGATAGTTTTTCGGAGTGGATGATGTTTTGGACGCTATATCTCCAGAACCCGTATGCTTTTTACATTCCTGGTACCGGTGGTAAATACCGCTGTAGGTGACCGTACCAGTGGTTATTTCCCCTACAGGTGATGATGCTGGCGGTAAGGACCGCTGCAGGTGACAGTACTGGTGGTGTGTGCCGCTGAGAGTCACGGTACCGGTCCTAAGTGCCGCTGAGAGTCACGGTACCAGTGCTAAGTGCCGCTGCGAGTCACGGTACCGGTGTTAAGTGCCGCTGCGAGTCACGGTACCGGTCCTAAGTGCCGCTGAGAGTCACGGTACCAGTGCTAAGTGCCGCTGCGAGTCACGGTACCGGTGCTAAGTGCCGCTGCGAGTCACGGTACCGGTCCTAAGTGCCGCTGCGAGTCACGGTACCGGTGCTAAGTGCCGCTGTGAGTCACGGTACCGGTGCTAAGTGCCGCTGCGAGTCACGGTACCGGTACTAAGTGCCGCTGTGAGTCACGGTACCGGTACTAAGTGCCGCTGTGAGTCACGGCACCGGTGCTAAGTGCCGCTACGAGTCACGGCACCGGTGCTAAGTGCCGCTTCGAGTCACGGTACCTGTGGTGTGTGCCGCTGAGAATGACTGCGACAGTGAAACCTCTGATGGTGTGGGTCGCCCGTTACAGACTTTGCTGAGCACCATCGGCAATATTATTGCCAGCCACACGCCGCTGAAGCGTACCGCCGACGCCCACTTCAAGGCGCTGGTCTGCGCAGGCCTCAAGTGAGTCGGACGGGACACGCCGGGTCACAGCGCGGATGACGTGGCCGACCAGTGTGCGGCCAGTGTCGACTGTGGGACCAGCTGATGTTTGACCACTGGGGCCGCCAATTTCCCCTGGTATACCATAAATCGACACTTATTGACGAGCCAGCAGCCGCGCAGAACCAGACCTTTGCATACAGCTTAGTTGACAGACTTGCCTACATTCACAACTGCCCACTGTGTCGTTTCCTCATGCTGAGCAGCAGTTGGCACATGTAAACGTGTCAAATCCTGCTCTGTATGATCGCATTTGGCATATATGCCGGGGCACTGATGTGTTTCATTTCATTGACCTGCTAGATGAAAATGTGTCTTGTATGCATTGCCAGCATGCATGCATTCAAATGCAGGGCATTTGACACCCGGCTTCAGACTTCCTGTGTCCCGGGAATGTGGTAGATGTGACTGTTTCCTGTGTGTTACGGGTTTCCGGTATGATTATTACGACGGCATGAGTTTACGTGAGTCGCCTTACATTAACCCTGTGTTGAGCTTTACTTGGCGGCGCCAGGACAGATAATGAGGCGGTGATGGGACTTGGATATCTTGATATGTGATGCACATTGCTAACTATGGGCGCGTTTGGAGCTCGGCTCCTGTGGAAAATGTCCTATGTGATGTCATACATTTGGATCAGATCTTTCAATTCACCGTTCGAAACGCACAGGATCAGACAAATTATACGGATCCTGTGGACAATTTTTCAGACATCTACAGGATCTGTGTGACGTAACTGACATTAGGGGCACTTATGGCGCACAAATTTGTACAGTACGCGCCATGTTGCTTTGACCCATTTCAGTCATGGTGCTCGATAATGGGAGGATGTAGGCAGTTTTCCAGCTTCAGCTTGGATGTATATGGTTGCGATATTTTTTTACCCAAATAAATCGAAAGAACACATTCTTAGGCTGCAAGAAGCTGGCAGCTATGCAAGGACCAACTTTGCCAATGAAATTTTTGGTAGACCCGCCCAAACTGCAAGAATACTGGCGCTGCGAGCAAGCGTGCGACGTGCGTAGCACGGAAGCCACATTTTACTCACAAGCGCACTATTTGTATTCGATATTTGGAAGCCCGACAGGATCCGGCTGTGAGCTCCGAACGCCGGACAGAAAATTTTCCGTCCTCACGGAAATTATTCTCCGACCTGCAAACGCACCCTATAATCGTGAGAAAATTATGAGGAATGTATTAACGCGCAAGCAGGTGACATATTTGCTGTTAATTTAAGTCGTAATTAGCTTTTAGTCGTAAACAACGGAACGTTACTACTGAAAATAACCATGTAGGTTGAATTATTTTGGAAATAATTCTTCATCAGTTATTTTAGGATAAAGCTTATGCTCGTTTGATTGCGCCAGACGCCCATCCACACGAGAACAATCGCGTCGGAAAAAAATGACTCAGCCGTTTCATTATTTTCTGCTTATGCACGCGGTGTGTGTGTGTGTTATCGCCCGTGTCGGGGTCCGATCCCGGCCGACGGCCCCAATTGTCCTTTGTGTGGCAGTGGTCGCAAGCTGAACTCGTGGCTGCGACTGATCCTGAAGACACAGGCTGTCACCGACGAGTACTATCAACCGTGGAGTTACGTGGTCAGCACTGGTGAGTCCCCTGGCCAGTAGGCGGTGTCGGGCCAGCAAGGTCAGCTATCAGGAGCCGACCGTTTTACTGTTGAGTCGGGCTCGGATCTGCTGTCGGTCTTGAGTGGTGCGCACCAGAGTGCGTCGGCTGGCCAATCGGAGCGTCAGTAGTTTTTTTATTAGTTAATTACTATCTCATGTACTTCCTTGATATGGGGTCCTTGATATACCTATGGGGCTGCATTTAGCGCTGTATCAGATATGTCAATAGGACAAGCATAGTCTAAGCATAGAGTGCTGAGTGATTACCTATAAACCACTCTTAGTTGTTTTATGTGTATGGCTATGGTTATGCATATATATTAGGGTGTGTCACGGGACCTTTTTTGGAAATTGCACTTTGCTTAGTGAAATTTTCGTGCAGAAAACCTAAAAAAACCTGTGGTCGAAACCAAATCGAAATCAAACAATGAACAAAATATGCGACAGGCCGATAAAGAAACAAATTTACCGGGCGCCCGGCGTTGAAGTCTCCAGTGATGGCGCTCCGTTGCGATTGGCATCTAACACCACAGCGCCGCCGCGGCGCTGTG
Organism: Imbricaverruca yamaguchii; assembly: GCA_034440575.1. Taxonomy (NCBI): domain Eukaryota; kingdom Metazoa; phylum Arthropoda; class Thecostraca; family Neoverrucidae; genus Imbricaverruca; species Imbricaverruca yamaguchii. Next base: position 668,109 of record JAOTOL010001472.1, on the reverse strand, counting down.
ACGAAGAAGGCGGCAGTCGGTGCTGTGGATGACTGATGAATGGATTCTGGTGATGAAGCTCATTAATAAAACTCAATGAAAGTGTTTAGTGGGGTAAAAGGCTTTTGATAAGCACCAGTCGCTTAATAAGTTGCCTGGATATCTGACGCATGAAAGAAAGGTTTACTTTACGTCGCTTGTTCGTTCCATTTTCAATCAGTAGATCTATCGGCGTATAATGCTAATATTTTCACTTTTGAACGCTTGAACATCTTCAAAATTCCTCGTCTGTTTACATCGAAGACCAATTAAATCATTCTGAGACACTTTATATCTTATTGTTATGACAAATAGACCAGGCGAAATCGGCATCATGCTCCGTTCTACTACAACCGAAGGAGACGGGCATACAGCGACGTCACCTTTTGTACGAGCGGCCACATTTTTTTGTACGAACTACCATTTTATAACTGTATTACTTGTCTACATGCTCGACAGAAAACCCGAAATGAAATCCTTTTTGCTCCTGAGCACTGGCATTGCTGACCTGTGTTTCAACTTCGCCACAATGTAACCGTGGCGAGCCTCTTCACCAATTACCTTCAAAGACGCCTCGGTCACCACTTTCACCATCCGTTCCACCGTCTGACTGTGCACGGGGTATGGCGGTACTTCGAGAGGACTCGCGATGATGTCTAGTGAGTCATCATCGGACAGTTGTTGCGTCAAGGGCGGCTCGGTTATCGCCTCATTACACCAATCAATCAGCTCCATGATGCTGTTTGCCCCCATATTCACTTTTGGAAGCTTGAACTTCCGCACTTCGTCATTATCACTATCGACTTGAGTTCTGCGACACTGCTGGATTTGAGTGACCGCCCTTTCCCGTGTGGCTTGATCTTGGCCCGCTGCCATTGCTAGCAGTACTGCCTCAGGGTGACACCAGTAGCTGTTGCGCTGTATTACCGGCTGCACCATGGCCGCTATCTCAGGCCGCAAACTTTTGAGAAGTTGTACGCTGTGCAGCGCATTGCCGGGACCGTCAGAACATTTCCAGTTCTTCTTGATGCAGAACCACATGGGAGTATAATGGCACACGATGAACTCCGCTAGCATTCTCAGACTGTCTGATGGCTGTTCGGTTGATATGTAGAGCCGGAGAATTCGCGCCGCCAGAGTCAGCCACCTGGAGTGGTTCAGTGGACCGATCTTCATTTTCGCAGTTCTATCTGAGATACAGCGCCAGACTGTACAGACACTACGCGCCAGACTGTACAGAATAGCCTGATCTGAACTTAGGCCACTGAGAATCTCCTGCGTCATTTCTCAAACATTTCCGCCATCGATTGGCTCAAAATCGACCACTGGCAAAGTTTCTACTGCGCCTGCAGCAGCCCGGCCAATCAGCCCACTAAACGACTTAGGTCCTGTTGTGACTCCATCTAACTGGCTAAATACTGCACGAAGATTAAGTTCATTTGCATGAAGTTGGCACACAAACCAGTGGACGGGGCGTTTTTGTCCGAGCTCAAACAAACGGATAACACCACCTTTTTGGCCAGTATTAACTCTCGTGCCGTCACAGCCAAGCACAGAAACATCCGCACCAAACTCATATGCCACGGCGTTCAGGTCCTGAAAAATGTCCTCCGCTTTCCCAGTCCGTGGGGTAAAATGTCCTAAATATGCACTGTCTGGCTCGGATACAACTACAATGTGCTCTTCCGTCTTCTTTGAACTGGCTGTCATAAGCGTGTCGTCTTTTCTACCGTCGAAGTAGAGACCAGATACACGACCTGCATGATCCTCATGGCTCTGGGCTACTACCTCTCTTCTAATCCGATCCCTTGCTCGCCATACTTTTTTGCTATCCACTATGCAGTCCATATCGTCAGAAGTGATCCGACCAATGTCCACTTGGAAACCGTTTATGATCGCAGCACACGCACAATTAGACACTCCGTACCGATCTGCTGCTAGAGCCGTATTTTGCAGTTCGTCTGTTCACCATATACTCTGACTCATTGACTACAGATGTGAGCGATGATGAATCTGTGGCGGAATCTTGGTCCGAATTAGAATCTAGCTGGGCCATTCCAGAAGGTCCCAGTTGTGGTGATGTGACTCTCTCGGCGGTCAGACGCCTCCTTTCGTCCATGGCGCGTCGACGAGTGGTTTCACGGATATCTGCGGTGCCGATTTGCATTTGGCGAGGTCCTCTCTGGTCTTGGACAAAGTGAAACTCCATTCGTGGAACTTTGTCGGCCATCGCACATTTGCAGCTATCGATATCAGCACATTTGCAGCGGGCTATATCAAACAATTTTCCAAACCACTCATCATCGGACGGACGGACGGAACCGGACACCTGGTGATGCCGACTTCTTTCCAGCAGTTTTCATGTATCGCAAGTAGCGATCGCGGCATTCTCGAACCATATGTTCGACTCGGGCCCTCCCAACAATTGGTATTCCTTCGCAGCACCACATTTTCATCACACTTTCCGCGCCAAACTTTATATGGGGTGCTAGCCTCTCTTTCAACCTTTTGTTCGCAACGCATGAGTCTCTATTCACTTTACTCAAGTTATTCAGAACGTCAATACTCGTGGGTTTGTTTTTAGTTCAGAAGGAACCAAAAGCCCTTTGGTGGAAGCGCGGGTCTTCATGTTCGAACTCTTACCCCGATCACACCGACGCAGGTAATATCACACTTCACAGGCAGTGGGCACAACTTGCAGACACCAAACCACTCTTTTTCGGGCCGTCCCGCCGGGTCTCCGCCGCCGACTGCCTTGTCTCGGCGGCCCTCCCCTCCCCTGTCTCCCCCTCCCCTCCCCTGCCCTGTCTCGCTCTTTGTGTTTTCTACCCTCACCGTGCGCCGGCCGTCTCCCGCCCCATCCCAGCCCCTCCCCCGCGCCATGCGACGATCGCCGCCGGCTCGTGTCGCCCTCGTTAATAGGTTGTCCCTACTGCTGATAATCCCAGTTTCCCTTGAAACTTGAGGAACGAAAAGGAACAGGAGACTTGGATTGACTAATAAAACAGGGATGTATGGCATGCGAAGCTATTTTGTGTCGTTAGTGCGTACGCAATTTAATCGAATGATGATTCATAGCACTGAAAGGTGGAGCACAGACAAAGGAAAGTGGAGCGATCAGTCCTTCAGTGAAGTTTAATCTTTACAATCAGATATATCCCGGCTCCCCTGATCTATTTTTTAATTACCAGAATCCATTCATAAGTCATCCACAGCACCGAATGCCGCCTTTTTCGTCACAGCGCCGCGGCGTCGCTCCGACGGCGGCCGACGCGTGGTGTTAGATGCCAATCGCAACGGAGCGCCATCACTGGAGACTTCAACGCCGGGCGCCGGGCAAATTTTTTTCTTTATCGGCCTGTCGCATATTTTGTTTATTGTTTGATTTCGATTTGGTTTCGACCACAGGGTTTTTTTAGGTGATCTGCACGATAATTTCACTATGCTTAAGAAAAACCGTTCAGGCGACACACCCTAATATATATATATTCTTATATGCATATATATGCATATGCATATATATATATATATATATATATATTTTTAGTAAGAGATATTACAAGTGTGTAGATTTCATAAGTACATTAGAGAACATTCATACTATCCAAACATACTTTATTTATTTTTTCTTGTGCATAGTATGTTTGGTGTTGAAGTTTAAGATATAGTTTAATTGGTAGTAAGTTGGGGATATTCATATAGTTGTCTACTTGTGTGGAAGACAATTCGATTAGACATTTTGTTTATTTATTTAAAAAAAGAAACAAAAAAGAAACATACAATTGTTCAATAGTTTCTGCTTTTCTTGAGGTACTCAGATAATTAACTGACAGTATAGGAGGTAGCGATTTATAGTGAATGATAGTTAGCTTTTTTGTCGGTTGTTTAGCGAGTTAATTTGAATCTAAGTCTAGGCATAAGCTGCAGCGTTTAGGATGGTTTCGACCAGGATGCAGGCACTAGAGGAAGAGATTAGGACCCTTAAGGCAGAACTTTCCAAGCTCAAGGCTGCCCTTGTTGCACAGGGTAGGCAAGATAGAGCAGCAAGGGGTCACTCCGTAGCAGGGACATCATATGCCCAGGTGGTCGCAGGCCACCAGGTAGCTGAGGCTTACCCTACTGTGGAGGTGGATGGGATCTCTCGAGAGGGGAGTGTTAATAGTGAACAGAGGAGGGGTAGTTCTGGTAGGTCACAGGAGGGGAAGTGGCATGAGGTCAGGGGGTGGAGGATTTGGAGACGCGAACCTAAGGAAAGGGTCAGTGAGTGGCAGGTGGCAGGTGGTAGGAGCGGGAGGAAGTCTAGCCGAACGGCCCAGCGGGCAGGCATATTAACATCAAATATGTTCCAGGCATTGGATGACTGCCCCCAGGATAGTAGTAGTAAGGAGTCAGTGCTGGTCCTAGGAGACTCTCGTGTGCGACATTTAGAGCGGGTATTTTGTAAAGGTAGGAGGGACAGGAGGTGCATCACCAGGCCTGGTGTCAAGGTGAAGGACCTGGTACCTGTGGTGGCACAGGTCACCAGTGATCACCAGTTTAATACAGTCATAGTGCATGTAGGGGTAAATGACATAGGTCCTGCTAGGAGTGAGGAGCTTCTGCGGGAGTACAGGGCCCTTCTGGCCACCCTGAAGGGTACCAATAGAGTCATTGTAACAGCAATTTTGCCTAGGGCTAGAGCCTCCCCTGAGTGGAGCTCTAGGGCACTGGCAGCTAACGCCTGGGTAGGAAAGCTCTGCCATGAGCTAGGTTTTACATTTGTAGACGAGTGAAGCAGGTTTTATGCATCGTGGGACCTCTATCAGAGGGATGGCCTGCACTTCTCTGAGAAGGGTGTTAGGCAAAGTGTACGAGCACGTCCTTCAGGGAAACTAGGAAATCGGGTGGGGAGGGATGAAATTGCATTGCCAGCTCAGAAATATTCCAATAGTGTCAGCCAAGGCAATAGAACCTCAAAGTCTGCAAATAGGGACAGCAGCAGTTCAGGGGGACAGAGTGATAGTCATCTAGTGATGAAAGAACTCCTCAGTATGAAAAAGCCAAACGTGGTAATGGAGCGTTTGTTAAGTGTATGATGTTTAATGCTCAGAGTATCCGTTCCAAATTTGATGAGTTCAAGTGTTATGTTGCTGAGGAGGAACCAGATTTTGTTTGGATTACGGAAGCATGGGTCAGTGAAGGGTATTTTGGAGATAACTTACAGGACTATGAGATCCAGGGATACAATATGCTTTCGTGCAATAGGGGTCCAGCAATGAAAGAGGGGGGGGGTGTAATGCTCTATATGAATAGCTTATTCAGTTCTCAAAAAGTAGCAGGTGGGGATAAAAATGTGTCTGTGGAGTCCATTTGGCTTGATGTCACTGTGGGAAAAGGCAACAGCAATACTCTTAGGATAGGAGCTTTCTACCGATCAGGAACCCTGCCACATTCTCAGCAACTGGAGCTTGACAAGGTGATTTGTGAGGAAATCAGTAGAAACTTTAAGAGGAAGTGCCTTATTCTTGGTGACTAATCTAAAAGGTTATGAAAATGCTGGTGTTGGCTCCCCATCATGCAAAATGTTTAGGAAATGCCTCGAAGAGGACCTGTTCTTACACCAGTTTGTATCGGAACCTACCAGGCATGGTTCATTCTTGGACCTTGTATTCTCGGATTTAAGTGACTTGGTTCAAGACTTGACTGTAGGCGAAACTCTGGGAAAAAGTGACCATAACATAGTTAGATTCAAGGCACATGTAGAGGAAATTATCAAGGATAATTTGGTAAAGGTTCCAAATTTCAACAGAGAAGACTTTGACGGCATGAGAGCGGCTTTAAGTGCCATAAGATGGGAAGAAGAATTCTCCAATTTAAATGCCTGTGAAATGTGGGAAAATTTCAAATCTTACTTGAAGGAAACTCAGATTAGACATGTCCCCCAAAAGCAAAGACGCAAAAGAAGGGTAGGAAAGCCAGCATGGCTTACACCAGACTTGATAAAATCAATTAAGGCTAAGAAAACTGTATTCAGAGTCTTTAAAGAAGCCTCAAATGTCGTTAATCTCAAGGCGTATCGAAAAGCTAGAGACACTGTGAAGCAAAAAACCAGAGCAGCAAAGCGAGCAAAAGAACTGGATTTAGCTAGAAACTGTAATGGGGACAGTAAAAAGTTATTTAGTTTCTACAGGCTGAGTAAAGTTTCTAGCACAATTGGTCCACTAGAAGTAAACGGGACTACATTGGGTGAGGATAGTGAGATGGTTGAGGAGCTGAGCAAGCAGTTCAAATCAGTGTTTACATTGGAAGATATGACCAATCTGCCGACCGTACACCATAGTTCAGTGACATGGGATGTGACAAATGATGTTGATTTCATTGATAGTGATGTTGTTTACAATCATATCAGGAAAATACAGCCAAACAAGGCAGCAGGACCTGATGAAATTTATGCTAGGGTGTTGCGGGAAACTGAAAAGGAACTGGCATTTCCACTTAGTATAATATTTTGTAGATCAGTTTCACAAAATGAAATTCCAACCGATTGGAAAAGGGCAATATTTTGTAGATCAGTTTCACAAAATGAAATTCCAACCGATTGGAAAAGGGCAAATGTAGTTCCTATTTTCAAGAAAGGAGAAAGAGGGAAAGTTGAAAACTATAGGCCAGTAAGTCTCACATCTCTAGTCTGCAAGGTACTCGAATCATTTATCAAGGACAGAATAGTTAGTTATCTGGAATGTAGCAGATTGATTCAAGATACTCAACATGGGTTTAGAAAGGGACGATCGTGTCTCACAAACCTCTTGGACTTTTTGAACTTCGCCACAGAACAATTTGATCAGGGAAATCAGGTTGATGTAGCATATCTTGACTTTAGTAAGGCCTTTGACAAGGTACCCCATAAACGGTTAATGATACAGCTTCAGTCCCATAGTATTGCAGATAGCATCTTAAAATGGATAGAGTTGTGGCTTTCAGATAGACAGCAAAGAGTGATGCTAAATGGTACAAAGTCATCATGGCAAAATTTTCTTAGTGGAGTCCCCCAGAGGTCAGTGCTGGGGCCACTACTGTTCATTATATTTGTAAATAACATTGAAAGTGGCCTAAGCAGTAAAGTTTTGAAATTTGCGGATGATTTGAAGGTCTTTAGGGCAATAACAGGTCAAGATGAGCATATCTCGCTGCAAAAAGACTTAGACGAACTTGTGAAGTGGTCCGAAGAATGGCAAATGAAATTTCATTTTGATAAGTGCAAAATAATGCATGTAGGTAAGCAGCATATGAAGGCTCCATACTTGATGGGTGGCAAAGTGCTATCAGTGACTCAACAGGAGAAGGATTTAGGTGTTATTCTAAACACAAAACTGGGGGCATCAGAACAGACCAGGGAAGCCAGGAAAAAGGCACTGAGAATGCTCGGGGCAATAAATAGGAATGTATCATACAGAAGTGAGGAAGTGATCAGGAAGCTTTACTGTGCATACGTCAGGCCACATTTGGAATACTGCATACAAGCTTGGTCTCCTAGCTATGAAAAAGATTGTTGGCTTTTAGGGAGTACAAAGGAGGGCTACAAAAATGGTTAATGGCATAAGCAGCCTGGCATATGAGGAAAGATTGAAGAAATTGAATATGTTTTCACTTAGATATAGAAGGCTGAGAGGAGATCTCATCGAGGTCTTTAAATTTGTCCATGGTCTGGAGAGGGGATACCTTGGGAAAATGTTTGAATTGAACAGAGATGATGCAATTAGAGGTCATAAATTCAACATCATAAAGTCATAAATTCAACATCACGTTTTTCATTATGGCAAAAAACGCCAGGGGATATTTTCTTCTCTCTAGTTACTACCGGTGTAATGTAACAGCAATGCAGGTTTACCGCGTTCTACTGATACTACTTGTGAGTAATCAAGGTAAAGTTTTTTTCTAGTTTTCACAGGATTGCTATTGACCGGTTTGTCTAGACCTACTCACAGTGCGGTAAGCCCATGCAATTTCTGCTGTGTCCTTGACTGTTTCATACCATTCCAACTCCCAAGGAAGGGACATCTGGCCAAAACACGGCAACCCTGCTCCATGGGTTTGCTTGTCAATCCATGGCACCATAACCCTTGGCCAGGATTGAGAAAACCGTCAAATTATGGTTTTAGTAGGTTGATTATCTGATGCCGAATTGCTTTGTATTAAAGTTTTTTTTTAACGAATTATTTACAAGCACTTAGTGCCTAACTTAACTGGGAACGAAAAGCAGCCATCTTTCCATTGAGCAGCATTCTAGTGCCCAAATGCCAGAAACCCAATGTAGAACAACTTATTTGAGCGAGGAGGGGCATGTGACCACCCCCCCCCATGTAAGCTGGCGCCCGAGTACACTCGAGTACACCCTTCCCCCTCAATGGATTGTTCATCAAAGGTGTCCCTCTGAAATGCATAGGAGCACCTTTGAAAGGACCCACCCTTCAGACGGGTCCCCCATGAAAGTCCCCGGATATTTCCGTGCTTTAGCTATTTCTGACCCATACTGGGTCAAGCGTTAACCCCCGCCCGACTTCGCCATTCTGACATCTGCCCTGGCTCATGATACTTAAATTGGGTGACCAGAGGTCATGGCGATGTTTTTTAAGCCACTTGCACCAGTGGCGAAGTAAAAAATCCAACTCCAGCCCAACTCCGGTTTGTGCCGTAATACGCTTGAACTATGATATTACGTGCGATACGTTTGAACTAAAATCATATTAGAAACAATTGCAGGCAATGCATTTTTATGGGCTGTATAAATATGGTATCCACGTAGAGGTTGCCGCGTATATGCCGGTGGTATGACTGTCCGATACCACTGTCACTGAAGGGTCTGGTGACGGGGTGGCCTCTGCGGAGTTGTGCACAGCCTGACCTCGATGTCACTGTGCAGGGCTTGGTGGCGCGCGCTGGCCTGTGTAAAGTGGTGTACCCCCTGACCTCAGTGCCACTGTGCAGGGTTTGATGACGCGCTGGCCTGTGTGGCGCGTCTGGAGAAGCACCGGTTCCGGCTGCCCGAGGACCTGGCTGTGCGGCAGCTGAAGAGCATCAGGGACGCCTTCTGAGCAGTGCTGACCCGAGCCCGGATCGCTAATGGGCGATACCCGATGTGGCGAGAATGAACCACAATTGGTCTGTTTATCGAGCGACTGTACCCTCAGTTGAGCTTGTCGAATGTTCCATGTTGGTCGCGTGTCGGAGCCGAAGATTGGGCGATTGCTTGCGAATTAGCGGGCGATGGTGGCGAGAGCGGGGTGTCGGCGGCGCGTAATCGGTCACAGCACGGCCACGTCAGCCACAATGTATTTGTTCGTTCCAAGCGGACGCGACAGTACCGACTACTTCATTACCCGGAGTCGTGCATTGGAAGCGGCGCGGTGACACGGAACGACAATGAGGCGATAAGACGGCGGAACGAGAACGGAGAACGAGACGTGTGTCCGACCGGCAGAGGTGCGAGTGTGCGTGGGCCGGGGCGACGGCCCGCCGCGGTCTGTCCCCACTCAGCCGGCGACTAGTGTGCCGGACGGTGCACCACTGGCACCCGATCACGCCGAGGCGGCCTCCTCGTCTCCGGCGGCCGGTGCACCACGGACACCCGATCACGCCGAGGCGGCCTCCTCGTCTCCGGCGGCCGGTGCACCACGGACACCCGATCACGCCGAGGCGGCCTCCTCGTCTCCGGCGGCCGGTGCACCACGGACACCCGATCACGCCGAGGCGGCCTCTCTCCGGCGGCCGGTGCACCACGGACACCCGATCACGCCGAGGCGGCCTCCTCGTCTCCGGCGGCCGGTGCACCACGGACACCCGATCACGCCGAGGCGGCCTCCTCGTCTCCGGCGGCCGGTGCACCACGGACACCCGATCACGCCGAGGCGGCCTCCTCGTCTCCGGCGGCCGGTGCACCACGGACACCCGATCACGCCGAGGCGGCCTCCTCGTCTCCGGCGGCCGGTGCACCACGGACACCCGATCACGCCGAGGCGGCCTCCTGGTCTCCGGTGGCCGGCATGTCCGGAGCGGTATCGGCTGCCGTCTCGGCGGCATCCGTCGGGGCCGTGTTGGTGTCATCCGTCGGGGCCGTCTTGTCGCCGTCGCCGAATGTGCCAATCTTGAAGTCTTCGGCCTTCCCGGCTGGCGCCTCCTGTTGACACACACCGAGTCAGCTGCGATCCCGACCGGCACACACTGTGTATCGTCTTGTCAATCATACGGGGTCAACTGTCATAACGTGCAGTCCCGACCGGTTCACGCTGCATCTTCCCATCCGCCTCACGCGGTCAACTGTCACCACGTGCGGTCTCGACCGGCACACACGGTGTATCGTCCCGTCCGTTCCCAGAGGCTATGCGGTCGAGGCTATGCGGTCTTAGCCGCCACAGATGATAGCAAGCTTGTAAGAATGAACGAAATGCATTACACGATAATGTATGGAGGAGTCAACAAAACAAATCTTCCCTTCACTATTTATGAAGTCTACTCTTTAACATCGGAGATCCCTTACATGATAGTTTTTAGAATTAGACTAAATTGGAAGACGATGCTGATAAATTACCGTATACAAAGAAACTAAAAGGGAATAGCGTTTGTTTTTGTCTCATCGCTTGGGATATTGAAAGGTGTGGCTAAAGAACGCCGCTTCATTGTGATATATTTGATCAGCACGGAGTAGGTTTTTTTTTTTAATTTGTGTTCGATGCCTCCCCACCGGATAACTTTCGTCAAGCTACCTTTTCAATCCAGACCATCACCATATAGTCGTTGGCGAAAACAATGGTGCCGACTATTTCGCGGTCTTTTGATGATCAGGGTTAGCGGGGCCGTTTGTCCCTGCTCCATTGACTATTGTTTAGCCTGTCTGCACTTTACGGTCGGATGCCCTGCTGAGTCGGTGTGGTCCTGTATGGGTGCCAGGTGTATCAACGACAAACACCACGGAGACGTGAAATATTCATGTCGAGACCCAAATGCGCATTCTGCTGCGATAAAGTTCCCAGTGCCAAATATCGCACCAAATGCTAAGAAAGTGGTCCACACCTGGACAATTCCATAAACCTTCCAAATTTCCGACATTTAGGCTGCTAAAAGAAGGAAATTGCTCACGCCCTCAACCCGTTCCCTGCATGCGTTCACCATACAAAATGTACTCGCACTGCTAATTAGCACCATTTCGAATGGTCATCTTGGCCAGACAAAACTGTTGCCGTTGCCCGAGTCGCAACTGTACCTACCGACATGCATTATCTGGCCCTCGGTAATCAGGCAATTTCGCGATGAACACTAGCCACTCACCCTCTCCTCCATTTTGGAGAGTCGCTCGAACATGTTTGCGTAGATTTTCTTTTCGTTGGCCTTGGCGGCGCGAATCTGTTGCAGGCAGAGCTGTGCCTGGTGCGCGGCCGCCTTGTTCTGGCCGTCCAGCTGCAGCACGCGCAGGAAGTCGGCACGAGCCAGCTCCGGCTCGTTCATCTTCACCAGCGCCTGGGAGAACAACAGCATCGTCACCGCCCCACTTCAAACGGCGGCACTCTGGCGCTGCGCGACTCCCTGCGAACTGCACTAACACTGTCGCGACGGTGAAACGCACAAGCACCGTCCCAGTGTAGCGAAATCACTGCTGCCATATCAGACGGCGGCACCATCATCGTCAAGGTGTTGGAATCTAGGGGCGCGTCGACTGCGTTGGTCACTCAGTCAGTCAACGTGCACACAGTGTCACACAAGACAGCTGCAGTCGGCTGGCAGCGCTGTTTGACCACCCTCGGTAGCGCAGCCGGCTCGTGCGTCTGTTTCCAGTATAGGAAGTTCCTGGTGTACATCTGGCCCGGGCGAACCTTTTTTTTGTCGGTTGCTCCTATCTGGGCAGCAACTAGTAACTGTTCGCCGTGCGACAGGATTGGCCCTGACCGACCAATCCGAGGCACCGGTTTATGAGCATAACGTACCTCCAACAGATAGTTCGGTTCACCCGTGAATGGCTTCAGAGCATTTCATGTGCAGTCATGATCGCCGTAATTCGCCATCCTCCCTTCGCTTTGCGTGTGACAAGGGACACGGCTCCGGGACATTTAAAGTTACGAAAATTGTGAAGCTGCACTCCCGACGTCTCGACCTAAGATACTTTGTCAAGAATGCCAACACTCTACGTCGGGGACGATTGGCGGACAGTTCGGAACTTTTAACTGCTTGCCGACTCAAAAACTCGAAAAGTAACCCAACACCACCGTGAGAGCGCAAAAACAAAAGTGCACACTATGTAGTGATTTTGTGATTGCACGAGGAATTGCCGTGACATGAAGCGTCCGTCTGGCGCCGGAGGGGAGGTGATTGTGATATATGGTCCGTCAAAGTTAGGATATTTGACCTTTTGTACGCCACACAAGACGGGCGTGTCAGCTCCCGATATCGGAGGCGAAATGGACGCACTAACTCAGTGAGCTCGATATTTCCGTTTTCCCTTTTCAAATTTGCCAATATTTCAGGGAACAGTAACTGAAAATTCAAAGGAGCCGAGTGAAGATGGAGGATATTAGAAAAGAAAGCAGGAAAGCGAACAACAAACTAAAACAACCGAGGATGAAACGAGGCCCTCAAAAAACATCCTGCGATTGGACTGCGCAGTTGATGACCTGGAACAATACACAAGGACGCACCCAGGTGGTGTAAGGTTTCCATCAGTCCCAGCCAAGTTGAAGCTCCTGAAAAAAACACCAAAAAAATGATTGGGGGTAAAACTAGATGTAGAGCTTACAGGTGACATCTGCGTGCCCTCAACTGTGCCGAAATAGACTCGTACTTGCCAAATGTTGCGACTTTAGTGACAGGAATGCAGTATATGAGGCGAGATTCGACCAAACGAGAAAAAAAACTCCACGAAAGCATAACTACCAAACGTGCAAAGCAGGTGTACGTGCTGGCCGAAATGTGGGGAAAGAAACTAATTGCAAAATTCGTACCAGTGATTTATTGGTTGGTTGGTTATTTGGGCTTTCGGACGCATCGACTGCGTTTGTCATACAGCGCCCATCCAGTGATTTATTGTTTGGACTCAGGGGCACATCAACCGCAACTAAAAATCATACCAAAAATCATACGAAAAACAATGGATCTGAAGAATGTGCAGATAAACCAGAACATGAGAAGGCATGATATACTAGATGCAACAAGGAACAAAAAAAAAACCTGAAAAGAACAGAATTAACATGGCACAACAGCTCAACGAACAAGCACAAGAAACTAGCCCAGCTGGGCGGGTTTCAACAAAGCATAAGGGGCCAGGTGGATGGATTATATTTGTCACACCATTCCAAAATTTTATATATCGGTATCGAAAACATCGGGTAGTTTTAGTTCAAGGTGAAACATGCAAACAAATTGTGAGCATCTTCGTTTATGATTTTTCAATTAATATGCAATGACCAAAGATGCCCCTGCCCTGCTCCGTCCATACTGCCGGTGTGCTATTGGTGTGGTATGGGAGTATATAAAGTGAATGTGAGTGTTAACCACTTAAGGAGGCTTGTTTCAAAGAGGCACCTGACAAACCAGGAGCACAAACTCCTGAGCATTGCAAATCGTGGAGCAGGGTACTCGAAAGTGGTGTTAGCAGACAAGCAAACAGGGTGACTAAGTTATTCAGCACGTGTAATATTAAGTGCACACACACTCCTGTCAAAACTGGCTGGCGCCACAGTAATTGAATATGTAGAAATATTTGCTAGAAACTTTTGATAAATTTTTCCATTCAATAATAATTAAGCTCATCTGCATATGCTGGCACCTGCGTTCTAGCCTGGGAGATACTTTACATATTAAACTGAACTGCGGTTTACTGATCTAGTCCTAGTTATCGTCCTAGCTGTCAATGCACTCTGTTGTATTGTAGATCACATATATTTCACGTACCTGTTGACGCATTACTCAATGGAGCACTTCTTGCCTATCCTGCCCAGCTAGCCTCTCAAATATTATACCCCATTTCACTTGCGTATTTATACTTTGGTATACAAACATATAAAATATAGTTGCCCATAACACACTAGTTCTTGCGAAATACAAGTTGGTTGGACTACGGCTGATATACTCGAGGAGACGCGTTGATACGAACTCGCGGCGGTGTCATCCCTGTAGGCCGAGAGCAGGCAGAGTCGTATGGCCACGCGACCACACACACACACACACACACACACACACACACGCACACGCACACGCACACGCACACGCACACGCACACGCACACGCACACGCACACGCACACGCACACGCACACGCACACGCACACACACACACACACACACACACACACACACACACACACACCTGGCCGCGCCTGAAGAGTCCCTTCACATTGTCGGCGTCCACCTGGAGCGCCTTGTCGCAGTGTGTGCGCGCCTGCACGAAGTCGGCCAGCTTGATGTAGCACATGGCCAGGTTCAGGTGACCGGCCAACTGCACGTCACGCGCCTGCGGCTTCTCCTCCTCCGACCATGCTGCGGCAGGGGCCCAGCAAGTCAGTTCTGGGTGGCGGTGGTGGTACTGGTTGTGACCTTACGACGCACACAGTCGGGACTACATGACATCGCCTGTTTCTCACCCTGACGGGAAGGGCGGGCACCTCGAGGAATCGAACCCCGTATCTCTGGCTTGCCAAACGTTCAGCTTAACCAAACATGCCGACGCCACGAGATCAGTTATGGGCTACGATATCGGCATACTTCCCCGATCATAGTAACGGCTAGTCGTAGGTCATGCCAGGTCAGTCATGGGTCACAAGGTATGTCAGTTCGGGATTGCTGCATAGGTCAGTCTACGCCGAGGTATAAGTCTGGCCAAGACCACAGTCGGGTCGTGGGTAGCCTGCGTGACGGTGAACTATGTTTAAATGTGGCTCCGTGTCAGGATTTAAAAAAAAAACATGAAACTGAAGACACGCATGCTCATAAAGACGAGAACCATTGGAAATTTTAATTATTGGCAAATTTAAATGCCAACGTGGCTGGATTGCAGCATTTGATTAAATTCGTTGATGAAATCAGCTCGAAAACAAAGCATTGAAATGAAATTATGTTGAAATCTGATGTACTTGCTGAATTTTGTTTTGTGAATGGTTGCATTGAGTACCATTCAATACCAGACGTCATTAGTGCCACGATGCGCAATGAGAGGACGGCTTGAGAGCTCCCGTGGTACAGAAACACTCAAGTCTCGATTATTGTTCGCAGAGAACAGTTGCGGTCCGATCTCAGGCCGTACGAACGGCCTGAGGTCGGCGTGACGTGCAGCGTCACCTGCAATGGCCCAACGAGGGAAATGCTGCCACAAAACGCTTGAAGAAAAATTGTTGCCATGCTATATGATAGATATACTTCTAGATATTACAGGTATTTTAATGAAATTGGTCGACAATTTGATGGACGAATCAAAGTATAACTGACGAAAGTAGGTCCAGAAATGCTGCGGCAGAACATGCCAATGTTACAGCAACGTGGCGGTTGGGTCGATGCGGACAGCTCTTCGTACTATTTGTTTCCGCATATACAGAACAGACTGGCTTAGACTTCGCATTCCATCGTAATTAGCGTGGTATTCACAAGTTGATAACACATACTTCATATACAACACAATATAACTACAAAAATAACGGCCGTAAGTTTATATGGATTAAATACACCATTGGGATACCAATAAATCGTAATTTCGTGCCACCTTCCAACAATATTCAACGTCGACATGCATCCGTCTGATAGCAGGTCATAGTGGGGGAGGGGTTAAGAAAATAAAAAATATTGGGCTCTTGTGCGAAGCTTTCTATCGCTAGGACAGGCGGCGTCGCCATTTCTCGCGTCGATTGCTCGCAGGTGGACTTGGCAATTCCGCCGTTTGTAGGATTCGGTCCCACGGTTTTAAGACCAGGAGTCGAACGCCCTGCCGACTAACATACCGCGACCACAGACATGCACGCGAAGTCGGTCCATGGGGATCAAACATATGGGAAAGATCAGGCCGGGTCAGTATCTCCAGGTCGCAACACCGGGTGCCAACCGCGAGGTCATCGTTCACCTTGAAATCTTGTGCTCTTCACGACATATTTGACGGCAAAACTCATTAAGGGGCGGTAACATGCTGCACTGAATGGTTAGTGGGTGACGATGGTGCTTACCCATAGGAATCGTGAGCCTCTAACATGTTGCTAATATATCGTACAGGGTGGTCCGTGGGTGACGATAGTGCTTCCCCGTGGGAGCCGTGGGCTTCGTGGGAATCTAACATGTCACCCACATGTCGCACAGGTTGGTCAGCGGGTGACGACATTGCTTCCTCGTAGGAATCGTGGGACTCGAATCCGTGTCAATTTAATTCGCATCAGGGCGGGCTACAGCCTGGTCCCGCCAACGAACACGGCAGAGAAATAGAAACCACTCACTGCTCTCAAACTCGAGGAAGTCTACGCAGCGCTTGTAGTTCTTCTCGGCGAGCTGAAATTTGCCGGCCTTGAAGTAGTTGGTGCCCTTCTCCTTGTATAGCCGAGCTTGTTCCAATTTACCAGCGGCATCAAACTCCCACCGCTCCTTGGCCTGAAAGAACATCCATATGCATCACCTGGTCTGGGGCGGGGATGGCTGTGTGGTTAAGGTGTTGGGCTTCGGGTACCAAAGGTCCCAGGTTCGACACTAGCGCAGCCCGGGACATTTCGCAATCTTGCGGCCCACCGGCGGAACAATGTGGGCGGCGCCATTAGCCGTGAATGTGCATAAAGTGCATCGTGAACCACCCAATAAACAAATAACAAACAAGCATCACCTAGTCTTCTGGAGGCACTACGCTACGGCTCCGTGGCCTCAACATGCACACACGCACATGCCCAACTTCTGCATTCCTTGTCCCACACACATTAAACATGCACCGTTCATTGTCATGGACACATCAAACCCGTACCGTCCCGTTTCGCATAAGATCTGACACATACAGTTAATGTCCTGTGCATATAAACCTGCACCGGTCATCATACACAAGCCAAACCTGTAGCTTTAGTTGCCATTCACATATCAAAAATGCATCGGATAAACAATACATGGAGACGCCCTGCTGCGCCTTCATTCGGTTGGTTATTTGGGCTTAGGGGCACATCGACTGCTTCGGTCATACAGCGCCCATGCGCCTTCATTTGCAAACAGTCAATGCGGACAGTGCAGTATTCTGTGGATCTACATTTGCCAACAGTGCAGGCGGATATCCCGGCCAGCTGCGACAGGGCGCTGTCTGTGGTAATATGTGTGACAAGACCTGAGAACCACAGCACAACATTGCGTGCGGATATCCCGGCCACCTGCGACAGGACGCTGTCTGTGGTAATGTGTGTGACAAGACCCGAGAACCACAGCACAACAGTGCGGGCGGATATCCCGGCCACCTGCGACAGGACGCTGTCTGTGGTAATGTGTGTGACAAGACCCGAGAACGGCATTGGAAAAGTGGCCATTTTTGGAACTTGTTTCCATCCAAAGAATTATACACTCCTAAAATAAATACACTCCTTGCATTGCTGGATGAAGACACGCTTAACTAACAATTTATAACTAGATGTCATTATACGATAGTGATAAGTTTGGTGGAGAGGAAGCAACATGCCATGGGGGCTATAACATTTGATGACCTATGGGTGATAATAAGATCCCCTTCCAGTCCTAGTAATCATTATATGATAAAAAGATCCTCTTCCAGTCCTAGTAATCCTTATACTGTTCAGTCACACTGGGTCCCCTACCAAATAAACTTTCGAACATAATTGAGGAAAATGCGCATTTGTTACTTCAGGTCATCTGCAGGAACATTCCAAGGAGGCAGTAGTGGAGCTGAAAATGAGATGCCAGCCAGATTGGAAGAGTGCCAGCTTGCTAGCATGCATAAGTACAACAGTTGTCAAAACATGGAGCACTGCAGTCTGCATACGACCTTAATGCCACTGATCATTCCATAGTCCATAACATTACATATAATTCGATTTGTGCATGATGTGCAATTGACTGGTGCAGTGCAGGTGAATTAATAAACAGCCACCCATGCCTCCATGTGTATGTTCTTCATTTGTGAAAAAAAAACTCAGAACGGAGTCCAGATGTGCCCAGAAGAATGTATGGCTGAACACTGAGAGCCAGGGTGGCATCCACACAACTGGTAAGCCGGAAAGGGTAGCATTTCCACAAAATACCAAAAATATTGTGGATGAGCCAAGTTTTGGCATAGCATAGGAATTTTCATGGGCATTATTACTTGTCCACAAGACAAGTTTTACACACATCTTACCTCCATGAAGCATACAAACGTATTAGGTTTAGCTAAGTTATGCTAGACTAAGGTTGTTTTGTAAGTTGGACAATTATTACATTTATTTGGGAATCTTTCAGGATTTTAAAGTTTTTTAATTAAAAAAAGGTCAAGGCTAGCGTGGGTTAAGTTAGGTTAGAATAGGCTGTATAGCTTAATTTTTTAAAGAAATACATTGTCTGGAAATTTTCCATTAAAAATTGCTTGCTTGCATCCAGAGCTAGGCTGTTTTTTTTCTTCATTTTCAACATTACGTTTTATGCTACATTACCCAACCAACTCCAAGCCACTTTTTGGGTGCCATTTTGCTACCAACAGCACTTGCCAAAGAATTCAAGAAATCAAATCACCTTAAACTGCAAATTTATCCTTTCAGAAAGCCAGAGGGACAAGAAAGGTGAAAAGTACCATGGTATTCAATGGAGGATGGGGACAGGATGCACCTGACAATTCCCTGAACATTTCATGAGTGCAGAAATAATGCTTGAATGCATGCATATATATATATATATATATATATATATATATATATATATATATATATATATATATAATATATATGATATCTGGAAAGTCACTTAATATTCTTTTTGAAAGAAAAACATGTCATTCAAAATGTGGTAAGTGAAAACAGGATTTCCGGACAAAATCAAAACAATTCGTTTTGTTCATTCCTACGCTGGTCGGCAATACATCGCAGCAATCAATAGTCTCACTTACTGCTCCTTGCATTATCCAAATATATTCCGTCACACGATATGCTTATGGCTTTGGTTCACCCAAATCAATAACTCGAATAACCGTGAAGATATTTGATATAGGTAGGTAGGCACCTAGTCAGGTAATACCAACTCCCGTACCTCGAGCCAAACGTGCAACCAATTCCACCCGGATAGCAACGAAGAGCTTCCAAGAAAATCCTTCGTTCAATAAACAAAAACCACTACGCTCCGCTAACCAAATACAGGAATTCACCTTTGATAGGCCGACCGCGTACGAAGGTCCGTTCTTGGATTCGATGGATTCACCGCTCTCCGGTTCCCACTCCGGCCGGAAATATTTAGACCATCGCCAAGAAAAGCCATGGATAATGCATTTCTTTTTGATTCCTTGAATAATAATATGTTTTGCATCAAATGACATGGATAAAGCCGTCCATATTTATATTATAAACCAGTCAGAAGCGATATACATTAAAGATATGGCATGGATTTTCCCCCTGAAAATTGCCTGAAACAAAACGTTCTTAAAACCTGCTGAGACTTTGCGCCAAAGTGAAACCCCATAGAGCCAGAAATATCACTCTTTTGATTTCATGACTTGTATTGCTTCAAATTTCATCTACAAACGGGAATAGTTGTATTAATGCCACCCCGAACGCGAGGTTTTCCCACTCTGGACAAATTCAGATTTACGTGTGTTGTTCTAATACACTGACAATCCTCTAAGCTTCATTCTGATCCAATTATTAATTTCTTCCCATAATCCTGATGAGTAATTGAGAAAAAAAAATCCCCCGTAATCCTGTTGGCGGTTTCCTCTAATATATTTTCTTTTTTGTGATATTTTATAGCAATCATGGTGCGAAATGAGAGGCTAATTTATACATCGCAAGACATCGCAGCAATCAATAGTCTCACTTACTGCTCCTTGCATTATCCAAATATATTCCGTCACACGATATGCTTATGGCTTTGGTTCACCCAAATCAATAACTCGAATAACCGTGAAGATATTTGATATAGGTAGGTAGGCACCTAGTCAGGTAATACCAACTCCCGTACCTCGAGCCAAACGTGCAACCAATTCCACCCGGATAGCAACGAAGAGCTTCCAAGAAAATCATTCGTTCAATAAACAAAAACCACTACGCTCCGCTAACCAAATACAGGAATTCACCTTTGATAGGCCGACCGCGTACGAAGGTCCGTTCTTGGATTCGATGGATTCACCGCTCTCCGGTTCCCACTCCGGCCGGAAATATTTAGACCATCGCCAAGAAAAGCCATGGATAATGCATTTCTTTTTGATTCCTTGAATAATAATATGTTTTGCATCAAATGACATGGATAAAGCCGTCCATATTTATATTATAAACCAGTCAGAAGCGATATACATTAAAGATATGGCATGGATTTTCCCCCTGAAAATTGCCTGAAACAAAACGTTCTTAAAACCTGCTGAGACTTTGCGCCAAAGTGAAACCCCATAGAGCCAGAAATATCACTCTTTTGATTTCATGACTTGTATTGCTTCAAATTTCATCTACAAACGGGAATAGTTGTATTAATGCCACCCCGAACGCGAGGTTTTCCCACTCTGGACAAATTCAGATTTACGTGTGTTGTTCTAATACACTGACAATCCTCTAAGCTTCATTCTGATCCAAGTATTAATTTCTTCCCATAATCCTGATGAGTAATTGAGAAAAAAAAATCCCCCGTAATCCTGTTGGCGGTTTCCTCTAATATATTTTCTTTTTTGTGATATTTTATAGCAATCATGGTGCGAAATGAGAGGCTAATTTAAGCTCGTCCGTGACGATAGTCGGTTTTACAGCGCCAATTTTCCCGCCCGTCTAGTCGCCTTTGATCCTTCCAAGTCCATCCTTGCTTCAACTAAACATTCCAGAAATGAACTAAAGTGCATCGAAATACATTGAGCATTAACAAGAATTGATTTGAATACATTTTATGAGCTTTTTCATTAAACAAATTGTTTCATGGTCGTGAGAATAAAAGATTTTAGACGGACTGCTTTAGTATCATTTTCCTTAACCCATATCCCAATAGCCGGCAAGTAGCATTTTAGACCCTCCCATATATCAGTCGGTGCACGAACGTCCTGGTCGTGAGGTTTGTTGTGAATATGTATTAGTTATGTGGTGTGAGCATGTCAGGAGTGACAGGTATGGATACATAACCTTGATTGACATAGATTAAGTATACCTTTGTGATCATTTTCTCTACCATCGCTCAGGAAGTTGGCTTATATGTCGTCCACGTGACGTGGATGACTTCAAACGACGATGTGTGGTGGCCCTCATTTGGTTGTCTGTGAGACACTAGGATAGGAACCGAAGAAATGATTTGAAGGAATTTTATTCTTGAAGAAGAATCTCGGGATATTTTACGACTCATTCAACCGCAAGGATTTATAGCTTCGCCAACCTATCACACCGATTGGTCGTGGATGGACTCTGCAAATGCTGCCGGCCGCGAGATTCGAGTCCAACGCTCCACCAACTCAGCTGCCGAGGAGTTTTTATTTTTAATTCCAAGAAACATCGCTACAGTTTTTTTTCCTTCTCAAAATGCACACTTCGTTCTTTATAAAATGCATCCACTCTATTACTCGGTGCTTCAATATACACCCCATAATTGGGCAAAGTGGAAAATTATAGACTCCATTACATTGGGCTTCTCAAGATTATACACTCCACATTTTGACAAGCCCAAAATTATACACTCCGAATCCAAGACCGAGAAGTGAAATTCCAACACTGCCTGAGAAACACAGCACAACAGTACAGGCGGATATCCCGGCCAGCTGCGACAGGGCGCTGTCTGTGGTAATGTTTGTGAGGTAAGGTTGACGGGAGAAACTGCCAACACCCGAACTTTTACCACAAGGGGAAGATCACACACAGAAGAAAAATCGGACGATTATGTTTGAATGGAACATAGCGGAACCTTGACAACCGGGTACCACATTCCCACGACCCACAGTTAAATGGAAAATAGCGCAGCGAACGTGTGTGCTAAATGCAATCATAGGAAATGTGTGCCAGATGCGGCATCAGTTGCCGACTATCGTCATCGCAGGCGATGATACGGCTTCGCTGACGGTTAGTTGGGACCCCGGCACTCGCAGCGACAGCAGACCCGACAGTCCGACGCCTCCCCTCCTCCTACCGTGAGCTGCAGCAACACACCGGCTGTGGGCACTACTTGGGATACCGACGACCAGCAGTGAGAACCGTTAGTTAGTTCTGTGGGCTTTAGGACGCATCGATTGCATTGGTCGTGCAGCTTGTGATAATTGTGCCACTGCTCACATAGCTAGGATACCGAACGGCAGTGAGAACTACTCTGCCACCGGTGACCACCCGAAGCTATGGTGTCGGCCAGGAGTGAGAAATATACCACTGGTGACCATTCGAAACTAGGGTTGGTTCTTTGGGCTTAGGGGCACATTGGGTGCTCCGGTGATACAGCGCCCAATTCGAAACTAGGGTACTGACCAGCAGTGGAAACTACTCTGCCACCGGTGACCATTCGGAGCTAGGGAGTCGACCAGCAGCGAGAACCATCGTGCCACCGGTGATCATTCGGAGCTAGAATACCGACCAGCAGTGATAAATATCGTGCCACCGGCGACCATTCGGAGCTAGAATACCGACCAGCAGTGAGAAATATCGTGCCACCGGCGACCATTCGGAGCTAGAATACCGACCAGCAGTGAGAAATATCGTGCCACCGGCGACCATTCGGAGCTAGAATACCGACCAGCAGTGAGAAATATCGTGCCACCGGCGACCATTCGGAGCTAGGATGCTGACCAGCAGTGAGAAGTATCGTGTCATCGGTGCCCATTCGGAGCTAGGGTGTCGATCAGCTCACAGCCCAGCTGCCATGTCTTCCTATTGATGTGCAATCGAGTGGAGGATAACAACCGAACACGACGAAACCAGCAATGGCGTGCACACCACCGACAATAAAGCATTCATGAAATTAAGCTAGTTTAAAAACCAGCTATTATATCATATAACTACCATAGCATGCTGAATAGAAATGCAGCATTCAATCACATTTCGCGACAGCAGACGCATGAAATGAACTTCATTTGCCAGACGTTCAAGCAAGCCTCTATAAAGGTGCTATTGTACAATTGTTTGTCTAGCGTTAGAACACTGCCCAGGTACCAAAGACGACTGAGGTTCACCCGGTACCGGTCGCCACTCACCTTCTCAAAGCTCTTCAACTTGACCTCGTACTGGACGGTGGTGTCCGCGGGCAGCCCGAACTCGGTGCTCCCGGCCGAGCCGAAAGCGTACGGTGGTGTCAGCGTCAGGCGCGACACTTCGCCCGTCTTGAACTTCTCCAGCGCCTCCTCCACGCCGGCACACACGTTGTGTTCCCCGCCCTCGCCCAGTACGAACGTCAGATCGCGCTCGTCAAATACGCGGTCGCCAACACTGCCCCGCAGATGTACTGGGGAACAGAAGCTGATGTCAGCACCACCTACAGATGTACTGGGGAGCAGAGGCTGCTGTCAGCACCACCTACAGGTGTACTGGGGAACAGAGGCTGATGTCAGCACCACCTACAGGTGCATTGGGGAACATAGGCTGCTATAAGCACCACTTGCAGACATACTGGGGAATAGACAAGTGTTAAACTAATGATTTATAGTTAGGTGTGATGCCGGAACAAGTACAGCAGGATATCGAGATCACCATGAAGATAATGTTGTCTAAAAAAATGGTAAAGCCCTACAAACCTAGGTTTGAGACAATTGCATACATATCACTGTTCCTACTTTGCATGTTCCAAAGGGTGCCTAATTCGGTGACACTAATATCAATGATAACAATGCAACACCCATGCTATAAACTGGCATTGTATAACATAGCACGTCATAGGTAATCCCTTCATCTGGAACTGCGCTACTGGATGCTAGTGACTAACATCCAGGATCCATTATGGTGAGCATAAGCATATTTGTAAACGACACAGTTAAAAACGAGAAATAAAGACTTCACCAAAACGCACGAAGAACCCTCATGTTGATACTCCTTTTGGAAGGATGTCGATTTAGTGGTCAGGAAGTGGTATATTCCACCCTGGTTCGCGAATAATTTGTAACTGGAGGAGAGGCCACTGTCAGTACCACGTACGGATGCATTGGCAAACAAGTGTCACGGTCAGTACTACCCACAACTTTACTGGAGAGTAGAGGCCACTGTCAGCAACAATTTACGATTACGTCCATTTACGCACACGCACATTTACGCTTACGAATTTTTGCGCCTACGTACATTTGCTCTGACATACATTTTCGCATACATACATTAACTTTTATGTACATTTGCATACGTACCTTTGCCACACATATATTTGTTTTTATATACATCTGCCATACAATTCTAAAATAATGTTCTGTTTTGTTTGTTAGGTGTGAATTGTTGGACACACAAGGATGTCAAACAGGTACACGAGGACGTCCAAATTTTGCTATGCAGTTTGTAATGTCAATTAAACTATTGTAATATTTCCTGAAACCCAATTCTGAGCCAATAGTGCACTCATCGGTCAATGTTTTTTTTTTTGGTTCAATTTGTGCGATACCTAATACATGATGTCTATCCTAACGATAATGATTGTAATACCATGGTATCAGCAAATGGCACCATTTTATAGATCACATCATAGAAAACCTCTGCACCTGGAACTGTGTTACGAGATGCATGTGTGTGTGTGTGTGTGTGTATGTGTGTGATTATGGCTTTTGGGCGCATCGACCATCGTATATCATTTAGCGCCCATTACGAGATGCGTGTGCTTCATAATTTGTAATGGTGAGCATAAGCATACTTGTACACGAAATGTTCAGAAACGAGTCATGGACTCTTCATAAGCACACAATAAACACATCAATACTTCCTTGGAAAGGATGTATATGGAGTGCTCAGAAAGTGATATACTCCACCCTATTTCACGAATAACATATCACTGCTGCCATGTATACTGTTGCGCTTTCGTGCATCTTTACTTACGTAGTATGCCACACGTACATTTCCTTGCGTACATCTGGCATACGTACCTTTGTCCTTATGTACATTTATCATAGAAACCATCGTAGTAATATCTTTTGGGTGACATCTGTCAGTGACACATCATAGTAACATACTTCAAACCGTCGGTATTTCAACCCTTCACCTCACCAGTGGAATTCCGCTCAACAGCTCTGCACATTGCATGTTTCGTCGTGAAGTGGCACACGACTGACCCTCCACGCTGGCGCCGTCGCTAGGTGTATCGTAGCCGGTGCCCTTCTGGACGCGGCGCCGAATGATGCCGCCGTCCTTGCTGGCAGACAGGTCTTCGCCCTTCCAATCGAACAGCTCCACCTCGAAGCAGAGTGTGGCGCCGGCAGGTATCTTGGGCGGGGAGCCGGCGTCCCCGTAGGCGTAAGCGGCGCGGCACGTCAGCATGGCCAGCTCGCCGCGCCGCATCGTCGCTACGCCCTGGTCCCATGCCTTGATGACCTGACCTATGCACAGGTGGAACACCGTCACTAGTACAGAGGTCACGAGGGTATAGGGACTACGGGGTGCAGGGGGCACATAGTACAAGGGCATAGGGGGGACGAGGATACAGGGGCACGGTTGTACAGTGGGCACGATACAGGGAACACTCACGATACAGGCTGTAACTCAATGAAGAACAATCCAAATGGCATAAATAAATACACAAATGTGTATATATATATGTATATATACATATATACACATACACACACACACACACACATATATATATATATATATATATATATATATATATATATATATATATATATATATATATATATATATATACATATATGTGTATGTGTGCGTGTATGTATACGTGTACGTATGTGTGTGTGTGTGTGTGTGTGTGTGTGTGTGTGTGTGTGTGTGTGTGTGTGTGTGTGTGTGTGTGTGTGTGTGTGTGTGTGTGTGTGTGTGTGTGTGTGTGTGTGTGTGTGTGTGTGTCCCAAAATAATCTTACCGATTGACATTAAATAGACTCGGCTATAATTTGTGAAAATCAGTGTTCTTCCACGAGCTGTTCATTTTGTTCCGGTACCTGCCCTGACCTTATTCTGCATGCTAAAACCCTGCACCTTAAGTTCTTTTACGTGTTCAACCGTTAGGTTACATAGCGTCGCCGACCTCTCACGCCCATTGGTCGTGGGCGAACTCGGTAAATGCCGTCGGTTGCGAGATTCGAACCCACAATCTTGCGATCAAGAGTCCGACGTTCTACCAACTGAGCTACCGCGACCCCCACTCTGCACGCTGAAACAAAGTTGCAACATGCAACATAAATTATAAGAAGGTAATGTGTAGATGATCATTTTATGATGAACGTTTTTGAGTACATATTTATGTACTCAGAGAATTCAGAGAACAAACCTATCCAGCCTACTTCTATTCTATGTACGGACAGGTGCATATGGTAAGATGAAAGCAGCCATATATTTATGTATCAGAAGGTATTGCATATTCCAGCCATGCAGCATATCCACATAATACCCAGCAGTGTTATGAAGAAAAGTCAGATGTCTTAACCACGCCCAAAATCAATGAGTCACATCTCACGAGGTTTAGCATGAACTCATGAGCTGGAGTTAGACTGAATGACAGTACTGATTGTTGACTGCTGTGTGCTGCTAAGTGTTAAATCTGTAGTAATGGTCTTACCAGTTCCCAGGTCATTTTGAACCCCATGACAATGCAGCATCTTTATGAACAGGAAACATCACAGGAAGTTAAAACACTTCTTCAAGACCAAAGCAGGTTTCGGTAAGTGCTGGTTTCCACTTAAATTGCAAAATACATGGTACTGCATGACAGTGGCATTTTCCAGTACCATACAAGTTAAGCACTCTTATGAGCATGTGATGAAAACAAAATGCACTGCGGATTTGGGAATGAAAAAGGCAAAAATCCAACGGATGTCACCGATGCTATTCAAAATCGCAGACGACTACCCAGCCCGTCTAATTACATCCAGATTGACTGACTGATTGATTGATTGATTATTTGGGATTAGGGGCGCATCAACTGCTACTGGTTATGTAGCGCCCATATTACATTCAGATTTGTCGCCCACTCGTCAAGCCATCAGCCAAGCACACCTTGTGTAACTACCAGGCCGAGCAGCTCGCCCACCTTCGCCCAGTGTGAACTCGAACTTGTCGCCGCGGTCGCGGCTCGAGTCGAACTTTGTGCCGTCGCTGGCCAGCGTGCCGACGTAGTGAACGTAGACTTTGTCGCCCGACTGCGGCAGGTCGTCACCGGTGCCGGCGCGGCGCACCTCCTTCATGATACCGCCATCGCCCGAGATGTCGATGGCGTCCGGGCCGGGAGTATACGGCTGCTCGGTGGCCATCGGCTCGTCGCTCGTCAACTCGCCCATCTCTTACGTGACGCACACTCCTGCAAAACATACACATCTCTCACGTGGTGCAGAGTTGCAACCCATACACATCTCTCACGTGGTGCAGAGTTGCAACCCATACACATTTCTCACATGGTGCAGAGTTGCAACCCATACACATTTCTCACATGGTGCAGAGTTGCAACCCACACACGTCTCTCACATGGCACAGAGTTTGAACTCATACAAATCTCTCTCGTTCAACATATTTGCAACCCATATACATCCATCATGCGGTGCAGAGTTGAAACCCTTACACATCTCATGTGCTGGATAGTTAGTTAGTTATTTAGGCTTTAGGGCGTTTCGACAGGAATCGATCATTTGCACCCCATATGCCAGATAAAGTTGTAGCTAAGGCAAAACTTAAAGAACGACGTGAATATAAATTCTCACTACAGAGCATCTGAACACATGCTGCACACTACTGCAACCCACACACATCTCTTATCTGCCACATGCTGCTACAACCCACACACACATCTTACATGCCACACACTACTGCAACCCACACACACATCTCTTACATGCGACACACTGCTGCAATCCACACACATCTCTTACATGCTACACACTGCTGCAACCCACACACATCTCTTACATGCTACACACTGCTGCAATCCACACACATCTCTTACATGCTACACACTGCTGCAATCCACACACACACATCTCTTACATGCGACACACTGCTGCAATCCACACACATCTCTTACATGCTACACACTGCTGCAACCCACACACATCTCTTACATGCTACACACTGCTGCAATCCACACACATCTCTTACATGCTACACACTGCTGCAACCCACTGAGCAATAGTTCTTGGGGTTTGGGGCACATCAACTGTATAGGCCCAGCGTCCGTAACGTCGTCGGTCGAAGGTTGATTGGTTGGTTGGCTGGTTGGTTGGTTGGTTGGTTGGTTGGTTGGTTGGTTGGTTGGTTGGTTGGTTGGTTGGCTGGGACTTTACGACGCATTCAACAGCCAATATCATATGGTGGTGGTGGTGGTGGTGGTGGTTATTGGTTTTACGACACGTCGACCGTTGAGTCATGTAGTGTCGCCAACCCCCCCACGCCGATTGGTCGCCGGCGAAGAATAGCGACAGGTGAGACTCGATGCCACAATCTTTTGATCGTGAGATGGCAGCTTACCACTAGACTACTCGTCCCCACCCAATATCATATTGAGTCATCTGCCTCTCACCTTGGCAAGAAGTACAGGCACTGCGGGGAATCGAACTCCGCACCTCTGGCATGTCAGACGCTCAGCTTAGCTACTGACCTACCGATGCCCCATCAATCGAAAGCAGAAGTACAGACCGGAGTCACTCGAATTAAAGTACACGGCAGGAAATTCAACTCTTCAAATGTGAATATGTGCAAAAGAACCATCCTGATTTTGCCACGTGTAAACATGGGACAGAAAATGAACAATGAAAAGTCCTTAATCACATAAAAGTATACTTTTTTTTTCAACACTGATAGTTGCTGCACTGAGCCATGCATACCAGCTTTGACACACTGGTTTTACATTGTCAGTCTGAAGTTAGTGGTTTGTCCTATATGTGTGATCAATATGCATGAGACAAAGTCACTTCATTGTGACGTCTCTACATGATTATGAGGTCCACTGATCAGGATACAGTTTTATTGTCCTCAGTATATTGGTTACAACGATTTACTGTTTGTGCTGTTAACAATTTCCAAAATGTTGGTAACAATTCCCAGTTGGTCTGCCAGTTGCTGGAACCCTTTGCTCTGATAAGTGTCTGACAAGGAATTGGAGGGACCATGTGCAGGGAGCCAGTGCAGCTCATGCTGCTATGTCTGGCAGGAAATGGAAGAGACTATGTCCAGCGAGCCAGCGTAGCTCACACTGCTGTGTCCGGCAGGGAGTGGGAAGGACCATGTGCAGGGAGCCAGTGCAGCTCATGTTGCTGTATCTGGCAGGGAGTGGGAGGGACAGTGCAGCCCATGTCACTGTTGCATTGGTAGCCTCATCCTCACTAATTTCCAAGTTGCTTGGAATGCAGCCTCCAAGGGTCAGTGATGTGACCATGAGCATGGATAAAACAGAATAACTGGAATCAATGGTTGGAATCCTCTCAGTTAGTTATTGGGGTTTAGGGGCGCATCGACTGCAGAGGTCATGCAGCGCCCATTTGGAATCCTCTCAGAGCGAATATGGTACTCAGCGGGTCGTCACTGGTCATGCATATGATTATATGGGGAAAGTATCAAATAAATCGCTACTTTATCACTGTGAAAATGACGACAAGGTCACCCAGTACCAACACTTCAAGTAGGGCTACATGTTTTAAGTGCTATATGACCTCATTCAATGCACCCCTAAACTACAAGGCTCAATTGTTATATGACCATCTTAGTCCCTGCACCCCTAAACTGTATGTTTTAAGTGCTCAGCCAATAACATGTATACATCTCCTAGCTGCAGGACAAGCAAGAGAGAAGAGCAGAACTGGTCAGATTTTCTTCATGAACACCATGACCTCTGTTTAAGAAATGCATCAATTGAGTCCTCCAACACACTTCACCAGGGTCTCTTAGCCTCTGACATGGTTCATAGCCAACACTCCCACAAATGCTTTCTTGGAGGTAATGAAACCAGTCAAGGTGCTCCTGCAGGCAAAAACTTGAAAGGTGTACTTGCAGGCATAAGTAGACTGCAGACACTCCAAGCTGTACCACAGCAATGGCACTGAGCCTACCACAGAACTAGCAAAATATGAACGCATCTGTCTTAGTTCACAATGTGCTGCAGCTCACATCTCTTTCAAAAACGAACTAAATGAGACAGATACTGCTCAGAGATGTGTGGTATGCTTTTGTTATTGATTGGGTTGGTTTGTTTGAGGCTATTTGCATTTCCATTACATTGGATGAGGTGACTGCTAGGCATGAAGCAGTTCAAGACAAAGTATCATAGTGTGTGATATGGCAGTATTGCATGTTGAAACTCAAAAGAAAGTGTTCAGACCTGTTTTTCACTTGACATAGTTTCCTGTTTGACCCAGAAAGACCTGGTCCTGGAGGAACACATGACTTATTTTGTAGATTTTTGGCTTGGAAAAGAGGTTCTCTGTCACCC
The DNA here is from genome assembly GCA_034440575.1 of Imbricaverruca yamaguchii. Classification (NCBI taxonomy): domain Eukaryota; kingdom Metazoa; phylum Arthropoda; class Thecostraca; family Neoverrucidae; genus Imbricaverruca; species Imbricaverruca yamaguchii. The sequence goes on along the minus strand of JAOTOL010001472.1, from coordinate 637,430 downwards.
ATAAGTGGTGTGGTCTGATATTGATCAGAAAAATTCCTAAATATATCATATAGCATGTGCTCATCAACTGCTCTAAACAGGCTTCAACTTAGGTCTCAAACCTAGATTATGTATTCTATAAATTTGAATACTGGCAAACCCAAATCAACATTGGATCAAAAAGAATATTATCTTTCTTTACAACACATTCAACTGCTAGGTCATATAGCTAGTTAGTTAGTTATTAGGGCTTTAGGGCGCGCCGACTGCTGTGGTCATATTGCGCCCATAACGCTTGGAGTTATCAAGATGCAGTAGTATCAAACTTCACACCGTGGGCAGCCGTCTTCCTGATCCTGTTGTGGTGCAATGTTACATTTGGTGTATATAACGGAGGGTCATATATTATTGAGAACGACACATCAGATAAAAATTTGATCAATTGTCCCGATTGGACAGTGGGAGAACTGTCTGACAGAATATCTCTAAGGCAAGTCACCTGGGGAAACCAAAAGTAGCGCCTACGTTCGGCGGCATAACTATGGCATGAGAAGAGAACATGGCGAACTGCAAGTTGTGCCTGACATCTGGAGCACTGTTGTTTGTCGTCACCGTGTAACAAATACCTGTGTGTAGCATAGGTGTGCCCTATGAGGAGGCGGCAGAGTGCCACCTCTTCATGTCTAGATTTACGGCAGGACGAGCTTCATGGACACAGACGTTGCTTGATAGCTCTCAGCTTGTTCGAGGACGTCGCATCCCATACTGCCTGCCACTTGTCTTTGAGGAAAATAGACACTTGTCGGTAATGGTCAGTGGCAGGGAGTGGTAATGACCGAGTGCACGGGGCATGTGCTGCTCGTTTCGCGGCAGCATCCACCAACTCATTCCCATAAATTCCCACATGACTAGGGAGCCAACATAGAACCACCCGTCGTCCAAGACATTGCATATCGGTAAGACGGCACAAAATATCACGCAGAAGGGAGTTTGATGGATAAAACGTGTCCAAGGCCATAAGACTACTCAAGGAATCGGTGAATATAACGTGACGATCACCATCAGACACCTCGATAAAACATAAAGCTTTCGTGATAGCTACGAGTTCCGACGAGCACACAGATGCGTAGGTCGGGAGAGTAAACGAGCGGGTGACAGATCCGCAAACAAAAGTTCTACCCACACCGTCCTCCGTTCGAGAGCCGTCAGCATATGTTGCCACCCAATCCTGGAATGTTGCAATGTGTTCCAGCGCAAGTGCACGAAACTCTGCTGGAGGGACATCGGCTTTCCTGATTTTAGCGAGAATTGCATCCACCTCCAGTGCAATCAGCTGCCATTGTGGTGTTTACATGTCCTGGACTCTCCGAATTCCCTGGAGTTGAACTAGACTATTTTTCAGAAGCTTTCGAATTTTCACACCGAACGGAGCGACATTCAGATTCCTTTCTTCTGAAGAAAAAAGAGTCCCTAGTCGACGCGAAAAGACATGCGATTAAGCCAGATGACCAGGCAACTGGCGGAGCTTGCAGGCGTACCGCATTCCCAACCTTTCTCTGCGCAGACAGAGGAGGTTCGTGTGCTTCCGCCAGAAGGCTCACAGTGGGGGACGTGCGGAATGCTCCGGTCGCGATGCGGATAACGGTGCGATGAACAGTGTCCAATGATCGTTTGGTGGAGCTGCGCGCTCCGTCGTAAAGAAAACATGCTTAGTCAAATTTAGATCGTATCAGTGAGCGATACAGCAGGAGCAGCGAATGCCTGTCAGCTCCATAGCTAGTGCGAGAAACACATTTCAGTATGTTGAGCGATTTAAAACACTTGTCGCGGAGTGTTCTAGAATATTCTGTATGACTAAGACGTGAATCAAAAGTCACCCCAAGGAACTTCACCGCAGGTGGCATCGGTATTTGGTTTCCATACAAACTAAGGCAGAATCCTGCACAGTTACGCCGGCGACAAAAATGCATTACGTTTTTTTTTTGTATGGAAAACTTGAATCCGTTCATTGCACCCCATCTTTCAAATTTTCTGACGGCCAATTGGAGACGTCTCGACATAGCGGATAGCCTGGCTGTGCTACATCAGATAGCAGTCATCTACAAATAGAGACCGACCAAGTTGTAGTGGAAGCACGCCGCAAATATCATTTATCCTTATTGCAAAGTGCTACACTTAACACACTTCCTTGTGGCACGCCGTTAACCTGTACAAATCTTCGGGATAGCTGGTGACCAACACGAACACGGAAATGTCTGTCGGCCAGAAAGTTCTTTATGAACATCCCCATTGAGCCCCGAATACTGCATTTATATACCTTTCCAATAATTACATGGCGCCAAGTCGTGTCATACGCTGCCTCAATGTAAAAAAAATACAGCGCCGACGTGATGTTTCTGCTTAAACGCCTCGCGTACTGCAGTGTCCAGGGTTAAGATATGATCAACTGAACTCCGGTTCTTTCTAAAACCACACTGTGCGTCCGAAAAAAAGTGTTAAACTTCTAAAAACCATGTTAGTCTGGTAGTTACCAGTCTTTCCATCAGCTTGCACAGGTACGAAGTGAGGGCTATTGGTCGATAGTGGAGCGGTTCCAGTCCGGTCTTGCCCGGTTTTAACACTGGTATCACTACTGCCTCTCGCCACGCTACCGGGAAGTCCCATTGTTGCCAGAGATGGTTGAAGATGTTCAAAAGTGTTTCGGTCGCACATGAAGGTAGGTGTTTTATCATTGAATTGTGAATGTCGTCTGGGCCTTCACTTACTCTTTGGAGCTTGGCCATGGCGGAAGTCAGTTCGGACATTGTAAATGGCTGGTTATATGATATGCTGTCACTCGTGGCAAAGTCAGTGGGGAAGTTTTCACAGCGCGACCTGTGACGCAAGATTTACGGGCCCCAATTACTGCCACGACTACGTTCGGATAAGGCGCGAGCAATTTCGTTGGCAATGTCGATAGGTTTGGTCACGTCCGTGCTACCCATGCGAAGCACGGGTAGTGGAACTGATGAGTGCTGGCCTGCAATACGTTTTATCCTGGACCATACCTGTGTATTCGGAGTGGGCTTGTTTATTTGGCCTACATATTCTCGCCACGATAGCTTCTTGGCTGATCGTACAGTGCGACGTGCCAGGGCCCTGGCCCTCAGAAAGGTGATCATGTTTTCGGTGTTACTGTTTTTACTAAATTTACTATATGCTCTTTTCCTTGCGCGGATGGCGTCTCCACATTCCTCCGTCCACCACGGAACCGGGGTACGTCGGGGAGCACCAGAGGTGCGAGGTATGCATTCGGATGCAGAATTTAGCAGCATCGAAGTAAACTGTTCTACACTTTGTGGCTTTCCCTGCCCATCAGTGGAGCAAGCTATTTCTATTTGTGTTTCATATTTGGTCCAGTTTGCCTTGCGGAGGTTCCATCGCCGCGGCCTCTGTCCAAGGACAGGGCCGTCACGGTACTCCAGCCATATAGGGAAGTGGTCACATCCCATAGGATCAGTGTCCACCGACCAATTAAAATACTGGACAAGTTGAGGACTAGAAATACTGAGGTCTAGCGCAGAGGTTTGTCCAGATGGCATACTAAAATGAGTTTTGGTTCCTGTGTTTAAGACGCACAATGACTCTTCGTGTAAAAATTGCTCCATAAGACGTCCACGTCCGTTTACATCTTCACATCCACAAACGGTATGGTGTGAATTGAAGTCGCCTAAAATTAGAATCGGTTCGGGAAGCTGATAGCGAAGAAGCTTGAACTCGGCAGACGGAAATGGAGTTCCAGGGGACATGTAAATACTACATAACGAAATCATTTGCCGACCAAAGTGCAACTTGGCAGCGACGGCTTGGAGACGTGTATTCACTACTAGTGGCTGCGAGAGGACACTATGGTGAATGCCCAAGCACTCCGCCATGTGATATAGTGTCAGATGCCACTTCTTTTCGGTGGATAATGTAGCATTTCACCTGGATTACTGTGTCCTGCGACAGCTTAGTCTCCTGTAGGCAGAACACCACTGGACAGACTCTGCTCAGCACTGCCTGCAAGTCATGGCACTGCTTCTAAAACCCCTACAGTTCCATTGTAAAACGGTTTGTATAGAATGCTAGAAAATGTTAAAACAGGTCAGTTCATGGCGAACTAGCCGGGGCCCACGGGTCGGATGTTGTCCGCGCTCGAGACCTCGGACTAACCCCGCCGGTTGGCGAGACTGACAACGGCGAGACGCGCTTCCGGCCTGTTGCAGGCGACAAGCGGGACTGATCGCCTGCTTGGAGAGGTGTAGGAGGCGGGCCCATCACCCTCCCAGTCTCTGCGGTATGGACAGAGCCGGCTTTTGGAGTTGGGGACGACGGGGGCCAGGCCTTTTGGGCTTGTCCTCCTGCACTAGGCGACGTCTCCCTAGACCCAGCTCTGGATGTCCGGCCTGAAGCCCCCATGTCGGGAGCCCCTGGGCGCACCTCAATCCCAAGGCGTGATCAGGCAGTAGAAGGAGCGACTACCGGTACCCGGCTAGAGGCCACTCCTTTCTCCTCAGAAATGGTTGGTGGGGGTTGGGGAGTTGGGGTTGTACGGGAGGGTGAAGGGATGGGCTGGGTAGGTTTAGGGTTGTTAATAGTGGTGTGTAAGGATTAGAGGAGGGAGGAGGGCTTCCCCATCCTCGTCGTTGGTTCGACGCGACTCTGAGACGTCGGTGACTCGAGTCGAAGTCTCAGAGAGCTCCTGGGCTCTTCCCTAGTGGGAGTGGGGGGGGCTGGGTTGTGGGGGAGGTAGGGATGGGAGTGTTGGAGGTAGATGTTGAAGTTGCTGGAGAGGGGTTGGGCTTGGATGTAGGTGGACGGGCAGGTCTTTTCCCCCGTTGAACCTGGACCCACTCTCCTCCAGGATTCGCTTCTGGATCCGCAGCTGAGGGCTTCCTCGTCAGAATCTGGGGAGAGGACGAAGCTCTTTCTCCGATCGGCGTGCATTCAATATCAACGGCAAGCATCAGGGCACTTAGCTGAGCTATGAGTTGAGAGGCGCCCATGTGTGTGTAACTGCAGTGGAGATTTCTGTGTGATCTTAGGGTTCAGTTTTACCTTTTCCGCATACGATATTCTCGGATGCGCTACATCATAAATTTCACGAGCCTCACGAAACGTGGTGTTTTTGCAGCCTTTTATGGCAACTATTTCCTTCTTCTTTAAGAAAATGGGGCAGGAGCGAGCATAGGTGGTATGGGGTATTTGGTCCGGTCCGCAGTTGGAATAGTGTGGATTATCCGCTTCGCATTTGTCTTGCACATGTTCTGCTGATCCACACCTCCCACATGTCTCTCTGTTTCGGCAGTGCTGCGATGTGTGACCGAAACGAGAGCAGCGGAAACACCTCATGGGGTTGGGTACGAATACTCGGACTTTCACGCGGACATACCCTCCGAAGATAAATTCAGGCAGATCTGTCGTGCGAAAGGTTAAGATAATGTTGTTTGTTGGTTGCCTTTCTTGGCCTTTTTTAATCGAAATTCTTCGCACGGCTACCACTCCGCACTCAGTTAAGCCATCCACAATATCGGCGTCTGAAACGTCTCGCAGGTAGAAGCAATTAATGACTCCTTTTGAGTAATTTTTGGTGTTGTGGGGTTGGATTTAAATGCGTGCCGTGACTATTCTCCTGCCGCTGGCCTGTCGTACAGTGTATGTTATTTCGCTTGCCTCAAGCGCCCTCCTCGCATCCTCAGCAGTTTTAAATTCCATTTCCAGTCCTCCATCCCTGAGCTTTTCACATCTAAGTACCGATCCCAGCTTGTCACAAGCTTCCTCCCCCTGGAACGGCGTAAGATTTGAAAGTTTTATGTTTTCCTCAGTTGATTTCACAATTAGGATGCGAGGCGTAGGCAGACCAGCGCCGAGGCCGGACCTTGCATGCACCACACTAGTCCTAGTAGGTCGGGTTGTGTGACCCCTACTGGAGGGGGTAGGTGGGTTGTTTTTTTAGTTAGGATGCAAAGAAGTTGTTTGTGTTCGGCTCCGCGTGGCGTTCCACCGCAAGGGGCCCTACGGGGGGACACATGCTGCCGTAGCAGCAGGACGCCGAACGTCCGCAGAGCTATACGGGGCAGGCGACGCCATCACCCGGTCGGGAGAGAGAGACTCACCACCCCAACCAGGATCCAGCGCCGCCCACCCCTTGACCCCGGCCGGCCGGGTCGGCGGGAACTGGGAAGAGTCCCAAGCCCCCGGCCCGAGGCGACCAGCCACTCGGCCCGCGTGAGGCCCCACGGGCCCGCCCGCCCCTCCGGGATATCAGGACCAAAGAGGTGTGTTGGTCCCCCGTCACAACTAGCACCGTGCGACGGGGGACCTCAACCTCCAGGACTCCGTCAACCCCGGGGGGCCGAGGGGGCGCGGCTACCCTGATAAAACTGAGCGGACGGTTAGACCAGGGGAAGCTGACCTACCTGCTCGAGACAAGGGAGGGGTTGGTGTTGCAGGGTTGGATGAAAGACATACAAAAGGACGTAGACACGGGGTGGATACTGGGAAGGGAGAGAGGGATGGGCAGTGGGGACTACGCGAGTCCCCGCTGGGTCATATAGCATTGTCATCCTTTCACACATATTGGTTGCTGTGGACTCAGTAATCCCACCAGTTGTGGGATCCCAACCCACTATCTTGCAATCAAGAGTACACTGGTCTGTCACCTAAAACACAGGGACCACATTGCCCAATTACAGGCTCATTTTTACTGTTATTTTGACTCCCAACTGAAAAGCAAGCATTTGAAGAGAATGGGAGTTGAAACATCATATTTATCATATTCATCAACAATTGCTGGAAGAAGAAATTCCAAGAATTCAGAAATTATCCTGAAGTACAAATTTTACTCACCACTCAGGGAAATTATAACTGCAGGCTTGCAGTGTGAATTAATGTGCAATTATGGGATTAATATGGGGTAAGATACTCATCCTTTGGAGAATATTATTGAACACCTTGTTAATGATGTTAGAACAGTGATACATTATTTGTGCAATATGGTGGAATATACCACTTACTGAACACTGAGTTGGCATCCTTCCCCCAAAATAATTGACACTTGGCTTCTTGGCGAGCATTTGTGAAGCCATGATCCCTTGTTTATAAAACTATTCCATATTCGATTGATTATTTGTGTTTAAGGGCGCGCCGACTACTAGGTCATTTAGTGCCCATTATTCCATATTCAAACATCAACACTATTCAAAGTGGTTCGAATTTCGAAGTTTAAAGATCCATAGGGTAAAAATGGATGCTGAATACAAATTCAGAACGAAAAATTACTGTAGGTCAGCTAAAAAATGTTGAAAGGTCAAACGAGGTGAACCGAGGTCGCTGATTTTTGGAACATTATATTTCAATGGGAACCCATCTTGGCATCCGTATTTTCTCATTATATGCCCAGAATTATGCTAAGTATGTTAAAAAAATGTGTGATAAGCACATATTTGTTGAAAACTGGTTAGAGGTGCTCCCCTTTATGACCTCATAACTCCGTGACCTGATATGACCTCACAAAAAAAATCACCAAGTCATCAAAAGGTTGCCCCAGAGGGTGCTGAAAATGAGGGATCTGTTCATCAGCTTGGAAGGTATACACAAAAACCTTAGGGGGTTACACCAACCCCCAACCCCCCTATACAGGCAAGGGTTAATACATGCAAAATGGATAGTATATGGCACTATGCAATTGCCCAAAGCCAGGAGTTCAAGGACCTAAATATTTTAAACAGCATTATTTCCATAGCAATTTCGACATCCAGCTGTACTCATTTCGCCATCCTACACCGAATGAGAAAGCATTATTTTAACACTGTGCTAGAAGCACAAGTATGAATACTGTGTATAAAAAAGAACAAAGCTCTGGTATCAACAAGCATAAGCAAAAACTTGTTGCCAACTGAAAGGTATGCATTTCCAGCAGGAATAAATGGTGTTACCTCTTGTTTCTTTAGAAATGTGTTCCTACATTATTTCCAAAAATGTTGCATTATATCTTAGGCTAAATTTACTGACTTCAAAGCATGAATGCTATAAACAAACATGGCTGTAAGTAGGAGGTCTGAGGTAACCACAAGACAAGTTTTACTCACATCTTAACTTCATGAAGTAAACAAAGGTTTGGCTAAGTTTGGTTATGCTTTTGTTAGTTGTAATTTTTATTGTTTTGCAATCTATTAATAAAAATTTGATTTTTTTGCAACAGGTCAGGCTAGCTTAGGTTAGGGTTTCATCTTTTTTTCTAAAGAAACAAATGGTCAGATTTCTTATTCAAAAAGAGTCTTTTCCTTGATGAAATGGTAGACTATGTTATGTTAGGCTGCTACATTCTTTCCTTGATTTCAAATGCTACATTTTATGCCATATTATATATGCTATATTACCTACCCAACCATAAGCCCTTTCTAGGCATTATTTCTCCTCCCAGGTGAAAAGTATGTGTCTGCAAAGGAAATGAGTGGTCATCATGTTTGACATATTAATAAACATCACATAGAGAAAAGAAATTCCAAGAAAAGAAAAGCTACCTTATTATGCTAATTTACCTCTTTCTTGATTTCAGAATGCGATGGTTGCTTCATTAACTGTGCTCCAGCTCAAGATAGATTTAACATTAAATTTTTGGTGTTATTGAACTTGATGAAAAGTAGTAGACAGGAAAAGTGTTTACATACATTTGTTCCATAAAGTAATTCAATGGGTTAGGTTTGGTTAGGCTAAGTTAGTTTTTTTTAATAAAAAGTTTGGAAGGGTATTATTGTGCTTCAACACTCACATGTCTGGGGGTCCATGCAAGCTTCATATGTCTGCCCCCTAAGATTTCTAGAACTATGCTAGCTAGAGAAAAACAGAAAACAGCACTGGATAGCTGGTGACAGGCTCTATAGAAAGTGGTTTGGTCATTTTTCGCTCAGGACAATATTCAGGTCACTGGATCATCATAGGTCAAATTCGACCAGATCGGGCGGGCCTCTCAGATATTGACACATATCTGAGGACCTGTAACAGATAGAAACAAATGGCAAATGCTATTCAACAGTCCTTGAAATGTGCTATCAACAATAGGCAGTGTGATTTAAGGTCAGGTGAACCAAAACTATGACCTCAGGTCAAGGTCACGAAGTAGTCTTGGGAGGGCATGTAATATATCAATTGACACATCTTGGTGATACAAGCACAATAACAGTAATGTGAGCCTTCCAGCTCAATGCAGTGCGATATAATGCACACAAGTGTGCTAGTGATCTCAGGTGACCTCAGATGACCTTGATGAGGTCACTGAGCAAAAATACCATCCATAACATTCAGCATAGCTTCCAACTACATGCCACAACCATTGTGAGCAGGGTGGGAATTAAGGCACTTCTTAAGAGATTTCATCTCTTAGAACATTTTTGCACTCTGGATTCATACTGAATAGAATGGGCTCCACATGTACCTGACACAAACATGCAGAAGGAACAAAAATACCACTAAAACTAATACAAGATTGAAGAAAATATCTACCAAACATGTTATTCTACTTATAGTTACCAAATAACTATACACTTTTTGTACCATCAAGCACATAGCATCCGAACACACACCACATGAAACTACAACCAGGGGAAATGCCAATGACAACATGCCAAACTTCATGACAACATTCCAAACTTTGTGCCTGTGCACTGAATATAGTGGCCTCCTGTCACTACAAATTTGGCTGGTGTGTCTCCAGAAACATGCTTTCAAGCCACCCTATAGTGGGAAAAACTGACCATTTTAAGAGACGCTTCCGGAGTGCCAGAGGCAGCAGATCGGAATTTGCTGCATTAGCATTTTCTGTTATGAAAACTGTCTCAACCAATCAATGCAAGGTATTTTTTAAATCATGTCATAACCATTAGCAACTTTGAACACATTTTGAACACTTAACAGTGCCATGCTGCAAACACAATACCTTGACTGATCCTTTGCGTACTGCCGTCGCTTCCGACTGCGTGTGAGGTAGTGGTGTTGGGTCCGTATCGTGCAGGGAATTGGCTGTGTATGTAGGTAGGTGAGTGCTCTGAGCTGAGGGTGAAGTGTGAATTATTTGTGTTTTTCATTTTGCCTAGCATTGTACTGAGACCAACAGTGAAAGGAAGGTGCATTGCTCCTGTGAGTTATGAGAGACAAAGCTGAGCTGATCACAACTCCCTGTCTTGTGGTACCATCCATTGCCAACTTTTTTGTTCCTATGCTTTTATGTGACCAAAAATGATGTGTATTACTTATGCATATTACGTAGACACTGACTAGGTGCATATGATTTTCTCATCGGTTACCAGCAAATAGATGCCATACATGAAAAATAATATGTCCATGAAAATGTACTCCAGAAGAAATCTGTTTTGCACTCCCACTCCAAACCCGGAAAGCAAGTTTCCCACCCGGATTGTGAGGTAATTCCAAGAGCAAATGTGTAACCAGGGAACATTTGTATATTTTATCATAGCCCTATAATGGGGAAAGCCATGACCATGACCTGACCTCAGGTCAATGCTGTGCAAAAACCTGAGATATATTATGATCCCTGATGAGATCATGGCATGTTATAAGCTTGTAATCAATTGCCCAATTATTGTGGAAGTTATGCCACCTAGGACTCCAAAGGACATTGGGTCACCCTGCCTGACCTGGTGACATGGCCTGAGATGACCCAGTTAAAAATGTATGGGGATATGTGGAAAAGAAGAGTGAGCAGCCATGCAAAGTTTGCCTTGCTAACCAATTAGTATGGTGGCAAACTAGGAAAACCACAGGGGGCAGATATCTGCCCCCTGGACATGCACATGTTAAGGTGGTTACAAAACAAGTTTGCACACACTAAGCTTGCAGCTGTAAGCACTAACTTTTCCTCAATACAGCAAATAAATGGGTTAGGCTTTGTTAAGTTAGGTCTACTTAGGTTTTTCAAGCTGTAAATTCTGTTTTTTTTTAAACTGAACATTTTCAGAAAATTGATTTCTTTATATTTTCAAAGGTTAGCCTAGGCTAGGTTAGATTATGTTGCATTTATCAAACATTTCTTTTCATGCTGCTACCAAGCTCAAAGCTCAGTTTTGTGTTAATTTTCCCACAACCTGAAAAGTAAACATTTTCGCAGAAAATGAGTGGTCCCATCATCTTAGCCACATTGATAAACACAGCGTTGGGATGATGAGGTAAGATTCCAAGAATTTATCACCTTAAAGCACAAATCTACAGAATTTTCGCACACCTCGTCCCTGAAAAGACCAACACATCCATTGGACTTCAACGAAAACAAAGGTGCACTATCAACACAAAATCATCCAAACCTACCTTTCCACAATACCAGACGCACTCAAATACCGTCAGGTAGGCACATTCATACACAACCCACCGGCCGGCGGTACGACAGATGCAACTTGCGCGCTACGAATGGAGAAGAATCGAGACGAAGTGTATTTCAACATTACGTCACAACCGCGTGCTGTCGCCATGTTGGGAGACAACACCCACAAAACACTCCGCCGATGGGCGACATGCATGGTGGTAGAATGCTGGGGAGGTGTGCCGAGTCAGACTCAGATCACTTCTAACATGGTTGGAGGTCCCAGGCGGGTTGGGGGTTAGGGCTCCCTGGATTGGACTACCCGGCTACCCCTGAACATCGGTGGCGATTTTCAGGGATAGCCGGAGCAGTAGTGCAGCCAAGGGGATGCGGGAGGCGAAGGGAACAAGCGGCACCTGGGGGGTCGGAGGGGCCCTCCAGGCCATTACCTTAATGGGCCCGCAGAACACCTCGGGTCAACGGGCCCGCAGGGGCCTTTGGACCGACGTGAAAGGCCCCTGTACCGACGAAAAAGGCCCCTGGACCAACGAAAGGGACTGGCAAATGCTAAAACCCACACGGTCTTGCTTGCTCGGATTTTGATATTTTAACTCTACCTGTTTTCAGGTGATGTTGGTATTACATGTACTGACGCGAAAATGGGGTCGATATAGGTATCTCCGCTAGGTAGACTTAACTGGGCAACTGCACTCGGTAAAGATTAAATATTGTTATTCATTTCACGTGAAGAAAGAACACATACAAATGACTTCAAACTGATTAAAAAGTTACATATAAGAATTTCTCAATTAATATTTAACGTCCCAAAGCATTTCTCTACTGCATCAGTCTGTATAAAGTATGTTAGTATTGTCGGAGCCCTGATTACCGACCTGGGTGTGTTTCTATGTGTCCAACCCACAATTATTAATTTTGCTGATATATGAATAGTTTGCTATCACGCTTGTGTGCTGTGGGTTCGTAACATGTAAAGCAGCTTTGCTCGTTGATGTATGAGCGACAGAAGAAACGTGACTGATGAACCCTTGCACACAGATAGAACGGAACAATTCGAACATTGTGTTCGCTGTTCTTTTGTCGGGTTTTCATTTGAGTCGGACGACTTTTACTCCTTAGGTGATAACCTGGTCTTCTAGACGTTTAGTTGTATTTTTATTTTGATCTTGAGCAATGTCATCAGTTGTAATGCCATCCTATGCGCAGATTAAGTGGCCTAAATCTAGCATACAAACATAATTGAGGATAGGGTTGACTAATATGCGCGCCGAAGGACCTCCCACATAACAAGCGAGGGGTAGGAGGGAGGAATCAGCCCCTGTCCGTAATATTTATACAACTACTTAAGCTACAAGGACACAATTTGGAGGATAGGTTACGGGCGTAGTGAACTCGTATGAGTACAAATGTCATGACCCTAGGCCTTTAGAGTCAAATTAAGTCGTAATCGGCTGTCCGACCGCACCGGCTCCGCCGTACCCTGTCGGTCAATTTGGCACCCCTGCAGTTCCTATATTTACTAACGGATTTATATTTTGTGCTGCATAGGATGCGCGCATCTATTTATAAAAAAAGTCACGAGATTGCTTTACAATATCGCTGTCCGTTTATGATATAACGTAAAAACAGGGGGGATTCAGCCCCGCTCCAGTGCGCTTGTTAAGCAGCCAAATCCTATGGGGCATTCCACGTCAAATCGCACAAGAATTGGCTATTTTGAACCCGACCCCCTCCGATTTTTATGAAAATTGATACACCTGTAGTGCCAAGTGAACGAACCTCACACGCCAACTTTCAGCCCTGAGTGACCTCTGGGGTCCGATTTAGAGGTCATCCTAGGTCGCCTATTTTTACCGACTTGACAACAATCAAATGCATATATATTAGATGTTAATTAACTTAGCGGAACGACATTGGTGTTAAAGTACGTAGAAACCCTTGGCCATTCAGAAATATGACAAAAGTTGCACGTGACCTCTCCGTGACCCTTGACCTAACGAGGTCAAATTATAAAAATGCATTTTTATATATGTTTGCCTGCCCTTAATTCGACTAAACGTGGCTGAATTAATGGTCCTGATATTATCTAAGAACGTGCAAAAAAGAAAGGCGGAGACTCTAACACTTTTTGAGATATCGGCCTTTGAGTAGGTATTGTCATAGGACCAAATCGAAGCATGCCCCGATGCTATTTACCATATCATCGATGATAACTCTGGTTTCCTTGGTCCGATTATCGTCAAATTTGGTGGGCAAGTCATCCGTAGCAAGCTGAACTATTTTCCAGATTTTCAAGTTGACCTGACCTCACATGACCTGGCAGTGACCTCTCCATTACAAGCCAACAGGGAAACAAAAATATTTTCCTAAACAAAAAACGCTGAATTTGGCTGGTACAGGCTATATTACCTAGCTTTAGGTTAGGTTACTCCAAACGAGCCAAGTTTTATTTTGAACAAGTGTCCTCTGCAAGGTCACGTGAGGTCACTATGAGGTCATGTCACACTTTCGTCAATAACTTTATATAGAATCAAGATAGAGAAATAATTTTAATGCCATCGAGATCCTCTGGTTAATCATGATGTATATGATCAAGCTAGGTCATCACTTGATCTCGGTTTAGGGTGACCTGGAGGTCAACTGGGGTCAGGATCAAATGTTCAGCTAGCTAAGTCATGTGATACATCAATCAACGCGGCCTGACGAGGAAAATATGATTGTAACAAAATTATATTTCTATCTTTATTTTGGCAAAAGTTATTCGCCAAAAAATATGTTTCCTCGGTTTTTATAGCCTGAATATATTGTTTCAGCTCGCGTGCGTTTCGTACTAACATTTTATCGGGAGGGCCAGTAAATGTTTCTGATATGCAAATAGCCGCGACCATAAAACAAGTTGAACAGCAGTACCGTATATTCATGAAGAACTACCAACCTTTTTCGCCACACGTACCTCACAACCACACGTCTCGCTGCCGGAAAACCATCTCACAACCACCATACCATTACGTGGAGACGGAGTAACACGATGGACATTCCTTGTTCCCGGTATTGTGCGAGCAGCTGCGAATCTGTCATTCAACGCTTTGGTTTCTTTGACCCACTCGGTTTTGGGAAAATACTCCACGCACGTACCGGTGGCATGGTTTTTTACAAACTGATAAAACTGGTCCGGGATCTCAATCAGAGTTCCTTGCAGACTTCCCTTTTTAGCTAACCTTTTCAACGTCCCACCAATGCCATCACACGGTCCCTTTCCGTGAGCGGTTGCGAAGAAATGGCACTCGGCGTCTGTTCCAAAGTCGACGGAATGCTCTGCCAAATTTAGGAAATTCTTACAATTTTTGTATTGCGAGGCAGCCCCATCTGAAAAATAAAATATCTTCTTGGGGCGCTGGCCTAATTCTGCTTCCAGGCGCTCAATGAGTTTTCCTTGAAACAGGTGGACAGCCACAGTATCATGCGTCAGGCAGTCGGAAATGGCTGAGTAAGAAAAATGTTTGAGGTCCCCTGCGTTGTTTCGCCAATAAGCCACAAACGGATGGATTGTCACTTGCAGTTTGTTCCAGTGATGGGACTGTACCTCATCCTGTGTAACCATAGCGTAGTTTTCGGAAAAATCCCCAATAACAATTACCTCTGCAGGAGCTAGTGTTTCCTTTAGGCCTTTCAGATAATTGCCTTGGGCACGGGCGACAAAATCATGCTTTACAAGTATTTCCAGCTGCTCGCAAAATGATCGCACAAAATCTTCAGAAGTATGCGTAACCACCTCTAAGGTGGACCTATCAGTATTAGTCCACTTTCGGTACTCAATGTTATCAATTTCTCGGTTATCATGAATCATATCATGGCCATGAATATTCACGTAAGTTGCAATATTGCATGTATTTAGGCAATACAAACTTCCCAAGGTCATGTTAGTTCATGTGAGGTCATGTGAACCTGAAAATCTGGAAAATAGTCCAGTTTGCCACCGATGACTTGCGCAACAAATTTGACGATAATCGGACGAAGGTAACCAGAGTTATCATCGATAATATGGTAAATAGCCTCGGGGCATGCATCCATTTGGTCCTATGACAATACTCAAAGGCCGATATCTCAAAAAGTTTTCAAGTCTCCGCCTTTCTTTTTTGCAGGTTCTTAGATAATATTACGACCATTAATATAGCACCGTTTCGTCGAATTAGGGGCAGGCAAACATATATAAAAATATATTTGTATACTTTGACCTGGTTAGGTCAAAGGTCACGGGGAGGTCACGTGCAACTTTTGCCATATTTCTGAATGGCCCAGGGCTTCTGCGCACTTTGACACCAATTTCATTCCGCTAAGTTAAATAACACATGAGATATTTGCAATTTATTGATGTCAAGTCGTTAAAAAATTGTGACCTAGGATGACCTCTAGATCTGACCCCAGAGGTCACTCTGGGCTAAAAGTTGGCGTGATGTGTTCTTTTACTTGGTACTACAGGTGTACCAATTTTCATCAAAATCGGAGGGGGTCGGGGAATTTATTGTGCGATTTGACGTGGAATGACCCCTATACCTACATCAATCCTGAAAGTACTTTTCCCCAAATATTTCTTTATAGAACACCACCTATGCCTCACCATTATTAAGAATACTCTCCCTATTATACTATGTATGAACGTGGCTAACAACAGAATGAAGCAATATTGTGTCCATGGAGATGGGAATAGACTGGATCGAATTTATGCTTTTTCCCGGGAAGCATTCGTCCAAGCACTGTAGCTTGTAATTGGCGTTTAAACAATGGAAAACTTCGAAGTAATAGTCCACAAGAATATTGTTGGAGTGATAACTTTTTGTTGAAAAAGTTCCGGTTTCCGTTCTCATCCCATTAAAGTATCCATTGATATTATCATGTAAAACAGGAAAATATCAACGAACATTCTCATCGTTTGTGTCACGTAGAAACTTGAAGTGCCTAGATGATAGGGCATTGCTTGGTAATTGCACTGATAGCATTTGGTATGCTTTACGCGAATGCAAATGCCGTACATGCAACCTGATGAATGACAATGTATTACAGTGAAAACGGGTGAGTCATTGCCGAACGAAATACTAATTGCCGAACGACATATTAATGCAATGACTTCTAGAAAGAAGCTCAACGGCCTTTGATACGCCCTTGTTGACAACAAAAATTCGCCGTTTCTGACAAGCACGTGCACTGGGCACGTATCTACGTGTCGACAGGACAGAATGTTCTTGCGCATCCGGTGACAAACGCTGTCTCGTGGCTGTTCTCGGATCGCGTGACACACATGGCTGGACTTGAAGGGAATGGGTAGAAAGAACAGTCGCACATCGTCAGTTACTGTGTCGGCACATAGCTGAGCAGGCACCTGGGTTATTGTTACCATGTGATAGTGGGTGGGCTGGGTGAGAGACAATGTAGAATCCAGTGCCTTCCACTCGGAAAATAACTCACTCTTCGAAGTTCGATGTTTGGGATTCAGCGAGCTGATGTGCAACAATTCCAGCTGCCGTTGAGAAGTGACATTTGTTTTTTCTTGAATACTAAAAGTGGTCTCAACTCTGCCTAGTGCTACACTGCCTCCTAATAAAGAAGTGTTTTACGGAATGAAATATTATGTTCCAGCTATATGTCATACGTCAAACACTGTCCAAAGGGCTAGCGGTGTGCGAACCGATGTCGTGAACGAGTGGAAGAAAATAGGGAAGATTCAGCAACGCACAAGTTTCATGACCGTTAAAGAAAGGTTCCGGAGGGATAAACTCTCTGACATTGCACGCTGCCGGTGTGAGTTCATGGACGGGCCGTGTCGTGTCTGTCCGCCGCAAAAGCTCATCCCTGCAGCAGAAGTGCAGTGCCTGTGTGACCAGACAATCAAGAAGCACCTGTATACAAGTTCAAATGTGGACGTTACTGGCGCGAGGCGACTTCAAGCGAGACAGGCCCGTCATCACAGTATATTGGTTCCGAATTCGATGAGCCGTGATCGCTTCACGCCCCCCCCCCACCTCACCCCACGATCGCAACGGCAACACCAGCCACCGCAACGGCAACAGCACAGGACAGTGCAGATGCGGTACCGAGTGATTTCGACTCTGAAGTCAGCACTGGTGGCCAGTCACTACCCATGCCCAATACCGACACAGTAACTGTCGATTTGTGACTTTCGTTCTACTTACTCCCCTCGTGGCGAGCTGTATGTATCGCACGATCGGAGAGCAGCGACGAGACAGCGTTCGTCACCGGATGCCCGCGACTGTTCTGTCTTCTCGACACGCAGGTGTCCAATGCCCGTGCTGGTCATAAACGGCAACTTCACGTCATTAACATGACAGCAAAAGCGATCAAGCTTTCTTCTGGACTCATTGCATTGATATGTCACTAGAGGGTATTTAGTAGTAGCAATGACATTAGGTTTCACTGTAGTGCATTACCATTAATCAAGTTGCATATGCATCATTTACATTGCTTGTAAAGCATGCCAAATGTTATCAATGCACTTAGCAAGCAATGCCCTGATAGCCAAGCACTTCAAGTTTTCACGTGACACAAACGATGAACATGATTGGTGGTATTTTACTAGTTCTCATGTTGTTGTCAATGGAAACTATAATGCCTCGGGAACGCTTCAACAAAACGTTGACATTCCAATAATACTTTTGGAACTTTTATTTCGACGTTTTCCATTATCTCCATATTATCTCCCCATTAACCTATAGCAGATACTTTCCTGGAGCCCTCGAAGACGTTACTAACATTGCTAATTGTCTGAGAGAGCTTCAGGAACATCTTTTACTAATATCTGGTGGCGGGATCTGTCCAGCAAGAAACAGAGCGGGGAGTGGTGTGACCTGCCTTGATTTGCTTACCACGACCTACTTCTCACCCTTGGGGAGTTTAGGGGCGCATCGACATCTAGGGTCATTTTGCGCCCATAACTAAATTGTAATCAATCTACGGTGCTGCTATCATAGCTCACTATCCATCTTCACGGGTGGAGGTATATCACGTCAAGGTGAGCTTGTCAGATGAACATAAAAATATTCCCAGACGCCATGGCCTCGGAGTCGTTCCCTATAAGCATACGTAAAGAAGAGTCGGTATTCAACCGTCCTAAAGTCTGGCGTCGTAGAGGATCTAGCAGTGTACAGCCAACTAAAACATGGTACACGGTAAGCGGGTTAGAACAGCGCGGACATACGGGGCGGGCGGTCATTACCGGTCAACATATAGCTATGTGTTGCAAAGGTATGGCCTATTCTCAATCGACAAAGTATTACTTCTTCGACATTGGTTCGGTGAGACGTTTGGTTCGGTGAGAGGATAGCCATTTCCCTAATGTCGGTTTTAAAACCCTGAGCTTACTACACTTAGAATTCCAGGATCGTTGCCATTCTGACTGTATACTTGACAATATAGTAGGGTATACATCTCTTGGAGGGAGCCGTAGATGGACCACACGGCCATTGTTAATGGCGTCTTTGGCGATTATGTCAGCAGCTTCGTTTCCCGCGAGTCCAACATGGCTAGGAATCCAGCAGAACGCGATATTTCTTCCGATGTCATGTAAGGATTGTACTATTTTCATAATCCTCCGAACAAGTCGGTTATCCTGGTTAAAGATGTTCAGTGCCTGGAGACTGCTCAGAGAGTCTGTGAAAACCACATGCTCTGTGGACCGGTCTTTCTGTATAAAATAGAGGGCTTGCAGAATGACATACAGTTCGGCAGTAAAAATCGAAGCTTGCATCGGTAAACAAAAAGATCGAACACCTTGTCGACTTACGTAAGCACACCCTCACCAGAGACCGACTTTGAGCCGTCTGTGTAAATGCGCAAAAAGTCTTGATATTCATGTATCATTTCCAATGCTAACATGCGGAGTTCCTCTGGGTTTATCTGTCCTTTCTTTGAGCAGGTCAAAGTCACGTCAGTCTTCACTGGAACAGCATCCCAATGGGGAGTGCTCGGTGTGATTACACGTGCTATGGAACGCAGCCGGATATTACATGCTCGAAGAATCGAGGACATACGAGTTGAAAACGGTAATCCACGCTGAGCCCTGTGACGTGCACTTGATGTCCCTGAGAATATCCACCGATAGGCTGGATTGCTCCGGTTTTGAGCAACATTACATGCGTATCTCGCGCCCAATAACTTACGGCGTAGTGCAAGAGGTGGCTCATCTACTTCTACCATTACACTAGCAGCCGGTGAGGTGTGAAAGGCTCCAGTAGCGATGCGAAGAGCTGCATTGTGGATCACGTCAAGGGGACGCTTGGTTGTGGCACACGCTCCGTCATAAATAAAACATCCATAGTCAATTTTAGAACGCACGAGCGATCGGTACATCAGAAGCAGGATAGACCTACCTGTAATGTAATGTAATGTAATGTAGTGTAATGTAATGCAATGCAATGTAATGTAATGTAATGTAATGTAGTGCATTTTCGGATCCTCCCGAGCAGGGTTTTTCAGTCTCCGTTACAGATGCACCAATGTGCCGCACACACCATCGTCAAGATCATACACTCATAACACGGAAACACTAGCAATATGAGCATACACGAAAATTAGAGCCTGGGCATGCGCAGCATGACCGAAAGCCTCCGCCTGAAAACACTGTAGCCGCCTGAATTCCTCACACCTAGGGGCAGATTGTTCCACATTCGGCAAGCTCTCGGTATGAAGGAGTGGCGCGCGAATTCTGTGCGGCATCGTGGTACCTGAAGCTCACCGTTAGCCGTGGCTCTGGTGCTCCGTTGCGACACAGTTGATCGACAGTTAAGTTGCCCGCGAATGAGTTCCGAGCCACTGAACTCGTTCATAATTTTGAAAACTGAGTGAGCATCTGCCTGGGATATGAAGTCGTCCAATTTCAGCCATCCTAGTTCTTTCAACGTTGGCGACACATGATCCCGGTAGTGTAAGCCGGCGACAATCCTTGCACCAAAGTTTATGCATTTTTGAATGCGTCGTTTCTGGACCTTGCTTCAACTTCCCCAGACAGACACACACATTATCTTATGTGGGGGAACACGAGTGCCTCAATTAGCACCCGTCTCGTAATGCGAGTAAACTTATGACGCAGTCTAGCGAGTCCGGTGAGTATGCGGTTACACCGACGCACAACAGAAGATACATGCACATCCCAGGACAGGTGTGAGTCAATTTTCGCACCAAGTAACTTCACAGACTTCGTGGGTACTATTTCCAACTGCCCCATACGAACAGATAATTCCACAGGCGTATGCTGTCTAGAAGATTGGAGAACAATCATCTCAGTTTTGGAGGGATTTACTTTTAGTCGATTCTGGATGAACCAGTTCAGGACGACTGACAGTGATATATTCAATCGTTGGCTAATGGTTGTGATTTCGTTTCGCTTCCCGGAATCGATGAACTGTACATCATCGGCATACATAACAATCTTGCCGTGTGGGATATGCTGCGGGAAGTCATAGGAGAATATTAGGAACATGACCGGGCCCAGGATCGAGCCCTGCACCACACTATGTGTTACCGACAGTGGGGTAGAATCTTTCACCGTTTGCGTACGGCCCTCAAGCCACGCTCCAAACCATGCGGAGTTGACGCCGTACCATCCGAGCTTGTCCATGAGGCGATTGTGCTCCACGCTGTCGAACGCCTTTAAGGTGTCAGCTGCAACTAGTGCAGTGATCTCGCCTTGGTCGATTTTGAGGGTGATGTGGGTGATCGTGTCAAGCAGAGCCATCTCGGTAGACAGGCCGGGCCGGAAGTCGTACATTTCTGGGCACAACAAATGACGACTAGTCAGATAGTCTATCAGTTGTGTACACACGACACGCTCACAGAGTTTTTCGACCACTGGCAATATCGATATTGGCCTGTAGTTGTGTGGGTCGTCTTCGTTACCACTTTTGTGCAGGGTTATTACCATCGCCGTTTTCCATGACGGTGACAGTTCACAACTTGTGATGCATGAGTTAATGATGTTTAGCAGGTGCGAACCCACCACGCTAAACGTCATTTTAAGCATTTGCATGGTGATGCCATCAGCTCCGGACGCTCGTGAGCCACCCATGCGCTGCAACGCTTTGGACAGCTCTGGCATCGTCACAGGATACGGTGTGAATGCGGCGCTACAGACACGTGGGGGTCTTGGCCAGAGGGGTTCTCCGGGCGGCACCATCGCTAGATCAGCAGCTACCGCGGCACCGACGCCGGTGAAATGCCGGTTGAGCCGTTCATGCCAATCAGTCGGTTGAATGGTTGTGCCAGGTTCTTCTATCGCTGGAAGCGATAATAAACTTGCGAATGTCCTTCCACGGTGTGCGGGTACCAACTGTCTGAAAGTATTCTGCGCATGCGGCATGTTGAGCCGCTCGGAGTGCGCTCTTGTGCTCAAGGTAATTCCGCTGGGCTTCAACGCTTCATGCTGAATCTCTGTGCTTGCGCGCCTGTTTCAATGCTGCCCTTGCTGTATGTACGCCATCGTGCTGCAGCCAAGGCGGCGACCGGTGTTTCAGCTTGATTTGACGAAGAGGCGTGTGATGGTCGATGATTGGCTGCCATGCAGCCAGCCATGCGTCCCATTTGTCCGAGGTGGTAGTCGCTTGATAAACGGCCGACCAGTCGGCCAGCAGTAGGTCTAGGCACAAAGCATTTTGATCTAAGCGTCTTGTCGATCGGATGGTAATGACGATGGGTTGAGAGCGACGTCTGTCAATTGTGACAGATGCTGCGATGACGTCGTGGTCGCTGAAATCTATGGGAATGACTTGAACTTCTGTGGTCAGGTCAGATCGATTTGTAATGATATAATCGAGGAGGCTCGGGCTGTCTCCTTCTCTCCGTGGTGGGTGTGTGACGTTGGTTATCAGCTGGCTGAGATACAGGTCGCAGAGGGTACGCAAATAAGCCCGCACACTCGGTTTGTCGGGCTGCATGATGTCGAAGTTGGTGTCACCGAGAAGAAAGATAGGCTTGCCCAGGCTTAGGACGTGAACCAGTTGATCATATAGCTCCTCATTGGCCGGTGTCACTGCACTATTTGGGGAACGGTAGACAACTCCAATGATAACTGTTGTGAGATCAGTCACAGTGATCCACAGTGACTCTAGAGATGAGTTCGGTGTAGGCACCCATAGTGGCTCAACAGTGAGACGATTACGGGAGATAATAGCGATTCCACGCCCGTGCGAAACCTCCCTCCGCCTGATGTTGAAGCCAGGTAAGGTGAGGGTGCTGTCATCCACATCCACAGAGAGCAGTGTCTCGGTGGTACAGAATATGTCAAATTCCTCAGTCGATAACAGTTGATTGATGTCGTCTAGGTGTTTGGTCAGCGAGCTAACATTCCCGTGGCCGATTTTCAGTCGGGGACAACGTCTCTATTGCTCGACTTTGCCAACGTTCCGCGTTTGTCGAAGCGTCAATCCCGGAGGCTGCAAGAGACATCGGCCGAATGTTCGCCGTCGAGGTGGCATTGCGCTCGCAGTGCTTTGTACTGCTGAGGGTGTTGGGCGGCACTCCACACGACGGGGGGCTTCCCCAGTGCCGGGAGTGGCATGCAGAGCAGCACTTCTTTGAGCTGATAGTATTGCTCGTTCAATGACTCTCCTCTTCACTTATTGTCCGCCCCGGCATCCTCGTCTCCTCAGCCGTCGCCGGCGTCCGACCGGGACCGATTCGGCGGGGCGTACCAGGCCAGGGGGCGGCTCGGCGGTGTTGTCTTTAGCGCCGGCCGCGGCCGGGCACGGCTGGCCGGGGTCGGTCCGGACCTCCGGACACGCATACATCTGCGGCGGCTGTTCTAGGGGGCGGGGTTGACTGGGGTAGAGAGATGCGAAACGATTGATGTTGGTATGGATGCGCGTTTCCGACTGGTGGCTGTTCTGCGGCTGGTGGACATGGCGATAGTTCTGTTTGTTTTGCCGTTTTCTCATATGCTTGCACTGATTATGAAATTTTGATGGCAGGGCCGGGAACTTGCTTAATTGCGAATCTTGCCTCACGCTTCAGAGAGTTCTCTTGGGTAATGTGGCTCGCCCTCGCACATTACAAGCATCAGTATCCGTTGAGGAATTCAAAATTAATATAGCGGTTTTCAGATGATTAAGGCACTCACAGTTTTGGGCGGCGTCACACATTCACGGTTCGATGTTCAGGATGTACGTAATCACACTATGACACAACAATGTTGTCTTGTTCCGGAGAAATCTATGAAAGAGTGTGCAGCGGCCGGGGGTCGCTGTCAAGCGCCCGCTACCCAGCCGCAAAATCTGCAAAGTCTGCTCCATACGAACATCTAGAAACTGTACACATTATCTGTAGTCGCTTTGCACATTTCTGTGCAAGATCGTTGATGTGAGTAGTGTATGTCAGTCGACGATCCATCCACACACCCAGAAACTTGGCAGCTGGCTTGAATGGTACATGGCGTCCATTGAGAATGATCACGGGATCAGTACAAGAGCGTTTGCGGCAGAAGTGGATAGCGGTGGTTTTCGATGTGGACATAACGAAACCGGTTTTGTTGCACCAATCCTGCACCTTCCGAAGAGCCATCTGGAGTTGTCTCTCAACCGTATACACAGAGCGTGAAGAGGACCATATGGCGAAATCATCCACGAAAAGCGCTCTCCCTACGGAAGTTGGCAGCAATGTACCCACGTCATTAATTGAAATAGCAAACAACACAACGCTCAGTACGGTCCCGTGCGGAACTCCGTTAACTTGTGAAAAAGTGCCAGGGATCTACCTAGGGGTGGAGTAGGGAGCTACCTATTCTAACGCGAAAAGTTCTGGAAGACAGAAAATTGGACAAGAAGACACCCATGGGACCTCTGATTCCCATATTGTGCACCTTCATCAGAATACCGTGACGCCACGCCGTGTCATATGCGCCGTCAATGTAAAAAATATTATTGCTGTGTGGTGGCATTTCATGAAACCAGAGCGCACAACTGAGTCGAGTGTTAAAATGTGGTCAAGTGTGCTACGGTGTTTTCGAAACCCACTTTGTATCGCAGTAAGGAGATTGTTATGTTCTAAAAACCACATCAATCGGACATTCACCATTTTTTTCAAACAGTTTACACAGGGAGCAGGTCAGTGAGATGGGACGGTAATGTAATGGATCCATGCCAGATTTATTTGGTTACGTAGGGACTAGAATTGCCTCCCGCCATGAAGGCGGAAATGTGCCCGATGTCCACATTGCATTTAGGGCTTCCAAAAGTGTGTCTAAAGCAGCAGCTGGTAAACGTTTTATGATATCATTATGCAGAGTGTCAGGACCCTCTGCCACACTCTTGAGTGTGCCGATTGCTGCGGTTAATTCAGGAATGGAGAATGGTGTGCTGTACTAGAAGTCAAGTCATTTATTAGGCACTGCCACATGGTGGAACTCACGAAATACCTAGTCAACTGATTACATTCCTGCCATCACGTTAGATACAATTGTAAAGCACCTAGCTACCTAGTTGATGCTGATTGCACGCACGAATGTTGCACGGCTAGTTGCGTCGCATGCTTCACCGGAAAGCGAATTCCACTGGAGAGTGGAGCGGTAGGAGAAGCCCCGCTGGGTAGCTGTTAACCTACACCGTTGCAGGTGAAGTGCCCTAGCATCGGTAGCACGAGTGCTTCTCTCCGACACAGCCGAGCGTTCAACGAACATTTCCCTGATGGCAGGCGGGCAGTTCGCGCCGTGTACGGCTTTGTGTGCGTTGCATAGGTCACGGTGTCGCACCATCTCCTCAATCTTATCCCAGCCCAACTCGCGCAGAGAGGACGAGATGTGGTCGTGCTTCCGTCTTCCAGTGACCAGCCTAGCTGCGAAGTTTATGCAATTCTGCACTCGCTTCATGCGGCACGCATCTGCCCCACCCCACACGGAAAGGCAGTAAAGGATATGGGTGAACACATGGACTTGGATGAGGAGCTTCAGGACTTCAGGGGTGAAGTGCTGCCGGAATTTGAAGAGGGACACGATGATGGCGGTGCACTTCCAAATGATGGAGGATATGTGCTTTTCCCACGTCAGCTGCTGGTCGAGGAATACTCCGAGCACTTTCACTGTTGGGGCCGGGTGGATGGATTTTTCCGAGATCATGGTGTGAAAACCTGAAGCTTTTTGTAGAGAAGATCTCGTGCCAAGAATGGTGAAGCAAGTCTTGTCCGGGTTCATTTTGAGACTATTGGACTGGAACCACTTTTGGAGTGCATGGAGAGATTCCTCAACCCGCAACCGAAGGTGGGAGAGGCTGACGTCAGGAGCAGAGTGGTCTAGGAGGTCGGTGTCGTCAGCGTAGGCCACAAGGCGACCGTGAGGAAGGAAGGAGGGTAGATCATTGATGAAGAGGAGGAACAGGATCGGCCCAACGATAGAACCCTGAGGGACACCGTGGGTCAGGAGGAGTGTGGAGGAGCCGCCCGAGACCATCTGCTTCCGATCGGAGAGGTAACTTTTGAACCACGGGGACGGGATGCCGTACCACCCCAGCTTACTCAGGAGAACGCCATGGTCAACGCTGTCGAAGGCCTTACTAAATCAATCGTCGTTAACGACGCAATGTGACCAATGTCGATGGCTCTAGAGATCCATTCGACAGCGTCGAACAAGGCGTCCTCCGTCGAATGACCGGGGCGGTAGGCGTACTGAAACGGGGACAGAATATTGTTCGACAACAGATAAGCCACAAGTTGGGAGCAAACAACCTTTTCCGTGATTTTGGAGAGAACAGAGAGATTCGAGATAGGCCGAAAGTTGTTCACATCATCTCGCGTACCAGATTTGTGAATGGGAGTGACGCGGGCGACTTTCCAAGCACTCGGGAAGGTTTGTGAGGTTATGGATGTGTTGACGAGGTGGAGCAGGTGCGGGCCGATCACTGCAAAACATCGCTTGACTGCAAACAATGGTACGCCATCAACTCCCACCGCTCGAGACGTGCTCATACGGCTTATGGCCTTCGACAACTCGGGGAGCGTGGCGGGACTCAACACAAGAGCAGAGGCGCACACTCCGGGTGGTCTGGGTGGGCACTGCTCTATGTCGCCGGCTCGTCCCGCCTCCTCAGCAATACGGGCTCCCACCGCCGCGAAGTGGGCGTTGAAGTCGTCTGCCCTTTCCGTGGTGTCGTCGTCTCTGCCTGGGAGGCCTGCCGCGGGACGGAGACCGAAATGCTTTATTCGGCTCCAGAATGAGCGCCGATCGGTCAGCATGTCCGCGCACAAGAACTCGCGCCTGGCCCTGATCTGCTCGCTCATGAGCCCATTCTTGCATCTCCGGTACTCCTGGCGTGCGGAGTCGTCATCTTCGCTCCTCCTCCAGACCTCGCACGTCTTGCGACAGTCCTCTTTTGCAGCATCAATGCCGGGATCGTTGCGCAGCCACGAACAGTTAGGGTGCCGGATCCTGCTTGTCACCAGCGGGCAGTGCAGGTCCACGGCTGCGTTCCAGATGCGCATGAAGGTTTCGAGCTTGCCGTCAATGTCGGCGCGGTCGTACATTAGCTGCCAATCGGTGGTGATGAAGTGCAGGCAGAGTGCGTCCCAATCCATCTTCGCCCACAGCCTTCTGGTAACGGGTCGCAGTGGCCTGTTCCGCTGCCTCCTGACCTCGCCCCTGAGCAAGACCGGCAGGTGATCTGCCACGGGCTCCGGTAGGACAGTGGCTGTCGCCTTCCCCTCGGGCAGGTTCGTGATGGCTACGTCTAGCAGAGACGGTCTGGGGAGGAGGTGGGTTGGCTCTCGCACGAGCTGCCTCAGGTTCAAGTCGTTGAGTGAGGACAAAAAACGGCGTGATGCAGCGCTCTGTGCTCTTTCCAGTAAGTTCAGGTTGTAGTCTCCAAGACCCAGCACTGGATGTCCTCGCGAGACTGCTTCCCGGAGCTGGCGCTCGATCAGGTCAGTGACGCGGATGGTGGCTGATCTGGTGGGTCGGTAGGTCACCCCACTGTCACCGTCCGTCTTCCTCTCCCGCCCACTGACATCCACAGCGACCCCAGTTGTGTGTCTGATCCCCCGATGTTGAGCCTCACGGCTCGGAGTGAGTCGCGGATGATCAGAGCAACTCCTCCACCCCGAATCTTGTCGGCGTTGGGGTCGGCGGGCGTCTCCCGGTCGCGTCTGGTTATCGAATACCCAGGAAAACTAGCGCTCTTTCCAGTACTTCCAGCGTTAACCATGTTTCCGAGACCGCCAGTACATCCAGGTCGTGGTCCTGAAGCAGGTCGTTGACAAGGTTAAGCTTCGGGGCGAGGGACCATGCGTTAATGTGTCCTAAATTATAGGTGGCCGGAGCGGTCACTCTGTTGGCATCTGTGGGTGGCCGCCTCTGATGACGGGTCTGCTGGATACTGCTACGTCTACGATCTTGTCTACGGCACTCCACACGACGGGGGGCTTCCCCAGTGCCGGGAGTGGCATGCAGAGCAGCACTCCTTTGAGCTGATAGTTTTGCTCGTTCAATGGCTCTTCTCTTCACTTGTTGTCCGCCCCGGCATCCTCGCCTCCTCAGCCGTCGCCGGCGTCCGACCGGGACCGATTCGGCGGGGTGGACCAGGCCAGGGGGCGGCTCGGCGCTGTTTTCTTTAGCGCCGGCTGCGGCCGGGCGCGGCTGGCCGGGGTCGGTCCGGACCTCCAGACACGTAGACATCTGTGGCGGCTGTTCTAGGGGGCGGTGTTGACGGGGGTAGAGAGGTGCGAAACGATTGATGTTGGTATGGATGCGCGTTTCCGACTGGTGGCTGTTCTGCGGCTGGTGGACATGACGATAGTTCTGTTTTTTTTTGCCGTTTTCTCAT
Source organism: Imbricaverruca yamaguchii (assembly GCA_034440575.1). NCBI lineage: Eukaryota > Metazoa > Arthropoda > Thecostraca > Neoverrucidae > Imbricaverruca > Imbricaverruca yamaguchii. The sequence goes on along the minus strand of JAOTOL010001472.1, from coordinate 609,293 downwards.
ATGCTCGCACTGATCATGAAATTTTGATGACAGGACCGGGAACTTGGCTTAATTACGAATCTTGCCTCACGCATAAGAGGGTTCTCTTGGGTGATGTGGCTCGCCCTCGCACATTACAAGCATCAGTATCCGTTGAGGTATTGAAACTTAATATAGCGGTTTTCAGATGATTAAGGCACTCCCAGTTTTTGGCGGCGTCACACATTCACGGTTCGATGTTCAGGATGTACGTAATCACACTATGCCGTAACAATGTTGTCTTGTTCCGGATAAATCTATGAAAGAACGTGGAGCGGCCGGGGGTCGCTGTCAAGCGCCCGCCACCCGGCCGTTCACTAGAGGACGTCTGTGGTGGAAAAATTAAGAGGACGTGCCTCGCACCGATTCTTGTATCTCAAAAAATTGTTCGTTACATGTGTTTTCCGAGCGTGCGGACAAAGCACACCCTATCTAGTCAGCCACTTCTTCCGGGTCGATGATGTCCTGTCCTGCTATGTGCAAGACAGGGTGAGGAACTGGAGCGTGCTCCCCAGAGAAACGCTTTATGCGGAACCATACAGTAGACAGTGACGTAGAACGATTTAACGTGCTTACCTAGGCTTTCCACGAGTCTCGTTTCGCCTCGGCAATAATGCGTCGCGCGAGCGCTCGTGCTTTGCGAAAAGCTATTAAATTCTACGTGCAGCTATTATTATTAAATATACGGAATGCCCTCTTCCTAGCACGGATAGCCTCCAGACACTTATCGGACCACCATGGGACTGGTGCTTGAATGGACGTTCCCGATGATCGAGGGATGTGCCGCTGGGCACTCTGCAAGGTCGCCGAAGTGAATGTTTCCACGGAGATTCATCACAGTGGTCGCGGAGGGTGCTTTCAAGGTTAGCTTGGAAGCCTCCAAGTCGGCTCGGTAAAATAGCCACTTTGAAGGTTGTTGCCCAACCGGGACTCGATTAGTGAAATGGGAGTAAATAGGGAAGTGGTCGCTGTTATATGGGTCACTATCAACCGACCACTCTAAGACAGGTGCAATTTCTGGACTACAGAGAGTGAGGTCCAGCACGGACGTCTGTCCAGTCGGTAATGTAATATGTGTTGGTATTCCCGTGTTAAGAATGCATAAAGGGAAATCGCTTATAAAACGTTCCATTGCACGTCCACGGCTAGTAATCGTGTCTGAGCCCCAAAGAGAGTGGTGCGCATTAAAATGGCCATACACCATTACCGGAGGTGTGAGTTGATTTACAGTTTGAGAAAGATCGGGAAGTGGAAACAGTCTGCCCGGTGGTAGGTATATGCTGCATATAGTTGTGCACAGCAATGAGTACACCGCCATGCGACACAGTGCTAGACGGTACGTCTTTTCGTAAAACAGTGTAATTTCTAAGTTGAAACGAAGCACCTGGAGCCAGTTTCGTTTCCTGAATGCATAAAACCGACGGCGTCCGGGAACTTAAGAGATGCTGAAGGTCATTGAAACTGGATTTTATTCCCCTGCAGTTCCACTGTAAAACTACGATGTGAGTAAGTTAATACAGTAAAACATCAGCGTGGTCAAAGGATATAGTTATATACACTGGATAGTGCATACCACAAACCCAGCGACAGATTGGTTAGTTAATAAGAAAAGAACGCAAACCAGATATTCACGTGTGGACGTCATCGTTGGTACACCAAATGCTACCAAAAGTCGGATGCGGTTTTAAGATAGAGTCCCAGCGCCCTGTCTCGAAGGAGAGTCTATCGAGGATTCAGGGAGGTAGTTCGGATCAGGCCCGAGTCAATTTGTCCTTGGGCGGGACCTCTGTGAGCTACCCCACGGCGGGGATTCAGACGGAGGAAGCCCACGTTTCTGGGGGACACTCGGCTGCGGAGGAGGCGGAGGACCCATTTCAGATGTTCCCCCCGGTTCCTCCACTCGCCGTCGCGGCGACGGGGTGGCTGAGTTTGGGGGAGGCGCCATATCTGTACCTTGGCGGCTCTTGACCCGGGCCTTTTCCATTTGAGCGAGCCGAGCTCGCTTGGCTTCGTGGGCACGCCTTTCGGCTTCCTGTAATTGTAAACTGACGTCTGATATTTGGCTTGGTCGGTGCGCGTTTTTGGATGGCGATGCAGGCGCAGATGACGAGGGTGAGGGCGATGGCGAGGCCCGGCTCTCAGGAAGGGGGGGGGATTCAGGGAGGGAGGAGGTGTATAGGATGGATTTAGGGGTGGTGGTAGGGCGCGAGGGAGGGGAGGGGAGGCTGGAGGGTGGACGGGATGTAAGTGGCGGGGATTTAAAGGTAAATGGTGTGGCAGAGGGGGAGGGGCTAGTCTTGGGTAGGGGGACCGAGCTGGCCTCTTAACCGGGTGACCAGGGTCCATTCCTCGCCCACAGAGGCAGATCTAGATGACGCCTTGGACTGTTTATCGGTGTCTTCACCTGGGAGTAGGACCTCGGTGGTTGCGGTATTTTGTGAGGGGCTGCGCCTGCCTCTCTGGTGTCGCCAGAGGTACTCCAAATGCTCGGAGAAGGGCTGTGAGCTGGGTGATCAGCTCGGCGGCCCTATCAGGTTGTAAGTGTTGTGGAAGCAACGTGGTGTTCCTGGCCTTTGATGCGTATGATTGTCTGGGATGCGATCTTTCATATAACTCTCTCGCTTCTCTGAATGTTACTTTGTTGATGTGTTTAAGTGAAATAATTTCCTTTTCTCTAATGTAGTTTGGGCACGCACCATCAAACGACGTGTGGGGTTCCTGTCCGTCACCGCAGTTGGCACAAAATGGGTTCTCCGAATTGCAATTTTCAAAAGGATGCTCATGGGAGGCACACTTGCTGCAAGCTGGGCGGTTTCTGCAATATTGGGTAGTGTGTCCAAATTTTTGACTTTTGAAGCAGCGCATTGGATTTGGGAAAAAACTGTCTTACTTTTACTCGTAGGTAGCCAACTCTGATCTCGGGGGGTATGTCTGTGCTGTTAGATGTCAAAATAATGTTGTTGGTTGGAATGAAATCTGCTCCTCTTTTCACTTTCATTTTTCTCCCGGCGATGACTCCGAAATTTGCCAGTCCTTCGACAATCTCATCTTCGATACCTCCCTCAAATCGTAGCAGTTTATCACCCCACGCGATGTGTTTTTTTTTTGTTTCCTGAGGCTCCACAGTGATCGCAACAATTTCCTTCTCCTCTTTCCCGTCTCTCTGCACATAGTATACAAACTCGGATGATTTAAGCGCTCTGGCTGGCTGCTTTACTTCGAGGAACTCCACCTCTAGTGCACCATCTTTCAGTTTGTCACATCTTAGAATGTTACCAAACCTGTCGCAGACGTCTCTCCTCTGAACCGGGGACAGGGACGCGAGGCTTTTGTTCCTCCCTCGGAACACAAGAACACGAGGTACCGGGGTGCCCTCCGCAGAGGTGTACCGATCTCGGCCGCAGTAGGAATTGGCCTGGCCCTCACGGGAGGGACCAGGGAAGTGTTTTTGTTTAGTAGATGCCATGTGTTGTATGTTTTGTTCTGCTCATCCGGTGCCCCACCACAGAGAGGCCCTACTGGGGGGACGCCCGTGTCCCGCGGACGGGAGGTCGTCAGACACCAGATGAGCTATACGGGGCAGGCGGCGCCTTCGCCCGGCCGGGAGAGAGAGAGACTCACCACCCCGACCAGGATCCAGCGCCGCCCACCCCTTGACCCCGGCCGGCCGGGCCGACAGGCACTGGGAAACCCAGGCCCGCAGCCCGAGGCGACCTGCCACTTGACCAGCGTGAGGCCCCACGGGCCCGCCCCGGGGAGGTTGCCCCGCCTGCTCATAGTATGGATAGTTAGTGTTGCAGGGCTAGATGAAGGACATGGGTGTTGGGATGAGATGGGCATTGAAATGGGAGCGTATGGACGGAAGGACGAGTGAGGCACTCTTGGTCTCACCACTCGCCGGTATGATGGTCGCCGGGTCTGTGGGGCACTTAATTCCCCCACCACGTAAAGGTGGTGCCTCGTCGGGGGGGGGGGGTGGGGTACTTCTCACCCTTGAAATTTAACGTAATTAGGTCGCACGATTACGCGTCGCGCGGGTCGCACGAGTACGGGAAGGACACTCCTGCCTACCTATCAATGGGTAGGGGAATTACATTTTTTAATGCAAGCCATGTTGCGTGTGGGATGCTCCTCGGAAAAGTGTAAAATCGATCCGGTATAATGAGAAATCATATTTTTATCCCAGCTCATCATATTCAAGTCGTCACTGGGCATATGATAAGGTTTTTATTTTTCGTAATAAGTTTCTTTTCTTGGTTGTTGCAGGCAGCTAAGCGGTTAGTTTTGTGGTTTGTACCAAACTGCTGGACATTTATTTCAGGTCTCGCATTAGCCGAGCCTGCGCTGAGTCCCTCAATCGCCCTAGTATTTAACCATTTTATATATTTATAAAGAAAAAACGTAAGGACCCTTTGAAAAAAGTGACCGAAATTGAAGGAGTTTCGGAAAAGTGGGTGGCGGGCCCTAAGTAGGCAGGGGGCCCTCTTCAAACTTTGGCTCCCCGGACCAAATCCTGGCTAAGCCATTGTCCGAGCTATATCGGAACTTCATTGACGTATCCTGAGTCGTAGCCAAGAGCGATATTAGTGCGAGAAATGCGATCGTAGCCAAATGCAATTTTGCGAAGTAGCAGCATATTAATGAGACTGTGCTTTCTTCTCACACATACGATGGTGATATGTGCTCCACTCCATCTTCCGCTAACATAACGTAACGATGAACAATGAAAACAACGCGTCTCAGTGATAGCGATCATACCGTTGACGACAAGGATGCCGATGCCCAGCATTCGAAAGGTATAAATGTCCTAGAACACTATAAATGTTAGTTGCTGAATACACCAACGCACGCAATCATGACCAGTCACGCAATCAGTCCTAGGACGTTCGGGTCATTTTATACTCTGTGGGCCAGAGGTCGATGCGTAAGCTTTGAAGAACCGTCGCAGTGTCAAAGCTTTACTTTAAAAAGTAAAAATGTCATGAGGTTTCTAGGACCGTGGTACATGATAATTTTGCTATTCATCTTGCATCCGAATTAAGTCTCCGGATGACCGGCCCTACTGGACAAGGCAGTGCTGAACTCAGCCTGGAGAATGCGGACTGGAGATAGGTGTTAACCAGACGCTTTCTCGACAAGAAAAAAAACTGTGAAATTAAAGGTGACTTGCCCCATTTTTGATATTAGTTACACAACTTAAGGTGAAACAGCGTGAGCGGCACTCTTGGTCATGCACTCTTGGACCAAGAGTGCATGACCAAGAGTGCAGTTTTAAGTCATGCACTCTTAGACATGACCTTACAACAACCTAACTAACTGAGGAGTTGATGTAATGATTGATGTAATATTGATGTTATATAGGGTCATGGTTCTAGCTGCCATACACTTCGACATTTGCATGTATTTTGAGTACTTAAGCATAAAAAGTGCTGCCACGATACATACCTTGCGTGACGGTAGTATGGAGTATAACGTACAAATGTCCACGTTTCAATGGATTTTCAGTTTGGCATATCACACAGATACCCAACCTTTTGAGTGAGATGCCTGGGTATATCGGTTCTGGCACCCAACGTAGCAAAATACTTATTGCTATAACTTATTATGGGTACAATGATGAAGTCTGCACCCTATTACGTCAACTTTAAGTGCGAGAACGCCTCTCAGAATCTCAGAATCCCCGAGAGGATTAGGCGCTCGTGATGTGACCTAAAAAGGTCACATGAGGAGTGGTATGAAGAGATGATGTGATGAGTGACGAGTTATGCTTGTCATGTGACCTGACAAGGCACATCACGGGCATGGCAACTGACCCGAGTGGATCTTCAGCTGGGTAGCTGCCTAGTGGCATTGCCAGCACGTTAAACATGTAATTAAAATTATGTCGTTCAACGTAAATGGTTCGGTCATATGGTGGGCTCATGGTATATGCAACAATCTCTGCCTAGCAAAGACTCATCCCAGGATCTATTCAATGAAGATATTTTGACTGAAAGCGCTAGAACACCAATTTACAACGGGGACTACTATCAAGGCTTTTCATCGTCCAGTGGTGTGCGCGTCCAGACTGAAATTTAAGAACCCCAAAAAGAATGGGATGAATTTAGGCCGATTGCAGGGTACATATTTCTGAACACTACTTAAGGTCCAAGCAGTTAAATGGGCATAGCAAAGTCGCTTTTGTGCGATGTACTCCATGGACGTCATTGTTAAGCTGCAAAATTCTGGTGTCCCAGCAAATTCCCCAAAAGAAATAAAAACGTGTTGGGTCCCCAAAGACGTGGCGAGGCTATAAAACTCGCGATAGGCATCCTATCTAATAACAACAAGGTCTAAAAATCGCACTTAGACCCAAAAACGTCGCACCGCTGCCCTTGGAAATCACACTAGGGGCCCAAAAAGTCGCGTCAGAGACCTACAATTCGCAGCTAGCTTCCAAAAAATAAATTCCTACCCGAAATGTCACTTTGCGGCCACAATGATGCGCTAAAAACCCCAAAAACGCATCGGAGCCCGGAAAAGAAACGCTTTGGAGCAACGAAAATATGCATTGGAGCTCGAGGAATCGTAACGGGGCCCAAAAATATCACGCAAGAGGCCTACAAATAGAGAAGTCGATACCAAAAATCATAAAGGACTCCATCGAGAAGACCGGAACACTGGAAAATTCAGGACAGGTCGTGAAAGAAAGTTCTCATAAGGGTCTTTCTACCTTGAAGGGTGTTATTGGCTGAAAAGAAACTCGTTGAGCAGCCACCGTTGCATACCAAGAAAGCGAATTCCCCCTCCATCCTGAAGATGTGGACTCCCCAAAACCCAATAATTGCGCCGGGGTTCCCCAAAGAATGGTTCTGAGGCCCCATAAATTCGCATCGGGCCCCCAGAAGTAGGGATTAAAAATAAATACCGTGGGCACTAAAAACTTGCACCGGACCCGAAAATATGGGCCGGGAACGCAAAAATTTAACTTGGGCACATATAAGTACATGCCCAGCAAGCTAGCGCCGATCCCCCAAATATCGTGATTGGGACCAACAATTTATGTCGGTAGTCTCATAAGTTCTGGTCAGGGCATGAAACATTCCCCTCGGGTATCCCGTATCCCTAAAATTAGCGTCGAGGCCCGGAATAAGCACAGCGTAGCCCCAAAGTCGCATCACAACGCGATAAGAATCAAGTCGGAGCTCTCCGAAACAAAGAGATTTAGAAAATTAAATATGACGCAAAATACGAAAACTAAGTACGAGCCAAGAAAATCACTATTTTGTCCAAACATACCCACCAGATGCCTTAGCAAATAGCATACCTGTCACCGTAAAACGTATCGGTGCTCGAAAAATCGCGGCGAGACATGACAAATCGTCGGGAGCTGGAAAAATCGGGTGGTGGCTCGGGCTTTACATCTTTCAGAAGTCACCAAAAATTACGTCCAGCACAGAAAACTTGCGTCGGATCTACCCGAAACCGCGCGCCTGGGCCGGAAAGGTCGCGACGGGACCACGGGAAATTATATCGGAGCCCCAATATCATCCTGGCGTCCCACAAACGTGAGTGAGAAACCCAAGATAAGCACAGCGGGACCCTAAAAGCACAATTGAAGGACAAAAATGCACTGGGTCCTCCAAATCGTACCAAGTTTGGCAAAAAGCGGCTTGACCTTAAAACATGAGTTGCAGCTCAAAGTAGCTACACCGGCAGCTAAAAAAGCAGGCACAACCGGTCCCTCCAAGTACACCAGGGCTTTAAGACCACATAGGAGCCTAAAAAACAGGCTAAGGTCCTAAAAATCGACATGGTCCTAGAAAAGGAACAAAAAGACCGGGCACCAAATAAACACTTCGGGGTTTGCAAAAGCGCGCTGATGCATACAAAAATCGCCGGTGCAAAAACAAACAATACAACTTTTTAAAAAAGCGCTAGGTTCACAAGAATGTGCCAAGCCCCTAACAATAATTGGGTGGACCCACAAATCGCATTCATAGACAAAGAAAAACGGAAAGGTCCTAAAAAGAACACATAATCTCCGTTCGGTAGTCAATCTGGGAATGTATCTAATCAAATCGATGTGGTGCATTAAAGCTCAGCAGTTATCCGGATTTCTTAGTCAACCGAAAACGTGGGAGGAAGAGAACTAATCATCAAATTGCATTCAGGATGGGACCTTGTGGCTGTTAAATCTGAACACGTTATGACATTATGAGGTACCGTGTGTTGTCACCTATCAGCTATTCTGCACTGAATTGTTGGTCCCCAAAATAAGCACTTACATTCTGATTCAGCCGGGTGTCACACGATGTAGTTCTAGCATTTCGTTTGAAGTGGCGGATATTCTAAGGTGCACGATGTGTACTACGGAGGTGATTGAGGTGGCTGATCACCTATATGTTGGAGTCGGGCCCTGAGCACGAACACCATAACATGTATTTTGTATGTATTGCATTTTTCTTTGCCCCAGTCCGTCAGCCTACCAGTATTGGTCTCCCGCACACCGGATAAAAAATGTTCAATCAGCGTTCACCCGACTTTCCTGTTTCTGAACCTCCCCACCACCAATCATGATACTTCCTTTGCAATGGGCCAGCAAGTAAGCTACGTTCTTGCTTGTTCTTTCTCCTCACCAACATCGGTGAACATTTACAACGGTACAACGGGGGGCATCTTAAAGACTTATTGTACTAAATCATGGAAACTAGGGCACACCACATACCCATTATTGAGGCTGTAATGAGCTTGCCCCCTCCCCCACACACACCTGTGGATATAGAGGAAGTTGAAGAAATTTTGTTTGACCAGTAGTATTAAATGGTTTCACTCGCACCAGGAAGATAAACATATTGTTACACAGGAATCAATCGGTCGTGAAAAGAGTTCCAAGTACAGTGAGCAGTGTGAATCTGAAAGTGCTTATGCTGCAATGATCGTTCTTTTTAGGACTACGTGTTGTTGTTAGCCATAGACGCACCCAGGGGATCTGCCCCCGTCCACTTAGCGGTGGAAGTTGTGTGTTCACCATTAAAATTATCGGATTATCTATCCAAAAGTGCTCAACGACGGTTCTTTGCGAAATTCCTTGGTTCGTTTGTTTCTTTATTGGTTGGTTCACGACACACTTTATGCACATTCACGACTAATGGCGCCGCCCACACTGTTTCGCCGGTGGGCCGCGGGATTGGGAAATGTCCTGAGTGGCGCTAGAGTCGAACCCGGGACCCTTGGTACCCATAGCCTGACACCTTAACCACTCGGCCATCCCAGCCCCGCGAAATTCCTCGGTGTGCCCCTGCTATTGACCCTGGCCCACCCACTTTTGGAGACGTTCCTACGTCTATATATATATCGGTGTGTGTGTGTGTGTGTGTGTGTGTGTGTGTATGTACATTAATTATCGAGACATGCCTTATGATTCCGCATACCCTTCCCTCGTCGAGCTGGCCGGCAATTTCACTTTCGCCGGACCGAGGGTAGGGGTAGGGAAGGAGGGAAACCCATACCCACACTGAGTCCGATCTACGTAAGCTAAGATAAAATTCAAGAGGCTTCTATAAAGATCTGACCATGAAGATCCCGAAGCAAATGCATCTTATTTTTTACAGATGAGTTCACCACAAATCATGTTAGGTTAATATGCAAACATCGACATGAAGTCCTGGAATGTTTGCGATTTTTCGGGCTTCCGACGTGTTTTCTAGGGATGACGTGATTCTTTTTCGGGACCTCTTTTGAAGCTTTCTGAGCCCTTGTCTCGTTTAGGGGTCTCAATTGTGTTTTTTGGATGCCCGGCCTATTTTTCGGGCTTTCGGTGCAAAATGTTTGGTCTCTTGCGCAATGTTGAATTTTGTTTTTGGGGAGGTACTTTACTTTTTTTCGGGCTCTACACAATTTGGTGGACCCACAAGGAATTCTTTAGTGCAAACGCGATTTTGGGGGCTCTGGCTCTATTGCTTTTTGCTGGCCCCTGGCGCGATAACTTTGGGCACCGGCGCGATTGTTCGTGCCGGGCGCGATTCTGTTCGGGCTTCCACACGGTATTTTTCATCATACACGTTTTTTGAAGCCCTCACGGGAATTTTGTTCGGGCCTAGCGTGATTTTCAGGAGCTCCGGAGGGATTTTGGAGAACTGAATGTTTTGGAGTCCTGGTCGCTTTTCCGGTTACTGGTGTAGTTTTTCGTTGCTCCGGCCCGTTTTCTCGTGCCATCGGCGCGATGTTTTTGGGCCCCTGCACGATTTTTTGCAGCCTCGGGACGACTACGTCGGAGTCAGGGCACGTTTTTGGGACACTGCACGATTTTGGGGGGCTTTTGAAGCGACTCGTATTGTTATTTCTTTTAGGTTTCGGTGCGATTTTTTAGGCCTGACACAAGTCAAACCCCGAAATAATCTTTTAACAAGAGTTTCCAGGTTAGTTGTTTCACATTTAGCAAAACCAAAATACTAATAATGAATTGACTTCATCCCTACCCGAGTGAAATATTCCTGAAAATCCCGTCTTCGGACAGGCTTCCGAAGCTCAGACTTCGATAAGTATTGCGGATATAAACGTTATCAGGACACCTCTCCAACTTTGTTTTCCTACATATTTTTTTCCCCTAATGTCGACCCCTGTTTCGTGTGCAGCAGCCTAGTCTATTTGGCTACACGCACCGTTACAGGCTCGATTGCTATTGGGCTTTCCTATCACCAACTATTCAAAAGTTAGGACAGCCAGCTTAAGAATGCCTCAGGATGCCAATACGCATGTCATTTGTCTGCATACCTACAGTTCACTATAACTATTTGCGTCTTTTTATTTGTCTTTTTTGCAGATGGCCAACACCAGTTATTAGTAGAAGTAGCCCCAGGAGCACCTCAGCTAGGCAGCAAGCTAGCAACGCCAAGGAGCTCCTGGGGCCACAAAGTTAAAAGTGTTATGAGGGGAAAAGTATACATACATGTGTACTATCACACAAACCTGTGTGACAGTGTCACATCATATGCACACACATTAAACATGTACACCTAAATTTACTTCACATACATAAACACATGCACTCACACATCTATACAAATATAAATATATACACATATACTAGCGTGCACATACATAAATATACACTGATATGCATTCATGCACATTAGGGTGTCCCAAATTTCACGAAGTTTTTCAAAACACTTCGGATACACCGGCATCCCGTTTCTTGAGTCTTCTGAGCATCGCACACCAATTTGCAGAGTAAACTACCGGTAAACATGATTGCCGCTAGCGCTCTGAAGTTTTACTTACATTTGGTGTTATATGATGATGCAACGTTGCAGTCTCCCCACGTAAAATCGGATATCTATTTAACTAACGCAGCAATATTAGCTTCTCTGATGCCCAGTTATACGCGCATTTAGATGGAGCATTACGTTAACAGTTTTATTTCATTGATGTAGATACCGATGTGTGTGTGTGGGGGGCAGTGCCCATTTTAATTTTGGTGTGAGTGATTTGATATACCCCTGATTTCGTCCAGGAGTATGTAAACCAATAAATATTTCGCGTTGGTGCCCAAAGCGACTCGCTTCAAATCGGATCGTCCGCGGAATATGACACGCCAAAGAAACACATTGAACGGTGCCATCTGTATTAAAGCCAGGCGTATTAAAGCCATCGTGCCCTGTTCTGAGATCCGTCTACCACGTAACGCCATGGTACCCTGCTCTGAGATCCGTCTACCACTACAGACCCGTGTAGTCCTTCTTCGTGTGACCGCAGCTCGACCTGTGCCATGCTACCACCTGGGCAAGCGCCTGCAGCTGGTCCTCATCTTCTGTTCTGTCGATCAGCTCTTGTGCTACCTTTACCCCACGCTCCGCTCCATCATTCACAACTGCCAGGCTGTTGACGCATGCATCTAGAAGGATGAACAGCAGCCATGATCTTGGCCCTACCAATGATGCCAATTTTGCTACGTTGCAGAGTTTTACAGCATCTGGTTTCCCCATGGCTACGGTAGCAGGCCCTGGGATGGAGGACAACGCCGTTGCAATGTCCTGTCGCTTCTGTGCTGGCAGTTCGTCATTGAACAGAGCAAATACCACAGCAGAAGATTCCAGATAGCTGGTATGCCTCTGGATGGACTTCATGACGGCGTCTGCGACTTGCCTAAACTCAGCCAGCTTCTTCAGTTTTTGCATCTCCTTAAAGTAGGCCAGATCATCTCCGGGAGCTGCGGCAGCGAGTGCAGACCTCAGAAAGTAGGGCGCGTGGAAGAGCGCTATGAAATCTGCCATTTTCCTGATGTTGTTGACATCTTCTAGTGTGAGGTCCAGCTGATCTGACAGCAGCGCCATCTTCAGAATGTAGAGAGCGTCGGCCATGAACCGAGCCTCGTGCATGGCACCCGGCTTGCGTAGCTGAGGTTTCCCAGACAGGTTCCCAACGAGATACTGAACAACTAGGCAACACAGCTCCTTGTGATCGTCTCGCGGGAACGAGGATGACCTCATGTGTTTTTCTGCCCAGTTCAGCACACTTCTCGCTTTTTTGTGCATGAAGCTTCCGTCCTCATAAACTGACCAGTCAAAACGTTTCAAGTGTGCCGTTTTGTCCAGCTTCGACCAGGACTTCTGGAACTTTTTGTAAAGAATCTTCGACGTCCCTTTTGTTGCGCCAGATACGGCAGATGCCGCATGAGATATGTGTCTTTCTCGCACATGTCTGCGGCACTCAAGACCGAGCACGGCATGACCAATTTCCCTTTCAAGCCTCCATGTGGCGCCTGATTTCTTGCCCGTGTTGGAAGCTGTGGTGTCGTATACAAAGCCCGTCACTGATGTTGGGCTGACTTTGTCTTTGGCTAATTGCTCAAGAACTGCCTCTGCGACATCAGCCCCACTGCTGCTTGGCAGCTTAGGGATCCCAAGCAGCTTTGGTTGCGGAAACTCGTCACCTCCACTTACAAGGATAGCACCTCGCTCTTCCGGATCTTTCCTTTGGGTGCGACGAGCTTTGTATCAAAATGAATAACTGGACGAGAGGGGGGAACGAATTCTCCTTTCAGCGCAGTGGATTTCTCTAGTCGGGATGTCTTTGCTTGCTTATGTAAAGTGCTCTTGGAAAGTGAGATGTTGCTTATGTCTCCGCCTGTCGCAGAGATAGCGTGGGCGGACGCCATGGCCCGTTGCCGGAAACTCATTTGCAAACGATCATGAGTTGCAGAGTTCATCCGGCAGGTTTCTTTTACCAGCTGCTCTTTTTCGCTTCCCGCCAACCCATTCGCTGTCGCCGTCACTGTCATCAGAGTCTGATGACGACGACGCCTCGGCTCTTGATTGACCGTGACTCTGACTTTCCTTGCTTTGTTGACGACTGCGCCTTTTGTCTCTTGCTTTCATTCTCATCTCCATCACTTTGTCTCGTCCAGCAAGGACTCCTGGCTGACTTTCTAGACACATCTGTTGATACCACTTCCAGTCCTCCATCCACTCAGTTTGCAAGCGACTCCTCTTTTTCAGCCTCTCAAGCAGGTCACTTGGACTCAGGTCACACAACTGAGACATGTATGCTTGGAACTCTTTCACTGCCTGGTTGGTCTTGGCGGATTTCGTCAGACTTTGAAATCTGCTCTACAGACTTTGAAACCTGCGATATGTCCGAAGTACTTCTAAGACCCGTTTTTTGCAAATTTTAGGCGTTACCACTGGGATTTCACTCGGTACCCATATTAGGTTGATCAGTTCGGTCGTTATCTCACGGGCTATCGCGTCTCTACTCTTGCGCGTGTGTTGCTCCCGAAGTGAAAGATACCGTTGAACAACTACTTTGTTCTGGGGGAGCTTAGTAAAATGGGAAAAATCTATCGGTTTGCCCACGATGTCGTCTGCCTTGTTTCGGTGGCTTACTCTCGAATTTATCTTCTTGCCGTCAGTTTTCTTCTTCGCTTTTGCTACATCATTTGTGCGCTCAGTTGCACCAGATCGACGTTTGTTCTCGATGATGTTGCCCGCTCGGACACTTGACACATTCTTCGATCCCACAGGTCGTCCCATTGCAGTTCTGTCTAGTGGCAGAGCGTATAAGAAAACAAGCTCAATGAAGTTTCTTCTCGGACGGTAGTGGCTCTACGAGCGGACGTCTGAAACAGGAAAATGTAGGTGAATGTTACGACGTGTTCCAATCATGAAGCGATGTACAAGATTAGATCCAGGTAATTGTCAATGTGAAGGATGGGCTCATTTAAAATTGTAAGGGCTGTAATTCGGGTAAGGCTGTGGTGGGCCTACAAATTTGTAATCTTACGTCTTGCCCTGAACCGATTCTAGAATTCGGCCGTGACGTTTTCCGGATTTACTTTGCTTTGGTGATTTACGCATAAAAAACTAACGAAAAACGAAAAGCGCCTGTCTGAAACTCATCTAGGCCCACGTGGGGAATGATTATGACCCCATGATCACTCCTGGATCCATCCAGACACCTTTTGACTCAATAGAACAGTACAAAACATACGACAAGTGATCATGGTAGTCTCCCACGCTTCAAACTTTGGAAGTTACTGCATTTATGCGTATGGAGACTCCAACGCTGCAGCATCATATAACACCAAATATTTGACATATCTTCAAAGCGCTAGCGGCAATCATGTTTACCGGTACCATAATACCCTTTTTTGTATTTTAACAATTCTGTCTAATCGTGTTGGAAAATTGTTTCCTCATATTAATGCACACTAATTGAAATATGGAAGAATCAAAGTATTATATAGATATTTCAATTCACGACTTGTGATAAGTAATTTTCCTCTTCCCATTATTCCTAGATTCCTGCTAGTTTTTGCAGCAACATATGCTATGTGAAACTTCCATGTTGATTTTTCATCAACTATGACTCCAAGATATGTGATCTGCTGTTTCCTATGCACTAGTTGAGAATTTATTCCTATGTTTAAGTCAGCACTAGGCATACTGTAATAAATTTGGTAGTTTTATTCATATTCAGTGATAATCTATTGGCTTGAAACCATTCAGTCATTCCTAAAACATTGGCATTTACTTTAATTTGTAATTCCTCAGTATTCGTAGCTTTTATCATGACAGCAGCATCAGCAGCAAATGAATAGAATGTTCCATTTGAAGATGTTTATTTGTTTATTGGTTGGTTCACGACACACTTTATGCACATTCACGGCTAATGGCGCCGCCCACACTGTTTCGCCGGTGGGCCGCGGTATTGGGAAATGTCCTGAGTGGCGCTAGAGTCGAAACCGGGACCTTTGGTACCCATAGCCCGACACCGTAACCACTCGGCCATCCCAGCCCCTCCATTTGAAGATGCGCAAATTGCTAAGTCCTAATGCATCAGCAGCATAAATCTTAGACTAGCTCAGGAGAAAAATGGAATCCTGTCCAAGTACCTACAAATCGAAATCGATGATTTTTTTGGCTCCGTACCAGGGGATTTGAGCCCATCCTGTCCGCGCAAGGGGAGGGCCGAGCTCCATAGCCCAATATGTTTTACTGTCAGTGCTTGCAAACGGTTGAAGATTGCGCCACATTTTTCTTGCATTAATTAGTTCGTGAATAGTCAATAGGTATTGGCGTAAAACTGCAGCATTATCTGCATAGTGACAAATAATGTTTTAGTATTATTCGAAGTTTCAGGTCAATATCAGAGCTCACTGATGTGATATGACGAAATGATAAGATGTGATGTGAAGCGCCTCTATGGTACATGTATCACATGTGCATTGTGGGCTAACATACCAAATGTTGCGATGTAATAATGGCTAGATTAGGGCTTACAAGGTTGAATTGGAACGTCGAACTCGTGTATGATCTGGGTACGGTAACATTTCGTGGGAAAGACCGAAAATTTGTTTTGGGGAAGTATCTGGAAAATATACAATTTATGAATACACATTTAGATTTAAGAAATATCCGAGGCAGAATAGCACTTAGCCGTGGGTTAATACAGAGAGAGTATGCGCTTCCAATTTAAAGATGGCGCCCTTCCACCTTCCTCCCCCGCTAAATGGATGTCAACCAAAATCCCAGTTTTAGAGAATAGGGCATCCTTTTGAGACGAAACGGCTTTCACGATATTTCGTTCACTGTGGTAGAGTGCACCTCCCATGCTCAACGAAATTTTCCACCGAAGGCGCCACTCTGGAGAAGGAAATGTGCCATCCCCACGATAAATCCTGTATACTAGGGTGTGTCACGAAGGACCTTTTTTTGGAAATTGCACTTTGCTTAGTGAAATTATCGTGCAGATCACCTTAAAAAAAACCTGTGGTCGAAACCAAATCGAAATCAAACAATAAACAAAATATGCGACAGGCCGATAAAGAAACAAATTTGCCGGGCGCCCGGCGTTGAAGTCTCCAGTGATGGCGCTCCGTTGCGATTGGCATCTAGCACCACGCGTCCGGCCACCGTCGGAGCGCCGCCGCGGCGCTGTGACGAAAAAGGCGGCAGTCGTTGCTGTGGATGACTGATGAATGGATTCTGGTGATGAAGCTCATTAATAAAACTCAATGAAAGTGTTTAGTGGGGTAAAAGGCTTTTGATAAGCACCATTCGCTTAATAAATTGCCTGGATATCTGACGCATGAAAGAAAGGTTCACTTTACGTCGCTTGTTCGTTCCATTTTCAATCAGTAGATCTATCGGCGTATAATGCTAAAATTTTCGCTTTTGAAAGCTTGAACATCTTCAAAATTCCTCGTCTGTTTGCATCGAAGACCAATTAAATCATTCTGAGACACTTGCTATCTTTTTTGTTATGACAAATAGACCAGGCGAAATTGGCATCATGCTCCGTTCCGCTACAACCGAAGGAGACGGGCATACAGCGACGTCACCTTTTGTACGAGCGGCCACATTTTTTGTACGAACTATCATTTTATAACTGTACTACTTGTCTACATGCTCGACAGAAAACCCGACATGAAATCCTTTTTGCTGCTGAGCACTGGCATTGCCGACCTGTGTTTCAACTTCGCCACAATGTAACCGTGGCGGGCCTCTTCACTAATTACCTTCAAAGACGCCTCGGTCACCACTTTCACCATCCGTTCCACCGTCTGACTGTGCACGGGGTATGGCGGTACTTCGAGAGGACTCGCGATGATGTCTAGTAAGTCATCATCGGACAGTTGTTGCGTCAAGGGCGGCTCGGTTATCGCCTCATTACACCAATCAATCAGCTCCATAATGCTGTTTGCCCCCATATTCACTTTTGGAAGCTTGAACTTCCGCACTTCGTCAGTATCACTATCGACTTGAGTTCTGCGACACTGCTGAATTTGAGTGACCGCCCTTTCCCGTGTGGCTTCATCTTGGCCCGCTGCCATTGCTAACAGTACTGCCTCAGGGTGACACCAGTAGCTGTTTCGCTGTATTACCGGCTGCACCATGGCCGCTATCTCAGGTCGCAAACTTTTGAGAAGTTGCACGCTGTGCAGCGCATTGCCAGGACCGTCAGAACGCTTCCAGTTCTTCTTGATGCAGAACCACATGGGAGTATAGTGGCACACGATGAACTCCGCGATCATTCTCAGACTGCCTGATGGCTGTTCGGTTGATATGTAGAGCCGGAGAATTCGCGCCGTCAGAGTCAGCCACCTGGAGTGGTTTAGTGGACCGATCTTCATTTTCGCAGTTCTATCTGAGATACTACGCGACACTACGCGCCAGACTGTACAGAATAGCCTGGTCTAAACTTAGGTCACTGAGAGTCTCCTGCGTCATTTCTGAAACATTTCCGCCATCGATTGGCTCAAAATCGACCACTGGCAAGGTTTCTACTGCGCCTGCAGCAGCCCGGCCAATCAGCCCACTAAACGACTTAGGTCCTGTTGTGATTCCATCTAACTGGCTAAATACTGCACGAAGATTAAGTTCATTTGCATGAAGTTGGCAGACAAACCAGTGGACGGGGCGTTTTTGTCCGAGCTCAAACAAACGGATAACACCACCTTTTTGGCTAGTATTAACTCTCGTGCTGTCACAGCCAACCACAGAAACATCCGCACCAAACTCATATGCCACGACATTCAGGTCTTGAAAAATGTCCTCCGCTTTCCCAGTCTGTGGGGTAAAATGTCCTAAATATGTACTGTCTGGCTCGGATACAACCACAATGTGCTCTTCCGTCTTCCTTGAACTGGCTGTCATAAGCGTGTCGTCTTTTCTACCGTCGAAGTAGAGACCAGATACACGACTTGCATGACCCTCATGGCTCTGGGCTTCTACCTCTCTTCTAATCCGATCCCTTGCTCGCCATACTTTTTTGCTATCCACTATGCAGTCCATATCGTCAGAAGTGATCCGACCAATGTCCACTTGGAAACCGTTTATGATCGCAGCATACGCACGATTAGACACTCCGTACCGATCTGCTGCTAGAGCCGTATTTAGCAGTTCGTCTGTGTTACTGTTCACCATATACTCTGACTCATTGACTACAGATGTGAGCGATGATGAATCTGTGGCGGAATCTTGGTCTGAATAGAATCTAGCTGGGCCATTCCAGAAGGTCCCGGTTGTGGTGATGTGACTCTCTCAGCGGTCAGACGCCTCCTTTCGTCCATGGCGCGTCGACGAGTGGTTTCACGGATATCTGGGGTGCCGATTTGCATTTGGCGAGGTCCTCTCTGGTCTTGGACAAAGGGAAACTCCATTCGTGGCACTTTGTCGGCCATCGCACATTTGCAGCTATCGATATCAGCACATTTTCGCGATATCGCGATATCACATTTCAGCACATCGATATCAGATATCAGCACGGCTCGTGTCGCCGTCGTTAATAGGTTGTCCCTACTGCTGATAATCCCAGTTTCCCTTGAAACTTGAGTAACGAAAAGGAACAGGAGACTTGGATTGACTAATAAAACAGGGATGTATGGTATGCGAAGCTATTTTTTGTCGTTAGTGCGTACGCAATTTATTCGAATGATGATTCATAGCACTGTGAAAGGTGGAGCACAGACAAAGGAAAGTGGAGCGATCAGTCCTTCGGTGAAGTTTAATCTTTACAATCAGATATATCCCGGCTCCCCTGATCTGTTTTTGAATTACCAGAATCCATTCATAAGTCATCCACCGCACCGACTGCCGCCTTTTTCGTCACAGCGCCGCGGCGGCGCTCCGACGACGACCGACGCGTGGTGTTAGATGCCAATCGCAACGGAGCGCCATCACTGGAGACTTCAACGCCGGGCGCCCGGCAAATTTGTTTCTTTATCGGCCTGTCGCATATTTTGTTTATTGTTTGATTTCGATTTGGTTTCAACCACGGTTTTTTTTAAGGCGATCTGCACGATAATTTCACTAAGCATAAGAAAAACCGTTCAGGCGACACACCCTACTGTATACGTCCCTGCGCTTGACCATGCCTTTGTGTTACCATTATTGTTTCTGGCCTACCGTGTTTTCCAAAAACGTCAACTTCAGCAGATCATTACATTTGCCTTGCATTTGATCTTAAATTGATCTTTATTGAACCATGGAATCACATTTGCTTGATGACTATTGGGTCTAAAAGCTACGACATGACTGAGTGCGGAATGCACCACCGGCAGCGGCGTGTTTCAGCTGTCCTGGGAGGTCAATCAAAACGAGTAAACACAAATGTTTTAGTTAACTCTGGAAGTTGGTAGACGGTGATATGTCATGCTATTTGCTGCACCTTTCTATCTAGCCTAGAAAAAAGTTAGCTTTTGGGTCAAACTAACTATCCCCGCATTGAGGGGGATAATAAATCCTGCCAGACTGTGAGGAAATTCCACACATCACTTGCACTGTTTCGTAACTTCATGCTTACGTTTAATTCACGTATACACTGTTCATTTATGGCTGCGAGATGAGATTGCCGTATTAACAAGTAGTTTGTCCTCCGTAATGGGCATTCGGACCGACACAGGTAGACTTCAATAATCCCTGGATGTAACATGTTGCGCTTACATGTAGGCTGGATGTAGTATGCTCTGGCGAGTTGTGTATGGCGACTACCTTACTAACCTACTGCTCACATTAACTCTAAGGTGCTTTATGGAAAGGAATAACTTGAAGTTGCCGGTTTTAAAATGGTTCCGGCATACATGCAATGCAAATTTAGTTCACCAGCATATGCAATGACGCGAAATAGTTCGAGGAATCCACATAGTTAGTTATTTGGGTTTTGGGGCGCCTCGGCATCCACATAGCGTGCGAACATCATTTGCTGGTCAGGAAAAAGTATTCCGGTACTAAATTAAGCTGAGTTCCATGCTTTGCGTGCCTCCATGCATTCATGCTTCCTTACGCTCCAGCAGCAGCATGAGACCCTCTTACTTGAACACAGCCGCCAAGATACGTAAAGGCTGTCGTTTGGACAGAGGTCAGCACGATAACATTATTCTTCAGCCTATGGATCAAAGGAAATGCGCTTTTGGGCCCCGCAATATACAGGAAAGCACATGGCGATTGCCAAAATGCGTCTCCGGCTGGCCATCCAGTGTGGCATATCGCTGGTGATGGGGACCTATTCCGACTCTGACGAGACGTAAATCGTCTGTGAGGTCACTTCGAGGCTGACGGTGCTGCCTTCTGCTCACACGGTCCTCACGAGTAAAAACAGCACCTGACCTTGACATCGCGGTCCTTGCACCTATACAAAACCCAACAACTGAGGACCACACAAGCATTTAAATGTCATCCGGAGCTGCGAAGAAGCGGGTGACAATGCGGGCTGAGTCTGTTCATAAATTGACACCGTTTAACCACGGTGGTCTTGGTGCGTGGAGCAATTACTGGACATAAAAACAGCCGGAATGTGTTTGGATCCCAGATCTGTAGGTACCCCCGATCGGCGATTATCTCGGCGGCCTGTTAATTGCACGGCCCGCTTGCTGGCTCAGATTTGCCGACCGACTGCGAACCAACAAGCGTGGCACACGATCAGACGCAAGGCGCACTGAGTCGGGTGCGTGCAGGTGGAATAGACGCCAGTGTGTTGCTCTTCGAGGCAAGACCATCCACGCACGAGTGCGTGACGCAGCGTTCGCCGAGCCGGTGCGTGCACAAGTGCGACCGCGGGGTCACCGGCTCGTGGGAACGCGCCGGACTGCATGCGTGGTGGTGACTAGTGGCGCGACGAGGTTCGCCAGGTAACGCGCGGCCGCTGACGCCACCCAGGCAGGCCTTGGCGGCGCAGGGTCACGGCTTACGTACGGCTCACACATGGTCCGCACACGGCTCACACACAGCTCACACACGGTCCACACACGGTCCACACACGGTCCACACACGGTCCACACACGGTCCACACACGGTCCACACACGGTCCACACACGGTCCACACACGGCTCACACACGGTCCGCACACGGTCCACACACGGTCCACACACGGTCCACACACGGTCCACACACGGTCCACACACAGCTCACACACGGTCCACACACGGTCCACACACGGCTCACACACGGCTCACACACGGTCCACACACGGTCCACACACGGTCCACACACGGTCCACACACGGTCCACACACGGTCCACACACGGTCCACACACGGTCCACACACGGTCCACACACGGCTTACGTACGGCTCACACACGGTCCACAAACGGTCCACACACGGCTCACACACGGTCCACACACGGCTCACACACGGCTCACACACGGCTCACACACGGTCCACACACGGCTCACACATGGTCCGCACATGGCTCACACACAGCTCACACACGGTCCACACACGGTCCACACACGGCTCACACACAGCTCACACACGGTTCACACACGGTCCACACACGGCTCACACACGGTCCACACACGGTCCACACACGGTCCACACACGGTCCACTCACGGTCCACACACGGCTCACACACGGTCCACACACGGTCCACACACGGTCCACACACGGCTCACACACGGTCCACACACAGCTCACACACAGCTCACGCACGGTCCACACACGGTCCACACACGGTCCACACACGGTCCACACACGGTCCACACACGGCTCACACACAGCTCACACACGGTCCACACACGGTCCACACACGGTCCACACACGGTCCACACACGGTCCACACACGGCTCACACACGGTCCACACACGGTCCACACACGGTCCACACACGGTCCACACACGGTCCACACACGGTCCACACATGGTCCACACATGGTCCGCACACGGTCCACACACGGTCCACACACGGTCCACACACGGTCCACACACGGTCCACACACGGTCCACACACGGCTCACACACAGCTCACACACGGTCCACACACGGTCCACACACGGTCCACACACGGTCCACACACGGTCCACACACGGCTCACACACGGTCCACACACGGTCCACACACGGTCCACACACGGTCCACACACGGCTCACACATGGTCCGCACATGGCTCACACACAGCTCACACACGGTCCACACACGGTCCACACACGGTCCACACACGGTCCACACACGGTCCACACACGGCTCACACACGGCTTACGTACGGCTCACACACGGTCCACAAACGGTCCACACACGGCTCACAAACGGTCCACACACGGTCCACACGGCTCGCACACGGTCCACACACGGTCCACACGGCTCACACACGGTCCACACACGGCTCACACACGGTCCGCACACGGCTCACACACGGCTCACACACGGCTCACACACGGCTCACACACAGCTCACACACGGCTCACACACGGCTCACACACGGTCCACACACGGTCCACACACGGTCCACACACGGTCCACACACGGCTCACACACGGCTTACGTACGGCTCACACACGGTCCACAAACGGTCCACACACGGCTCACACACGGTCCACACACGGCTCACACACGGTCCACACACGGCTCACACACGGCTTACGTACGGCTCACACACGGTCCACAAACGGTCCACACACGGCTCACACACGGTCCACACACGGTCCACACACGGTCCACACACGGTCCACACACGGTCCACACACGGCTCACACACGGCTTACGTACGGCTCACACACGGTCCACAAACGGTCCACGCACGGCTCACACACGGTCCACACACGGCTCACACATGGTCCGCACACGGCTCACACACAGCTCACACACGGTCCACACACGGTCCACACACGGTCCACACACGGTCCACACACGGTCCACACACGGCTCACACACGGTCCACACACGGCTCACACATGGTCCGCACATGCCTCACACATGGTAATCTTCAAGTATTGCCCCTAAACTCTAGCAGTCTTTGAATAATAAAATGGACATCAACTGAAAGCCCCCGATCTCCTATTACATCAGCCATCGACAAATGACCAATGTATGCCAGCTATTATGCGCAACTAGTGTGGAAAATGACTAAATGTCGGATATCGCGTGTTTGCAAACATTGCCTGTGTTATCTGTGAAAATATTTTCTGAAGATTTCCAAAGTTGTGTGTGAACCTGCCGATTGCATCCGCCTGCCGATGGCAGTGGGTATGCAGGTACTTGGGCAAGTGTACGTGACAGCTGCGATCGACAGGCAACACAATACTGTGCCGCAGTGACCATCCGTGCAGCACCGTTGCTACTACCGTGCCACTCCCAGGAGTGTGAAGTTCAAGTGCGGCCCACACGCCGGCGGCCTCAGCACGGCTCCGGCGGTACACAGCTGAAGCGCTTCAGCACCACGTCTATATCCTTACCCTGCCAGCGGTGGTTCAAGTCTACACCCTCACCTTGCCAGCGGTGGCTCAAGTCTACACCCTCAACTTGCCAGCGGTGGCTCAAGTCTACACCCTCACCTTGCCAGCGGTGGCTCAAGTCTACACCCTCACCTTGCCAGCGGTGGCTCAAGTCTACACCCTCACCTTGCCAGCGGTGGCTCAAGTCTACACCCTCACCTTGCCAGCGGTGGCTCAAGTCTACACCCTCACCTTGCCAGCGGTGGCTCAAGTCGACACGCTCGCCCTGCCAGCGGTGGTTCAAGTCTACACGCTCACCCTACCAGCGGTGGCTCAAGTCTCACACAGTTCGCAAAAGGCAGATGTCACTGTTTGGCTTCCCTTTCGAGTTGAGTGCTGGCACTCAAATTGAACAGGCCAGGGAGCTGGCGGCGACCTGCAGCGGCTTGGATGCTGCGCACGTGCACAACACCATCAGCGCATTGCTGGCCACAGAGCAGGCAAGGCTCATACAGCCTCTTGTGTAGCAAACTGACAGCAGCTCTTCAAAAGCCATACGAGTACTGAATACATTGGCTAAATGATCCAGGAGAGTGATCTTTTAGGTGTGCAGGACCATGAACGTGATTTGTGCCGCCTTCAAAGCGAGTACTTTGCATGTCTATCTATTGAAGTCAGTGGTTTCAGGCAAAGTGCAGGCAAGTTTACATTTACGTTAAGCGAAATATATATTATAGCTTGTGTTATATAGCTTGTGCTGAGGGCAGAGTCTGGGCTGGGGACATCTCCATGATGTCTAAATGGTTTTAATTTTACCTTACTCCTCCGCTAAATAATTTGTAGATGGGGTGGGTGGGGGTGTTTTAGAGTGGCGAGAAGTTGATTTTCCTAGGTAGTGGGCTAGTCTAAGCATGCGAGGCTGAGTTAGTACGGTGTTTTGCAATTCGGCTCATCTACGTCCGTTGTTCCTTTTGATAGCCATTTTACGTTATGAGTTACAAGGCAAATCAGCTCATCTACGCCCCATGGCTCCTCTGGGAACTCGTTTTACGCTATCCTAATTTTTCTTTTCTTTTCCGCATGTTTTCCTAAAGCAAGTCGGCTCAACTACGCCCGACGGTGCCGCTAGGTAGTCATTCATTTTTAATTTCGAAGCAAATCGGCTCATGTACGTCCGACCTAATCTGGAATGGCTATTTACGTGTCTCCTACGAGTGCTTCACGGGCATGCATTGCGTGTTGATGTGAGTGTTGATGGCATGGTGTTCACAGTGCTCCTGCCAGTTTTGTGGCGTGCAGATATTCAAGTAGCAATTGAAGGAGTTCTGGATCCTTGTCACCGAGAAGCCATGGAAGCTACAGGGTGATACCCTCTCTTTGGCAGAATGCCTTAAGTGGTTGTCTTTGAAAGTAAAAGCAACTACAGTCTAGCAGGATGTGGCCTATGCTTAGCGTGGTGTTGTACGTGTCGCAGTGAGGTGCTGTATGTTGGTCACCCTCTAGTTGAGGCTGTGTTACTTGTGTGCAACAAATTCTATGTTCAGTGAGGATAACCTATTTATGTCGGTGAGGTTGATTCGATGTGTTCCATGTGTTTACCGTTGGTTTGATTGCGTAGGTGTGCTTGGATTTGTGTTGTGGTATATGTTGAGTTGTGTTGTATCCATGTGCTCTGGTGGTCTTGGCGAATGTGGTGTTGCAGGAGTGCTTTGCAATCGTCCACCGAATATTACATGCTGGAGTAGATGTTCAATGCTTAGGCTTGCTTTGCGATCCAGTTTGCTTCCTCGGTACGTGGGATGTTGGCTTGGCCCGGAATTCAGAGGATGGAAAAGTTTACGTTTACGTTATGTACCATGATTTATTGGATTCTGTCAGTGATGTACTGTGGACAGTCGTGGATGTTGCTAATTAACTGGAGGACGGATTCGGAGTCTGAGCAAATTGCTACGTTTCTATCTTCGCACCTAATGAAAATGGATATAGCGGCCAGAATGGGCATTGCTTCAGCGGAGCAGATGGAGAAGTTATCGGGTAGACGCCTGGGAAGCCTGAGGCCTGGTCCAGTGATGCCGATGCCTACCTTAGCCTCGTATTTCGACCCATCTGTGAATACGAGTGTTTTGTGATTGTTGTCGGCGAACTTGTGGAGGATGCCAAGAATTTCCGCCGATGTGCTAGTAGATTTCTTTCCCGAGAGCAAGTATTCGACCTTTGGTTGACTGAGAGCCCAGAATAGTGGGCGGTCGAGTTGCAGTGGCTGGCATTGTAGGGTTAGGATTTGAGAGAGCTGTGGCCATTTGAATGCTATATGGTGGAAGTTTGCGCCTAAATCGGCTCTTGTGTCTATCCGGCGTTTCATTCGGCAGCACTGTGCCGAATGATTTTTAATGTATTTGATTTTGATGTTGTAGCGGTAGAGCTGTTGTGTCCTGAAGTGGAGTGGGGGCGTGTTTGAGTCCACTAGAAGATTGGCTATCGGTGTGGTGCTGAGGACACTATGGCTGCTCTGATGCAGTTGTTTTGGATTATTTCTAACTTTTGACTCCGGCTTTCTGAAATGGTGACAAAGATAATGATGTTGCATCTAGGATGGGTCGTATGATTGACGTGTACAGTTCTAGTAGTGTTTTCCGTCTCCGCCCCAGTCTGTGCCTACACGAAGTATGTTGACGCGCTTCGCGCATCGCTTCGAGATAGAGGTCGTGTGTGTGTCAGAACTGCAACCTCTCACCTGTTCAATGGCTATGTCATCGATTTTAAGTAGAGTAGACGGTGAGGAACGGAGACGACTGTACATGACAGTGGCCGACTTTTCTGCGGAAAGGGTGAAGCCCCACGTTTTGCACCACTTTGCAATGTGGTCCATGCCTGCTTGAATGCTTTTTTAAGCTTTTGGGAAGCATTTTGGTGTTGTCCAGATGGCTATGTCCTTCGTGAAAAGTGAGTGTTGAAGTGAAATGTCTACATGGTGGCAAGCATGTCGTTGATCATGAAAGCAACACAACAGCATACAGCATTCAGATTAGAACACAAACAACATTTAGATCACAGATTAGATCATACTGCACGCAATCAGCCACTTCTACCGCACACACTATGTCCACCTCCAATTCACCCTGCTCTGGATCCATGGCCACATGCACATTCCGGGAACTGGCAAGCTGACAGCCTCGCCAAAAATAGCCATTGTACCTCTCCATCCCGCCAACAAATCAGTGGCCCCAGGCGACCTGGAGCTGGCAAACACTATCTTAAAAATATCCAGGACTGCTGGACACAGCACTTCGCACATACTACATATCTCATTCTCCACGAATGAGGTATGAGGTCATTCTAAAAAGAGCACGACTTAAAAGTCGTATTATCAAGATTACGGTTTGGCTGCACGAAACGCGCTCATAATTATGCTTTCCATTACATATAATACCCATCCGATGTTATCGTGTGGTGTCCGATATACCATCAAGCACTGCCTTTTGCGCTGTCGCATACTGCTTTGTGGCGCCCGCTTTCAATTTTTTCTTCTTTAATATGAAATGCCAAGCATAACCGAAATGTAAGACGCCGCTGGGAGATGGGCACCCACATCTCCTCGAGCTACCATACGAATTCTTACGGGAGACAGCTGGAACACGTAACTTAAAGTCCAAAGCCAAGCCATGTTAGGTCCAAAGCCAAGACACGTGAGTTGGTTTCTGAAAATTGTTGTTGTTGTTGTTGGGGGGGCACAATGCATGAAGGCAATTGGCAGACTGAAATGGATTGGGACACTTTCCATAGGGCACCATGTTAAAGTTGAAATTAGGGAAGGGGGAAGACGACATTGACGGTGCACTTTCCCTTAAACGTCTATATAACTGCGCCCGGGACACAGCCGGGACTGCGCCCGGGACACAGCCGGGACTGCGCCCGGGACACAGCCGGGACTGCGCCCGGGATACAGCCGGGACTGCGCCCGGGACACAGCCGGGACTGCGCCCGGGACACAGCCGGGACTGCGCCCGGGACACAGTCGGGACTGCGCCCGGGACACAGCCGGGACTGCGCCCGAGACACAGCCGGGACTGCGCCCGGGACACAGCCGGGACTGCGCCCGGGACACAGCCGGGACTGCGCCCGGGACACAGCCGGGACTGCGCCCGGGACACAGCCGGGACTGCGCCCGGGACACAGCCGGGACTGCGCCCGGGACACAGCCGGGACTGCGCTCGGGACACAGCCGGGACTGCGCCCGGGACACAGCCGGGACTGCGCCCGGGACACAGCCGGGACTGCGCCCGGGACACAGCCGGGACTGCGCCCGGGACACAGCCGGGACTGCGCCCGGGACACAGCCGGGACTGCGCCCGGGACACAGCCGGGACTGCGCCCGGGACACAGCCGGGACTGCGCCCGGGACACAGCCGGGACTGCGCCCGGGACAGAGCCGGGACTGCGCCCGGGACACAGTCGGGCCGGCCGTCTCTCGGCCGCCAGCTGACGAGTCACGGCTGATCTAGACATAGCGCTACATTCTGCTCCCACAGCGCGCTAATTGTCGACGGAAGCTAATGTATGAGGGCCGGGCGACTCGCGCCAGCTAATTTCCGTCCGCGCGTGAACGATCCCCGGCCATTGCGCAACGTGAATATGCGCAGCGTGTGTCACCAGCATCTGGGTGCACGTGATAATGTTCTCCTATCAGCTGAGTGGCCACATAAAGCTGTCGGCTCGTCTGAGCCATGTCTGCATTTCGCTAGTTTTGTCGGCGGTATTGTCGTTTGCAGGAGTGCCACCGCTGCGTTAGCTGGTTGGAGGTTGGCATGCGTGCTCAACTGTAACAAATGACATCCTTGAATAAGTCGCATCCCACCATAAACGCTGGCCGTAACTCCCCAGCCCATCACAACTATGGAGCGGCGTCAAGCCGGCAACACGCACCTCTCCTTCGTCAATTCCTCAGCAGCACCTCCCACAGCAGCACCTCCCACGGCAGCACCTCCCACAGCAGCACCTCCCACGGCAGCACCTCCCACAGCAGCACCTCCCACAACAGCACCTCCCACAGCAGCACCTCCCACAGCAGCACCTCCCACAGCAGCACCTCCCACAGCAGCACCTCCCACAGCAGCACCTCCCACAGCAGCACCTCCCACAGCAGCACCTCCCACAGCAGCACCTCCCACAGCAGCACCTCCCACAGCAGCACCTCCCACAGCAGCACCTCCCACAGCAGCACCTCCCACAGCAGCACCTCCCACAGCAGCACCTCCCACAGCAGCACCTCCCACAGCAGCACCTCCCACAGCAGCACCTCCCACAGCAGCACCTCCCACAGCAGCACCTCCCACAGCAGCACCTCCCACAGCAGCACAATATCCCCTCGGCTTCGAAAAGCGCCACACATAGCTTTGCCAACTACCGTGATTATGCGGTGGGTGCTTGAATAAGCTCGTTAGTTGTTTTTTATGGGACGTTGTAGCCTAATACGAGCTATTATCTAGTGGAAGGTCCGGGTGTGAAGGTGTACTTGCTAAACGAAGGTTCTATCTATGCAGATGGAACCTTCGTCGGATTCGTTAGATCTACGCAGATCCTGGTATTTAGCCTATAGGGGCTCTTTGCTTGACATCCGTATGAGGAATGGGCGACTTTGTTGTCTAAATTGGTTTTGAAGGATATTTCCTCATGATTGTTCGGTCAAAAAGCGAATACGTAATTAACATGAATGATAATATTGCAGGAAAAAGCAAACAATGCATTTTTGTACATTGATTTATTTAAGACGTTACTCGACATCGTGGTCTTTTATCTACAATCGAACCTTCGTTTGGCTCAATCGGTGTGCAGTTGCTAAATATGTTCGATCATGCTTTAATGAGAGCCACGAATGCATTTATCGTAATGAAACCGCGGTTAATTATATTTTATTTGCGTGTAAAAACATCCTAAAATAGTGTAATTGCTACGTAATATTTTGCAGGATACTTGACTAGACCATAGTGAATACATATAGTACCATAGTGAAGTTCTTTTTTAATGTGTGACACTGGTTTTTGTGCACTTTGAAAGCCGATTAAGAAGCCTGTTTTAACCTGAATAAATCACTTGGTACTATTCCAGTTTGCCAAGGCAACGCGCTGTGTATCTTGGGTACACTTTGGTCCGAAATACACATCTATTCTCCCCTAATATGCGCATTGGTTTGAGGCATGGCGGTCCCAGGCCTTCCAGATCGATGTAGTAGGCGGAGAGGAGTGGGGTCGAGGCAAGCCTTTTCCCCCAATTTTCCCCAATTATTGCTCGAAACACCGAAAAGTTCTCGAATGTAGGACACAATGTTTTAGATTAGGTGTGGGGGTGAAGACTACACACTGTCCCTCCTAATAGCAAAGCCTATGGCTTGGATCTTCCTCGGCGTCGTACCGACTGTTCAACTAACCGACATAAGCCATATTTTGTGTTTATAAACTTATGTTCCTACGACTCAAGCAGTTTAATTCAATGAGAATCGTTTCCGGTAATTGGTTGATGTTTAAGGACGCGTCGACTGCAAAGGCCATTTTGCTGGTAAGGATAGTTGAAACTGGCGAGCATTCGAGCGTGTTCAGATTCCCCAAGATGTTCTTAGAGACCTGCATTGCGATTAAAACACTGATTCTTCGATCGTTCTGCAGTGATGGTGTTAAGCGCTCAAATGATATTCAGAACCATGCTTGGCTGATGTTAACTGTTGGACTTCCACTCAGGCTTATATCATCGAGCACCCTTTTCGACCCACACCGAGCAAAGGCGCACGTTGACCCTGCGGCAAGCGGTGACACATAGTATAAAATGGAAAGTTGGCTGCACCCTCCGTCTATTTTATTGCGGACGGACATGTATATTTTGATACGTGCTGAACCTATCAGAGTACGAAGACCGGCTCGATAGTCGGTCTGAAAGAGCAAGGATAAAGCTGCTTTGTGCTTTTCGTTAGCCGCCGCTCTTCCTGAGCCAGTTTTATATCAGCTGTAAACATTTCGATTTGAAGGCCGGCCACGCCTGATTCCCTGGCGATGTCAAGGCGGCGTTGTTCTGTACGAGTGAGGCGCCAACCCACTGTCTGCCTCACCTGAGTGAGTTCAGTTGGATGCGTTATATCTCATGTTTATCCTAATGTTCACGGTTCTGCGCTGGGCTGCTGGAAGACAAAGCGTGTCTCCTTGAATATAACTGACCAATGCAGCAAAATGCAATTGAAAGCACCTTTCGGCTATCTTACGAAATTGAAGCAATGCTTTTCAGTCCCATCACTTGTCCACATACACATGCAGTATTCACCGTTCTCATTACATAATCTCCATGTCGCTTCAATTTGGCAGCCGACTGGAGTTACAATTTAAATGTTCCTTGTTTGCTGTTTTCTGAGGAGTGACCGAACCTTTCCACCTAAGCTTTGTCGTGGACTAGTCGCCCACTTCGCCGTCCTTTGGGTCGCGAGGCTTGGACCAGCATAGTGTTTTACCAATTTAGCTGCACGCGTATTGTTGCGTCTGGAAAGGATGAACCTTCAGTCATTTTGCCGTAAAAGTCCCGGCCATTCACCCTGTCGTCACCAGCTGCAGCATAAGTAGACACACAGTCCTGTGATGGTCCACTTACCCTGTCGTCACCAGGTACAGCACAAGTAGACGTACAGTCCTGTGCTGGTCTATTTACCCTGTCGTCATCAGGTAGAGCATAAGTACACATACAGTCCTGCGATGGCCCACTTACCCTGTTGTCACCAGGTACAGGATAAGTAGACATTCAGTTTGTAGGGTCAGAGCCTTGTTCTCCAATGCGTATCCTTCACGAATGTGAAAAAGAAACAAATCAGAGGTATGCCCACATGGTTGCCATGATGCAGCTTCATCTTAACTTGCAATCCACGAGACACCAACATCTGTGTGCAGTGAGGTGCGCACACAGTACGTACGTATTTGTGAAGAGCTCCTATTGCATAAGTTGATATCGGTTCGTTGGAAACTAGAAAGATGCGGATATTTTTAGACCTCGGTAAGCAGTCCTCGGGTCAGTTATCGTAAGCATGCAATATATATATGCAAGCAATCAGTTACTATGAACTCGGCTTGTTCCCACGAGGAATTATTTTTGCCTCGTTCAGGACGTGTGAAGGAAAGATCGCTAGGTCGTGAAAATTATATCCTTTAGAGTGACTGATTGCAGGCCGTACCTTAGCCAGTGTATGGCCAGAAACAAGGACAATAATGGGGGGGGGGGCTGTTTGAGACTGATGAAACATGGTGCAGTCAGTGGCACACATGAGCATTCTCAACACTGCCAGGTGTCTGACCCGTACATCACAACACCGCCAGGTGTTGTGATGTACGGGTACACACACAGGTGTTGTACATCACAACACCGCCAGGTGTTGTGATGTACGGGTCAGACACCTGTCGGGATCACCTGGCGGTGTTGTGATGTGCGGGTGAGGCGCCTAACTGGATCACCTGGCGAAGTAATTCCCTCCGCAGTAGTGAAATAGGTGTTATTTCACTTGTTCATGTGTGCCACTGACTGTACCATGTTTCATCAGTCTCAAACAGCCACCCCCCCCCCCATTATTGTCCTTGTTTCTGGCCATACACTGGCTAAGGTACGGCATGCAATCAGTCACTCTACAGGATATAATTTTCACGACCTAACGAACTTTCCTTCACACATACTGAACGAGCCTAAAATAATTCCTCGTGGGAACAAGCCGAGTTCATAGTAACTGATTGCTTGCATATATATATATTACATGCTGACGATAACTGACCCGAGGACTGCTTACTTTTGCCCTTCTTTGCCGAGGTCTCAAAATATCCGCATCTTTCCAGCTTCCAACGAACCGATATCAACTTATGCAATAGGAGCTCTTCACAAATGCGTACATACTGTGTGCGCACCCCACTGCACACATATGTTGGTGTCTCGTCATAGGCGCACCGGAGGGGGGCAGGCCCCCCATGAGACCAAAGTTCCCTTTTGGCCAAAAGTGCGCTTTTGACCGAAAAGTGCCCTCTTGGCCGGAATGTCCCAAATTAAGCCCAAAAATCACCTGCCTTATGTGCCCCGCCTGTGCCAAAGGTGCCCTTTGGGTCCAAAACTGCCCTTTTGGCCAACACATTTTTTCCGCCCCTCCCCCTTCCTCGGTCAACAAACCTTCCAGTATGTCCCAGGCCGCAAAGTGCCCTTTTGGAGCCGGTCAGGTGCCATTTTGGAGCCGGCCAAGTGCCCTTTTCGGTCCGACCCCCCATGGAAAAATACTGGGTGCGCGCCTGTGTCTCGTGAATTGCAAGTTAAGATGAAGCTGCATCATGGCAACCATGCTGACATACTTCTGATTTGCTTCTTTTTCACATTCGTGAAGGCTACGCGTTGGAGAACAAGGCTCTGACCCTACAAACTGAATGTCTACTTATACTGTACCTGGTGACAACAGGGTAAGTGGGCCATCGCAGGACTGTATGTGTACTTATGCTCTACCTGATGACGACAGGGTAAATAGACCAGCACAGGACTGTACGTCTACTTGTGCTGTACCTGGTGACGACAGGGTAAGTGGACCATCACAGGACTGTGTGTCTACTTATGCTGCAGCTGGTGACGACAGGGTGAATGGCCGGGACTTTTACAGCAAAATGGCTGAAGGTTCATCCTTTCCAGACGCAACAATACGCGTGCAGCTAAATTGATAAAATACTATGCTGGTCCAAGCCTCGCGACAGAGGTAAAAAAAAGGTATCGGTTGTGTTATCGGACAATTTCAGGAACTCAAATGTGTCTCATTTTTTTCCGTGAAACGCACAAGGAAGGCTCCATTCCCCAGTGGCAGCCAGTAACCATTTCGTGGAAAACAGGCGTTCATCTGAGTTTTTGTTCGTCGATGGGCGTAGGGAGGCGGGGTACCGTGGGTGCCCACTGCACAGACAGCCCCCACCCCCACCCCCACCCCTCATTATTTTCCATGTTGCACCATCTATATCAGCTAAAGTTGATCATAGCAGAATTGTTCGAACCGTGAGATGCATACCAGGGTAAAACAGGCCTAATCCGGTGACATTTTTGCTAAGAATGGAAGTGGTGGGGGGGGGGTGGTCACGAATATGAGGTTCAAAACTTCCAGCTGCTTTGCACAAACTGCTTGCAAACTAAGGCCATTTCTATGTCCTAACTAGAACCTGCCAATTCAATAGCTGGGAGGGGTGGGGGTCCTCTGCTAGATGCTTGTTTACTTCTGTGTTACCAGTCCAAAAATATATTGATTAAGCGTAGAAGGATCAATAGTTATGAAATGCTTACACGGTACCTACTATATTGACTTGGAAGTATGACGAAGGTTAGAGAATAGTCACAAATCAGAAATTGTGCATGTGGGTAGTGTGGAGTAACCTGATGATGTTTAATACTAATAATAATAAGTTGGCATGCATGAGATACCTCGATGGTGTGGCCAGGTATGGTATCTATGTAAGCAAATTACTTCGCCATATTTCTGGTGGGCTCTACGAAGCTGTTTCTGGTGGGGGGTTCAGAACTCCCTGCTCTAACAATGTTACCAACTGATTTGGATGGGACAGACGGCACTTGATTTGTCTCAGCATAAGCTACATTTTGAAGCCTGAATATGTAAAAAAATTGAAATTGTCCATGTGGCAGGGGGGAGGCAGAAGTATCAAAATTTCGAGTTTTTTTCACATCCACTGCTCTCCTGTTTATGGGTAGATTTTGATGGGGCAAATGTCATTCAATGCAGAATGACCTTTCACGTGCATTAGGCTGTTGTTCATACCCAAAAATCATAGGTATTTCAGGGGGATGAATAAGGGAGAAATGCACTAACATGTCCGCAAAATGACTGCCTGGACACTTCTTCGGCGCAACCAAAATTTTCAAAAGGGTCTCAAAATGTGTACAATTAATATTTGTGGAAACTTAGAAAGTTCCAGCTAAATAGCTCTTGGAATTTGGTAATGACATACAAAACCCACTTCAGGGGGCTTCTGAAGCCTTGACCTAAAGATCTTGATTTGATAATTTTTTTAGATATTCCTTCCAACATCATCTAATTATTGTTTTTAGGTTTGTTCGAGAAACTGTTTCATCATTGCAAAATAAATAAATGCAGAAAAGGTTTTCTTAATGAAGGAACCGTTTTTTTTTGTGTAAAGGTAATACAAGCCGATAAATGCAATGGCTCTACCTACCTACTTGGTGAGAGCTCAGGGCAATTTCCTACCATAATTTGGCCTGGTAGATCCAGTACTAGCACATTTGTATAACTGAACTGAAGGTACAAATCCTTTAACCTTATTTACCAGACTCACCTCCAATTTTCCATGCCTGTCTCCACCTTCATCTGACATCGAATGAATCATTACGGAGTTTATATGGCTCTTTAGCCCATGGATGCTTTGATACACAGTGCCGCTTCAGGTTTCTTCTTTCACCACTGAATTTACACACACTACTATCCTTGGATTTTCTCAGTTCTTCTCTCAGGATTATATCTCTGCAAAAATCGGCTCTTGAACGGATAGTTTAATCACCTACTACCACCTAGGTAGGTATCTGTTGCAGGAACTTGATAGGCAACTGTTACCGTGACGAGGCAGACGAGACCAAACAAAACGCATCCTTCGAAGCAAAACTCAAGCACCCAATGTGCTTGATTCTCAGTGGCTCAGAAGAGAGCTTCCATCTCAGCCGGCGCTACCAAATTTGGGCCAGCAGCACATTTGCTAAGCTCACGACCAAAATTCGACAACATTCCTGAGTGTCTCATTTTGTCACCGGTGGGACACCGGTGGCCCGGGAGACGCCGCATGCCAACGCAATGGCGCGTCGGTTTGGACGGTAAGCGTAGCGTTCGCCAAGATCCTTGTCCTAGTTTCCGCCAACATTCAGGCGAAAAAAGGACTAGGGGCAGAAGTTTTTTTTTATTTTTTACTTGTTTTGCTCATTTTTATCACTTTTATCAGTGTTTTCGGAGTGAGGCGAGAGAATGAGAGTAGGTACATAAGTAGGTATATTAACAGTGCCAGCACTGGCTTTTGTGTCTCCTCTGGGCCTCTTTGTGTCATCGGAGTAAACGACAGAACGATGACTTTTTACCTCTGCCTCGCGACCTGAAGAACGGCGAATGTGGGCGACTGGTCCACGGCAAAGCTTAGATGGAAAGGTTCGGTCACTCCTCGGAAAACAACAAACAATGAACACGTAAATTGTGACTCCAGTCGGCTGCCAAACTGAAGAGACATGGAGATTATGTAATGAGAACGGTGAATGCTGCATGTGTATGTGGACAACTGACGGAACTGAAAAGCATTGCTTCGATTTCGTAAGCTAGCCGAAAGGAGCTTTCAATTGCATTTTATTGCAATAGTTGGTGATATTCAAGGAGACACGTTTTGTCTTCTATCACAGAACCGTGAACATTAGGACAAACATGAGATATAACGCATCCGACTGAACCCAGCATGGTCGGCGTTACGGAGGCTGTCACATTCCAGGATGGTCATTTGTTCGGCGAGCCCGTTCGTCGTTGACTGTAATAAATATGTCTCATCAGCTGGCCATTGTAGCGGTTCTTGTACACGGGAAGAGAAGTCGGTCAGCATTTAGGGAGACTGGACCATCACCGACGACATGTGAGACACTCACCGCAACCCATTGGGCGTGCTCTCGTCGCAATAGAACACCGTTAGCGTCGCTCCAGATGCGGGAACATCCGTCAGCTGTCTCACGGGCATCAATATGGAATAGGAGGGAGGGCGCTCGGAGCCGCGGCGTGTCACAACGGTCACCGTTACTCTGGTATACCAGGGAACGGTAGCAGAAATGACGGTAGCAGTGGTGAGGTCTAACTGACAGGAATGGGAGGATAGTGGAAGAGGAATTCTGTGTCTGCTTGCATCTATTTCGCTGCCGTGCTGATTGCACAAACAACCGACTCTCTTTTCGTCCGCTTCACAAAACTTCCAGCTGTTACAGCTTGATCAGCAATAATTGTTTCATCTTCACTTGATTTTGATCAGCAGTAATTGTTTCATGTTCACTTCCTTGCGACTGTCTTGAAGAAAACAGCTTCTCTGGGATCGTATTGTGTTGCAGCGATATATATATATATATATATATATATATATATATATATATATATATATATATA
This sequence comes from Imbricaverruca yamaguchii, assembly GCA_034440575.1. Lineage (NCBI taxonomy): Eukaryota > Metazoa > Arthropoda > Thecostraca > Neoverrucidae > Imbricaverruca > Imbricaverruca yamaguchii. The sequence goes on along the minus strand of JAOTOL010001472.1, from coordinate 572,468 downwards.
TATATATATATATATATATAAATCCTCGTCCGTGCACGATATCTTGCCCCTTACCCAGTGTTAGAAGAAGGGGGCAGGGTTTCGTTGCGACCTACCAGCGTTTCCAGCCGGAGAGTGTTAGCGACATCAAACAAAAACTTCCATGCCAGCGGCACAGCCCAACAGCACAGTCTCAGACAGCTTTGGATCGAGACAAATCCACACCCTTAACCCCTGTAATGCCGCATAATTTGCTATGCTCCAAGGCAGGAGCTCGGTTTTACTTCCACTAGCCTGTGCACTGAACTGTATAGAGATGCGCTGGGACATGCCTTCAAATTTCAGTTATTCCGAACATTTACCCGTACCTTTTTTATTTGAGCTTCCAGACGAGGTCAAACGGGTCAATGTCGGGATGAAGCCGGTCACCCCGTCTTCGCCGCAGTTCTGGAGCTTTTATCGTGAAACGTGCTTCACGATTTCGTGCTTCAATGTCGATGAAATGCTAACTGAACGCTTATCCTAGCACATTGGCATGTGTAAATGTCGGTAGTCGATTAGTAAAGCTCAGGTACACGGAAATGTGTGATAAACCGTTGAAGCTGACGATTTTCTAAGGTTTTTTTTGCTTGGTAAAAGTGATGAGTACCACGAATGTGAAGTTGAGTGTCTCTCCCCGATTTTAAACTGCATGGGATTTTAGCATTCTTAGTTTGGAACTTCCCCTAAATATCTAACAAAACTAAAAATATTTACCTCACGCTTGGGTACACTAATCACATCGTAAAGAAAATCAGGGCGCAAAATCAGCCAGGTTCAGAAAGCTTTACGTCGCAGTTGTCCACATTTTATCCTCCAGAGTCCAGAGCGCCTGCAATATTTGAATTCTTGGGACGTTTCAATTCATATCTCGGTAACTGGATTTGATTTCGACTTGAAGCTTAAAACACGATGAGATGATGTGATTTTTATTGCAATTAATTCGACTTTCAGGAATGCGGATTAGTCACAAAGTTATGCAAAAAGGTACATACATGCTGTTAGTTGAAGCCTTAGTTTTACATAAGTAACATAGCCGGAGGTCACGCTTTCCCATGCATATTTTCGTGTGATAATTTGTTACTTCAATACACTTCACTTCTATGCTACTTCACCTTTCACTGCGTCTTGTATGTTCGTTTGTGAAAAATACTTGAATGTATATATAAAAACAACATTGAGACGAGTTGATGACCTATCTTTGACCGTTGTCTCTGGGGCCTCTGGAGACTGGAGTTAATGTTTTGACACAATATGCGCTCATCAACTGGTGGAAGGTATGGCAAGTTTCAAGGCGATATCCTAAGCGGTGTGCTAATTACCAAACACATAGCCTGAAGGGGAGGGGTCAAATGGAAAGCCCGGCACTGCGAGTGTTAAAGCAGCCAGTGGCATGTGATGCATGACCGTGGACTGGCTGCGATCTGCGAGGCAGCCGGACCGGTAGCCGCGACATGTCCAGGTCGGCTAATCATGGGCTTCCCATGATGTCCAGGGCGCCAGCCGACGCCACCGTGTGAAATACCGCCTGTCGTTGGACGCCTCTCGGTCCGCTTCAAAGCGGCGCAACCGAGCCCGCCGCTCCTCCCTGCCACCCCCTCCACATCAGCGTCCAATGGCACAGGCGACACGCTGACAAAACCTCCTTCACCGCTCATTATCTATTGGCCGACACCAGCAAATGGAAAAATAGGGTCCCGCTGTCACAGTAAAAGAAACTAGTTTGATTCTCATTGGCAGCAGGACAGACCTTCATTTCTCCACGTTCGTACAACCAACATGAAAGAATGGGGCGCGGTAGAGCTTTGCCAGTCGGGACCGCCTTTCAGTCAATTGAGCTTAAGGGTTCGATGAACTTGGGCGATTCGTAAATAGTAAGTGCTGCTGGTAGTAGGGGCAGTAGGGGTGCGTCTCAGGAATCGACAGAATGTGCCATTGGCCACTATGAGCGGGATGATGGAACAGACGCAATTAGACCGGCGTATCGGCAGGGTAGTGCCAGTGACCAACCAACATCTCATGATAATTGGCACCGTCCTGCAGGTGTTCCCGGCATAACACTATGCTCCTCGTGCAAAGCCAGGGATGTTTTCCAAACGATCGTCAACACAAACAGTCCAAAAAAGCACACGAATCATGCTGGTGTCGTGAAAAAGAACATCAGAGGAGGGTAAAGATTTGTGTGGAGTATTAGAATGTCTCCTTAGTTGATGTTCATACTTACGCATGCAGATAAAATCTTGGTTTTTTCCATAGCTCAATGAGAAAGATATCTGGAAATTGTATCGATAATATGGCTTTGTGTACAAGAATACAGGTGTAAATATTGACATTGACGTATTCGTACATGCATTCATAGATTTATGCTGACAAAGTATGTTGGCAATGGCACAGGCTATTCGGATAGAAATCCTGATTGCAGTTTCCATAGTTAAACTGCGCAGCATATAATCCCTCGCATCTGGAAGTAATATGAGATGCTTTCGGATAACTTGATTATTCTTACTTCCATTAGTGCACAATAAGATAAAGCTTGTTCGTAAACATGGGTGGATAATGTATTGGTGCAGGTATTACAAGTGCAGCACCATCTTTTAAAGCTGGTGTGTTGGAATGTAGTGCACATTTTTGCAATAACAATATTTTGCTAAATTGAAAAACTAACGATGACACGTCGCATTCACCTAATGCAATGAAAGGCGTACAACATATCAAAAATAATGCAGGAATACCTGAGATATTGAAGATTTTAGAGATCAGTGAGTTGCTTTTATGAAAGAAAGGAGGCCCTACGAAAAAAAAACTGTTCATATAACTATATACTTCTACTTTTAAAAATCGAGCATGAAGAAATTTGGTGAATCCTAAGCCCCTATCTGCATCGATCAGAGTCCAAGTCAATATGATACGGTACAGCTAACCAAGAGGTGTTGCACATATCTGATTATCAGTGGTGTAACTTTATATACCGCTCAAATAACAGTCACAAGAAGTCCTCTGGGTTGTGTCCTTCCACTGAAGGGCAACATTAAATGAACTATCATTCTCCATTCCTGAATACATTCCTTGAAGAAAAGGACGTTAAAAGGCCGTACATGTATTATTTGTCACACCAGCGAGTTGCAACTAGATTTATGCAAGCGAGCATCTGGGGGAAAACTATAGCTAGACGAGCTACAGACTTGGATGAAAACAAGCTGCTGTTACAATTTGCTAGAAACTAACTAACAGACAGCTACGACACGCTATCGATATCACACATTCCTTGGCATGCTAACGACACCCTTGAGCCTGATCTTGAACCACAGCCACACGTAACCCTCACATAATCGAGGGAGGGGTAGGGCTCTTGGTGGTCTCATTCAGATTCTTCCGGAATAGCAACCAGTTATGAGCATGCAGAATCACAAAGCTTCCAATACCTTCTCAGGCATCTTATTTGTATCTCTCCTTGCAAGTTGCAGGTCAAGATCGTCAAAGATCGTTCAACTGGACCGAGTCAAAGAGGGTAGTGCTCCAAAATCTTACCACACCAGTGCCACACACAGCACCAACTGATACCGAAAACACTATCTGCGTTTACTATCGCAACTGCATGAAGCATAAAGCATAAAGCATACCCAATTTTTTATTCCTGGTATTTCCGACAACAAATGCTAACCGGCATCCCTCCATGAACTCGTTCAAGATGCCTCAAGACAGAATTTCACGCTTTTTGTGCAGGCCAAATGAAAACGGGTAAAAAGTGCGCCATTGCCAAGAACCATTTTATTTATGCCAAGCTCACAGAACACGCAGAAAAACAGGCAATAGGTACGGCGTCTTGACGGGCGCAGGTTAGCGTCTGCAGGTGATGTTCTCTGTGGAACTCATCTCTAGACAAACCCATGGGGTCTGTCGGTGGTGTTTGCCACAGCCCTCACCTCTAGACGAGCCCAGTGTGACGTCCGCAGGTGGTGTTTGCCACAGCTCTCACCTTTAGACGAGCCCAATGTGACGTCTGTCGGTGGTGTTTGCCACAGCTCTCACCTCTAAACGAGCCCAGTGTGACGTCCGCAGGTGGTGTTTGCCACAGCCCTCACCCCTAGACGAGCCCAATGTGACGTCTGTCGGTGGTGTTTGCCACAGCTCTCACCTCTAGACGAGCCCAATGTGACGTCTGTCGGTGGTGTTTGCCACAGCTCTCACCTCTAAACGAGCCCAGTGTGACGTCCGCAGGTGGTGTTTGCCACAGCTCTCACCCCTAGACGAGCCCAGTGTGACGTCTGTCGGTGGTGTTTGCCACAGCTTTCACCCCTAGACGAGCCCAATGTGACGTCTGTCGGTGGTGTTTGCCACAGCTCTCACCTCTAGACGAGCCCAGTGTGACGTCCGCAGGTGGTGTTTGCCACAGCCCTCACCCCTAGACGAGCCCAATGTGACGTCTGTCGGTGGTGTTTGCCACAGCTTTCACCCCTAGACGAGCCCAATGTGACGTCTGTCGGTGGTGTTTGCCACAGCTCTCACCTCTAGACGAGCCCAGTGTGACGTCCGCAGGTGGTGTTTGCCACAGCCCTCACCCCTAGACGAGCCCAATGTGACGTCTGTCGGTGGTGTTTGCCACAGCTCTCACCTCTAGACGAGCCCAATGTGACGTCTGTCGGTGGTGTTTGCCACAGCTTTCACCCCTAGACGAGCCCAATGTGACGTCTGTCGGTGGTGTTTGCCACAGCTTTCACCCCTAGACGAGCCCAATGTGACGTCTGTCGGTGGTGTTTGCCACAGCTCTCACCTCTAGACGAGCCCAGTGTGACGTCCGCAGGTGGTGTTTGCCACAGCCCTCACCCCTAGACGAGCCCAATGTGACGTCTGTCGGTGGTGTTTGCCACAGCTCTCACCTCTAGACGAGCCCAGTGTGACGTCCGCAGGTGGTGTTTGCCACAGCTCTCACCCCTAGACGAGCCCAGTGTGACGTCTGTCGGTGGTGTTTGCCACAGCCCTCACCCCTAGACGAGCCCAATGTGACGTCTGTCGGTGGTGTTTGCCACAGCTCTCACCCCTAGACGAGCCCAGTGTGACGTCTGTCGGTGGTGTTTGCCACAGCCCTCTATCTATCTACTGCCAGGATGGTATCTGGCAATGGATAATACCTGCGGCAGGAGACAGTTTCTAGTGGTAGAGAATATTACCTTACCTGATACCTGAAGGTACCTGTTGTCGGTGCCCTTTTTTTCTTTTTCTTTTTGGTAGCAAAAAATAGAACCTGGCGAAGAATGACATCTACTGCAGGGGACAGTTTCTTGTAGCGATGTGGGGTACCTGACAATGAATGATACCCGTCGCCGGAACCGGTATCTGGTCATGAGGGATGATACCTGGCGAACAGTGCTTCCAAATTGACGTTCACTTGGGCATTAGATGTACATATAAGTATTGATATTTTGTCATGGAAGATGCAACTAAGGTTTTCAATAGCATATATTCGATTTGCAAGCAATGACACATCATGACTTGAGGTCTGTGTACGGTCCAGCACCACTTCGGTTTCTGAAGTCACCAGAAAGCCATCCATGCCGGGTGTGCTTTGCTGGCATGCACTTAATACACTGGTACAGGTCGACACAATATGTCAATAAACACATTTAATAGCTGACATAGGATGTAAATAGATTTCGTGTTACGTGATGGTTACCAGCAAATTTTCGATTTTGGACACATTGCCATCTAATGATGAAATGCACCTACTGTCCGAGGCTGTTTCTGGTCGCGAAAGATAGTACCTGGCGCCGCGGGAGCGCGCTTCGGGTGGTGAAGGATAGCACCCTTTGCCGGAACCGATTTCCGATGGTGAAGGATGATACCTGGCGAGGGATGGTACCTGGTGAAGGATGATACCTGGCGAGGGATGGTACCTGGTGAAGGATGATACCTGGCGAGGGATGGTACCTGGTGAAGGATGATACCTGGCAAGGGATGGTACCTGGTGAAGGATGATACCTGGCGAGGGATGGTACCTGGTGAAGGATGGCACCCGCTGCCAGAACCGGCCTCCGTTGGTGAAGGATGTGGATGCTGCCGAAGCTCGTTTATGGTAGCGACGGATGGTACCTGGCACCTTGATGAGGTGAATGAGTACAGCTCAGTATTCCTTCCAAACTGAATGCTTAGCAATTTGGAACCCGCTTTGTATGCACGGCCGAAAGACGACACAAACTATGAAATCGAACTTGGCTTTACGGCAGTTCGAGATCCATACAGCATCAGGTACAAGAAAACAGACACCGCTTGATTGCATAACCGACACCCGACACTACCACCGCACTCACCTGCATGCCTTTTCTTCTGGTGGAATGCCAAAGTGAACCAAATGCATGACGATCCATAGCCTGTGCAGTGTGCAAGGATGTGTACGTGCGCTTTCAACTCATCGGAGCACAAGACATTGGAAGAGGCAAAACATATTAAAGACATCATTTGTAGCGACTGTCAGTGTAGTAGCGCCGAACGTTACACAACAAATGTGGATGGCATGGTTCACATACTCCTAGGATTCCGAGCCCAAATGCTATGCTGATATGTTTATCTGAAGCCACACTGGAATGACAACGGGGACAACTATTCGGACCCAACCCTCAGGAATGGAGTAAATACTAATATCGGTTTCACCGCTTTATTTATTTGCTATTCTTGAAATGGTTGCGAAATATCAAGTCCAGCTGCTGATCTGATACCACAAATATTGGCCGCCGAAACCACCTATTGGACTCCGTCTTCGGGGAGGCAACGGACTGCGGCACCGGGGAGACAACAGACTGCGGCTCAGGGGAGATAACAGACTGCGTCTCCGGGGAAGCAACAGACTGCGTCTCCGGGGAGGCAACGGACTGCGGCACCGGGGAGACAACAGACTGTGGCTCAGGGGAGATAACAGACTGCGGCTCAGGGGAGATAACAGACTGCGGCTCAGGGGAGATAACAGACTGCGTCTCCGGGGAAGCAACAGACTGCGTCTCCGGGGAAGCAACAGACTGCCGCTCAGGGGAGACAACGGACTGCGCTCAGGGAAGACAACAGACTGCGGCTCAGGGGAGGCAACAGACTGCGTCTCCGGGGAGGCAACGGACTGCGGCTCAGGGGAGATAACAGACTGCGTCTCCGGGGAGGCAACGGACTGCGGCACCGGGGAGACAACAGACTGCGGCTCAGGGGAGATAACAGACTGCGTCTCCGGAGAGACAACAGACTGCGTCTCCGGGGAAGCAACAGACTGCGGCTCAGGGGAGACAACGGACTGCGCTCAGGGAAGACAACAGACTGCGGCTCAGGGGAGGCAACAAACTGCGTCTCCGGGGAGGCAACGGACTGCGGCTCAGGGGAGATAACAGACTGCGTCTCCGGGGAAGCAACAGACTGCGGCACCGGGGAGACAACAGACTGCGGCTCAGGGGAGATAACAGACTGCGTCTCTGGGGAAGCAACAGACTGCGTCTCTGGGGAAGCAACAGACTGCGTCTCCGGGGAGGCAACGGACTGCGGCACCGGGGAGACAACAGACTGCGCTCAGGGGAGACAACAGACTGCGGCTCAGGGGAGATAACAGACTGCGCTCAGGGAAGATAACATACTGCGTCTCCGGGGAAGCAACATACTGCGTCTCCGGGGAGGCAACGGACTGCGGCACCGGGGAGACAACGGACTGCGGCTCAGGGGAGATAACAGACTGCGTCTCCGGGGAAGCAACAGACTGCGTCTCCGGGGAGGCAACGGACTGCGGCACCGGGGAGACAACGGACTGCGGCTCAGGGGAGATAACAGACTGCGTCTCCGGGGAAGCAACAGACTGCGTCTCCGGGGAGGCAACGGACTGCGGCACCGGGGAGGCAACGGACTGCGGCTCAGGGGAGATAACAGACTGCGTCTCCGGGGAAGCAACAGACTGCGGCACCGGGGAGACAACAGACTGCGCTCAGGGGAGATAACAGACTGCGGCTCAGGGGAGATAACAGACTGCGTCTCCGGGGAAGCAACAGACTGCGGCTCCGGGGAGACAACAGACTGCGGCTCAGGGGAGATAACAGACTGCGCTCAGGGAAGATAACAGACTGCGTCTCCGGGGAAGCAACAGACTGCGTCTCCGGGGAGGCAACGGACTGCGGCTCAGGGGAGATAACAGACTGCGTCTCTGGGGAAGCAACAGACTGCGTCTCCGGGGAGGCAACGGACTGTGGGACCGGGGAGACAACAGACTGCGGCTCAGGGGAGATAACAGACTGCGTCTCCGGGGAAGCAACAGACTGCGTCTCCGGGGAGGCAACGGACTGCGGCACCGGGGAGACAACAGACTGCGGCTCAGGGGAAGCAACAGACTGCGTCTCCGGGGAGGCAACGGACTGCGCTCAGGGAAGACAATAGACTGTGGCTCCGGGGAGACAACGGACTTCGGCTCCGGAGAGACAACAGACTGCGGCTCTGGCAAGACAACATACGGTGACTCCAGTGGGACAATGGGCGGTGACATTGATGAGACGTGTGACATCAGCAGTGGATAAAAGTTGGAAGTGCTGTTTGATCCAATGATTCAGAAACCTGAACTGTTTAAACCTCGTGGAGATTGCACAAAAGGAATCTACCAACAGTCGGCTTGTCTCGTGTCCCGACCTTGTCTGATGCCGTTACACCACTATGCCGTTACACCACTATGCTGTTACACCACTATGCCGTTACACCACTATGCCGTTACACCACTATGCACCATAGTTGACCGTTCCTCGAATGAAACAGGTCTAAAGGCGTCGCTTCCCGAGTGGAGGAGGAGTGGGGCAGAGGGGCAGACACCCTCTGTGTTATGCTATATTGTTTCAAAGTCATCTTAGGTCACCGAGGTCAAGTCATGTCAAGTTCATGGCAGATTAATGGAACCAAACTTGATAAACTCGAATGTTGTCATAAATGCAAATGACTGTCATGCGATTGATGCCACTTTGCATGTTACTCTCTACACATCCTGAAAACTACTGTATGTCATTGTGTACCTAAGCGTTTCCATACTTTCTTCATGTACTTTATTCCCCTCTTTGCGAAGCCGATTGCGTCGAGCCGCCCAACGGAGCAATCTGGCGGACGGCCCGGTTCCGGTGAAGGGAGCAGGTAATGGCCGGATAAAGTGCTGCTATATAGGTGACCTGAGGTCAATTTCCGGCTCTAGCATCTGTATTGCATCATTAGTAATGTCTAGAACATCACTGACGCCTATTTTGGAGCATTTAAACACAGTCACAGCGATCCATAACAATGACAAGCTAAGGCACGTAAAACCAGAACATTTTCATATTTTGACCTCATCTGACCTTGAAGATATTGACCTAAGGCCATGAAATGTGCACACAATAGATATCACTACCGAACCCATATTGAATATATTGAATACATAAATGCCTGTATAATATGTTTCCACACGTAATTTCCACACGTAACACCGTTTCCACATGTAAATATTTGTCCTTTCCGACCCTTGAAAGCCTAGCCGTTGGATAGGCAGCCCGCCCCCAGCTGCCTGCTGGGCTGTTTGAGGGGTGCACTAACCCCGGTGCCTCAGCTGGAGGCATGGTAACCTTGGTGGTGGAATTGGTCGGCGCCGCCGCTGTCCGCCAGCTGCAGTGCGCCGTAAACGTCGCGCGACGTTTACGGCGCGGTGTTGGTGCAGCGCGAGTCGCAGCCGTCCATCCGTTCACACCTCGTGACCATTGCATGTGTGGAGCGGACTGCGACCTTGCTCTGCCGTGGACAGCTTCGCACAGTCTCGCGTTCATGTATGCAGAACAATACATTTAGGTGGAGTATGTGGCGAGAGAGGCGGTAACTTGTGATAGACGTTGGACATCCTTAAGAACACTTGGCTTGTGCATGCCATGGTGTAGTATGCTTAATGACACTTGTGGCAAGGCACCATCTTAATATTAAGTAGGATTATGGCGATTCATGCATCTCTTTCTTGAAACATTCCTAATCTGACCGTCCTTATTTTTGAACAAATGGTCATAGGCAAGCTCAACATAAATATAACCTGTAGCAGTACATGTTGCCGAATATAATAGGCTGCTGCATCCGAAACAAGGGTACGATAATGTAAACACGTAGTCCTGAGTCCTATAAGTCCTGAATAAATCTGGCCATCTGGCTGCTTTTTTAGTCAGCGGGGTAAACAAGATGCAACAAGGTTCTTCACCAATTGAAGTTAATTTTTATGACATTTAAGTGCACCAGGCTGAAAGCAAAGTCAATTTGCTGCATGATTTTGCGTATTTCGCGCATATTTGAGGCTTGTTGTAAACTTGTGCTTCAGTTGGGAGCTGCAGAACCTCTTGTGGTTTCAATGATAGTCTAGGGAAACCCCGTCCGGATAGCGGGTACTTGGTTTGAAGGAATTGCCGCAAACTGGCTTATATTAATTGGACTTTCGAATGACAAAGGACGGCAGCCGGGCGCTTACCCGGGTGGTCACGTAAATTCAGAGAACCTGTTCAGAGCGGCGTGGGAGTCAACCATCCACCTGCAGAAGTCACGAGGGCCAGTCGGCCGGCCATCGGCACAAAGGCGCTCGCTCAGTAGCTCATCGCGCCTTACCAGCTACTGCAATGTGGCGGGACAGTGGCTGGCAAGTTCAAACATTCAGCTGTGACGTATTTACCTAATTTAATACTAAAAGTTCTGCTATAAGCTAACTTTGCTGCATCACAGCGCATACGTTTTCGAATTTACATAGTTATTTTCGAATTTCGAATTTACGTCCCAAAGACATTTTAAAATCCACTAGACACTTTACGGACAACTCTATCAGTTCGTCACCCGTACGTTCACCCACGTGGACTTAAAACTATCATACGTATGCTTATGCACCAGGTTAAGCAAATTACTACACATGGTCATGCTACTGGTTTAACCCCACAGGCCTTGGCACCAGGCCTGGTGCCAAGGTGAAGGACCTGGTACCTGTGGTGGCACAGGTCGCCAGTGATCACCAGTTTAATACAGTCATAGTGCATATAGGGGTAAATAACATAGGTCCTACTAGGAGTGAGGAGCTTCTGCGGGAGTACAGGGACCTTCTGGCCACCCTGAAGGGTACCAATAGAATCATTGTAACAGCAATTTTGCCTGGGGCTAGAGCCTCCCCTGAGTGGAGCTCTAGGGCACTGGCAGCTAACGCCAGGGTAGGAAAGCTCTGCCATGAGCTAGGTTTTACATTTGTGGACGAGTGGAGCAGGTTTTATGCATCGTGGGACCTCTATCAGAGGCATGGCCTGCACTTCTCTGAGAAGGGGGTCCATGTGTTAGGCAAAGTGTACGAGCATGTCCTTCAGGGAAACTAGGAAATGGGGTGGGGAGGGATGAAATTGCATTGCAAACTCAGGAATATTCCAATAGTGTCAGCCAAGGCAATAGAACCTCAAAGTCTGCAAATAGGGACAGCAGCAATTCAAGGGGACAGAGTGATAGTTCGTCTAGTGATAAAAGAACTCAGTATGAAAAAGCCAAAGGTGGTTATGGAGCATTTGTTAAGTGTATGATGTTTAATGCTCAGAGTATCCTTTCCAAATTTGATGAGTTCAAGTGTTATGTTGCTGAGGAGGAACCAGATTTTGTTTGCATTACGGAGGCATGGGTCAGTGAGGGGTATTTTGGAGATAACTTACAGGACTATGAGATCCAGGGATACAATATGTTTTCGTGCAATAGGGGTCCAGCAATGAAAGGGGGTGGTGTAATGCTCTATATGAATAGCTTATTCAGTTCTCAAAAAGTAGCAGGTGGGGATAAAAATGTGTCTGTGGAGTCCATTTGGCTTGATGTCACTGTGGGAAAAGGCAACAGCAATACTCTTAGGATAGGAGCTTTCTACCGATCAGGAACCCTGCCACATTCTCAGCAACTGGAGCTTGACACGGTGATTTGTGAGGAAATCAGTAGAAACGTTAGGAGGTAGTGCCTTATTCTTGGTGACTTTAATCTAAAGGGATATGAAAATGCTGGTGTTGGCTCCCCATCATGCAAAATGTTTAGGAAATGCCTTCAAGAGGACCTGTTCTTACACCGGTTTGTATCGGAACCTACCAGGCATGGTTCATTCTTGGACCTTGTATTCCCGGATTTAAGTGACTTGGTTCAAGACTTGACTGTAGGCGAAACTCTGGGAAAAAGTGACCATAACATAGTTAGATTCAAGGCACATGTAGAGGAAATTATCAAGGATAATTTGGTAAAGGTTCCAAATTTCAACAGAGAAGACTTTGACGGCATGAGAGCGGCTTTAAGTGCCATAAGATGGGAAGAAGAATTCTCCAATTTAAATGCCTGTGAAATGTGGGAAAATTTCAAATCTTACTTGAAGGAAACTCAGATTAGACATGTCCCCCAAAAGCAAAGACGCAAAAGAAGGGTAGGAAAGCCAGCATGGCTTACACCAGACTTGATAAAAGCAATTAAGGCTAAGAAAACTGTATTCAGAGTCTTTAAAGAAGCCTCAAATGTCGTTAATCTCAAGGCGTATCGAAAAGCTAGAGACACTGTGAAGCAAAAAACCAGAGCAGCAAAGCGAGCAAAAGAACTGGATTTAGCTAGAAACTGTAATGGGGACAGTAAAAAGTTATTTAGTTTCTACAGGCTGAGTAAAGTTTCTAGCACAATTGGTCCACTAGAAGTAAACGGGACTACATTGGGTGAGGATAGTGAGATGGTTGAGGAGCTGAGCAAGCAGTTAAAATCAGTGTTTACATTGGAAGATATGACCAATATGCCGACTGTACACCATAGTTCAGTGACATGGGAACAAATGATGTTGATTTCATTGATAGTGATGTTGTTTACAATCATATCAGGAAAATACAGCCAAACAAGGCAGCAGGACCTGATGAAATTTAGGCTAGGGTGTTGCGGGAAACTGAAAAGGAACTGGCATTTCCACTTAGTATAATATTTTGTAGACCAGTTTCACAAAATGAAATTCCAACCGATTGGAAAAGGGCAAATGTAGTTCCTATTTTCAAGAAATGAGAAAGAGGGAAAGTTGAAAACTATAGGCCTCTAGTCTCACATCCCTAGTCTGCAAGGTACTCGAATCAATTATCAAGGACAGAAAAGTCAGTTATCTGGAAGGTAGCAGATTGATTCAAGATACTCAACATGGGTTTAGAAGGGGACGATCGTGTCTCACAAACCTCTTGGACTTTTCGAACTTCGCCACAGAACAATTTGATCAGGGAAATCAGGTTGATGTAGCATATCTTGACTTTAGTAAGGCCTTTGACAAGGTACCCCATAAACGGTTAATGATACAGCTTCAGTCCCATGGTATTGCAGGTAGCATCTTAAAATGGATAGAGTTGTGGCTTTCAGAAAGACAGCAAAGAGTGATGCTAAGTGGTACAAAGTCATCATGGCAAAATGCTCTTAGTGGAGTCCCCCAGGGGTCAGTACTGGGGCCACTACTGTTCATTATATTTGTAAATAACATTGAAAGTGGCCTAAGCAGTAAAGTTTTGAAATTTGCGGATGATTTGAAGGTCTTTAGGGCAATAACAGGTGAAGATGAGCATATCTCGCTGCAAAAAGACGTAGACGAACTTGTGAAGTGGTCCGAAGAATGGCAAATGAAACTTAATTTTGATAAGTGCAAAATCATGCATGTAGGTAAGCAGCATATGAAGGCTCCACACTTGTTGGGTGGCCAAGTGCTATCAGTGACTCAACAGGAGAAGGATTTAGGTGTTATTCTAAACACAAAATTGGGGGCATCAGAACAGACCAAGGAAGCCAGGAAGAAGGCACTGAGAATGCTCGGGGCAATAAATAGGAAAGTATCATACAGAAGTGAAGAGGTGATCAGGAAGCTTTACTGTGCATACGTCAGGCCACATTTGGAATACTGCATCCAAGCTTGGTCTCCTAGCTATGAAAAAGATTGTTGGCTTTTAGATACAGTACAAAAGAGGGCTACACAAATGGTTAATGGCATAAGCAACCTGGCATGTGAGGAAAGATTGAAGAAATTGAATATGTTTTCACTTAGATATAGAAGGCTGATAGGAGATCTCATCGAGGTCTTTAAATTTGTCCATGGTCTGGAGAGGGGATACTTTGGGGAAATGTTTGAATTGAACAGAAATGATGCAATTAGAGGTCATAAATTCAAAATTAAAGTTAACCACAGCAGAACAAGGTTAAGGCAAACTTTCTTCACCAACAGGGTAGTAGAACACTGGAACCAGCTGTCAGAAAACATTGTCAGTAGCAGCATATTGAACATCTTTAAAAACAGCATAGACAATCATTATAAGAAGAGAGGGCTTCCTTTTCAGTATTACAGGGAGGGCTGATGGACAGATTTGGTGGGCAACTGGTTCGGTGTACAGAGTGCAACCAAGAAGGGCCCTTGTGGCTCATAGTTGCACTAATTGTTTATGTCTTTATGTCTTTATGTCCTTATTATTCTATTTACACGGCGCAGCAAACACTAGATCGACAGTGGACCGAGCGCGTGCATCACGTAGCAGATGATGGCAGGTCGGGAAGTGTGTGGTCCTAGGCGAGGCTTTCCAAGGTAATGGGAACCGCCTATCTGACCTTAATTAAACACAAAAACAACGACACTACTTTAAATGACAAAATATAAGTTAAAAATTGTTATTTTGAGCGTACTCCAATCGAACTCTGGCACATCAGACTGGTCGGTCCCGAGCTTAAGTCACACATTACTTCCCATCTCCCACCTCTAGTGGCTGGATAGCGACGCAATTTAATTCCACCTGCCGTGAGTGCTTCAATCCACGCACGAATGTTAATGATGTAGCTCTCAGCCAAGGACAGGGCGGCATCCAATAGGATTGACGAGCCGACAGCCGACAGCCGCAGGATGCCAGCGACTCCTCTCCGCCGCCCCAGCCCCTACAGTCGCCGCCCGGTGGGATGCCAGTGTCGCCTCTCCGCCGCCCCAGCCCCTACAGTCGCTGCCCGGTGGGATGCCAGTGTCGCCTCTCCGTCGCCCCAGCCCCTACAGTCGCCGCCCGGTGGGATGCCGGTGTCGCCTCTCCGTCGCCCCAGCCCTTACAGTCGCCGCCTGGTGGGATGCCAGTGTCGCCTCTCCGTCGCCCCAGCCCCTACAGTCGCTGCCCGGTGGGATGCCAGTGTCGCCTCTCCGTCGCCCCAGCCCTTACAGTCGCTGCCCGGTGGGATGCCAGTGTCGCCTCTCCGTCGCCCCAGCCCCTACAGTCGCCGCCTGGTGGGATGCCAGTGTCGCCTCTCCGTCGCCTCAGCCCCTACAGTCGTCGCCCGGTGGGATGCCAGTGTCGCCTCTCCGCCGCCCCAGCCCCTACAGTCGCTGCCCGGTGGGATGCCAGTGTCGCCTCTCCGTCGCCCCAGCCCCTACAGTCGCCGCCCGGTGGGATGCCAGTGTCGCCTCTCCGTCGCCCCAGCCCCTACAGTCGCTGCCCGGTGGGATGCCAGTGTCGCCTCTCGGTCGCCCCAGCGCCTACAGTCGCCGCCTGGTGGGATGCCAGTGTCGCCTCTCCGTCGCCCCAGCCCCTACAGTCGCTGCCCGGTGGGATGCCAGTGTCGCCTCTCGGTCGCCCCAGCGCCTACAGTCGCCGCCTGGTGGGATGCCAGTGTCGCCTCTCGGTCGCCCCAGCGCCTACAGTCGCCGCCTGGTGGGATGCCAGTGTCGCCTCTCCGTCGCCCCAGCCCCTACAGTCGCCGCCTGGTGGGATGCCAGTGTCGCCTCTCGGTCGCCCCAGCCCCTACAGTCGCCGCCCGGTGGGATGCCAGTGTCGCCTCTCCGTCGCCCCAGCCCTTACAGTCGCCGCCCGGTGGGATGCCAGTGTCGCCTCTCCGTCGCCCCAGCCCTTACAGTCGCCGCCCGATTGGACACGCCGATCTGGCCGTGTGGTGGGCTTTGATATCGCCTGGACCGAGATAGATCTGGCGATTAATGGTCGGTAGGCACCTTTAGTGTCGGAGAACACGGCCGGACATAGCAACACGTCTACAGGTCGCACAAACCGAGGCGGAGACCGCGACCGCGCGCCCACCGGAGACCGGCGGCCGGTGGTGGTCCGGCCAGGCCGGTGGTGGTCCGACCCGGCCGATGGTGGTCCGACCAGGCCGGTGGTGGACCGGCCAGGCCGGTGGTGGTCCGACCAGGCCGGTGGTGGTCCGGCCAGGCCGGTGGTGGTCCGGCCCGGCGGCCGGTGGTGGTCCGGCCCGGCGGCCGGTGGTGGTCCGGCCAGGCCGGTGGTGGTCCGGCCAGGCCGGTGGTGGTCCGACCCGGCCGATGGTGGTCCGACCAGGCCGGTGGTGGTCCGACCAGGCCGGTGGTGGTCCGACCAGGCCGGTGGTGGTCCGGCCAGGCCGGTGGTGGTCCGGCCAGGACAGCCGGAGCTGAGGTGCCGCCACACTGAATGGCACGTTTTGTTGGGCGATTGTGTGTGCTGGAGCCGCCTGGGTAACCGTGAGGACAGCGCTAGTCCCAACATGCGCCGGGGTGTGGTCGGGGCGTGTCCACCACTGCCGCAGCCAACACAGCTGACCCGTAACCACCACCATCAGCGTCACGGCGTGGTAAGCCACCGGCGTCACCGTCACCGTCACCGTTACCGCCACCTTCACCATCACCGTCACCGTCACCGTCACCGTCACCGTCACCGTCACCGTCACCGTCACCGTCACCGTCACCGTCACCGTCACCGTCACCGTCACCGTCACCGTCACCGTCACCGTCACCGCTACCGCCAGCGTCACAAACGAATCACTCCTATTGAGTAGATAATCGTCTCAGCATCACAATTTATCAGTGGTCACATTATTAACATTGTTAAATCATATTAAATTATTACTTACCTATAGCCGACTGCAACATCTGAGGCGCCAGCGTTGGCATATTCTGGATATGTGGTTTAAGCTCGATCTCACAGTAAGCCTTTCCATGATTGTTTCAATCCCAATGTGTTCCGACTGTGGAGCATTTGCATCGTAAATATAATAAGGATATGCCCAATTTTGGCACACAAGCGCTTGCAGTAGCATATCCAGAGTCTTGCTAACTGAGGGGCACACATTCCTCAAACGCCCCTAGCTTCATCAGGGCACTCCTAATATAAAGATCCAAGACTTTTGGATAGGGAATACTTACAAGATGTCATGGCATGGCAGACTTTCCAGTTTTGCAAGGATTGATGCGAGCAGAACGTAAGCTTAATCCTTCCAGTCAGATTCCTAGCACTCCATATCAGGAGAGGGAACCTTTTATGCTCCCTCAAATCTTCAGACTAAGCGCTACATGCAAGAAAGCGAAAGTGACGTCATCGGAAAGCGCTCGAAGGGTAGGGCCCGAAACTATCCCCAAATTTTATACTATCAAAAATGACGTCGCTAGGGGATTTAAGATTTCACCACTAACATGTTTCTGGCGTTGTGGAGTATATTATGAGGGATTTAACAAATCATTTATAATCACAAAAGGCAGGCAAAATCGACCATGACCCCGAAATATTTGCTGATCCAAATAGGAACAAATGACATTCTCAAACCTTTAGTTGTAAATTTTCTCCAATATTTCATTTTTTAGTGAGTAGAGCGCATCGAGGAAACATTGTAAGTCAGCGTAGCCTCATACAAGTGCCTATTCTTGCCAAAACCTTCCATTTAAACCATAATGGGAAAATATGTAAACAGATAGGTAATGAATGACGAAAAATTCAAAAATTTGTCTGGTGCGTCTTGCTACACACCTGAAGATAGTTGGATTTACCGGTCATCTGCTGCAAATGCCCTAGCATAAAAGTCACTGATGATGAAAAACAGAACATGGCAGTCCCTTCACAAGGTGCGGCCGGGCCACTCAATGAAGAAGAAAAAAAATTAACCTGATTTCACAGCTAATTTGAATAGTAGGTTCAGATCACATGTTTCGCTGCTCACTTGGAATAAGGCGGCGGGCACTTTATTTACACCATGTCTGATATTCCAGAGTGTGAAACGAGAGGAGCAAAGCACTACTTAGACAACATTCAAATTGTTGCCAGGTGGAGCCCGAACGCAGCGAAACATTAATATCACTTCACAGACCACGCACTGCCATACCAACAGTGGGCGACTTCCCCCATTGAAGGGGACCACACGGGGATTTGATGTATTTTGCGCAGCCACCGCACATAGTCCCAATGCTAAATCTCAGAACATTGGGCAGAATATGGGACATTGGCGCACTCCTGCAGATGTGTGGAAAGTTCGATCCCTGAACTCGCACGAAGCATTAATGTCGCCATCAATCTCCAACACCTCAAACATGAATGCAGATTCAGCGACGCGCGTACAGTTTTACCTGAACTACCACATAAATTTTAATTTGAGCGTCCGATAAATGAATATGCAATGTACGTACTGGTGGGCGAAATGCACCTACTAATTAATCTTGCTCCTGGCCAATGATCTAGACATATTTGCTGATCCGGGCCTCAATCAAAGCCGACCCTGTACATTTGGCGTGAACCTGTCGTGAACATGAACGTGAACCCGACCATGAGCCTGTCCTCCGACAGGTTCACCTCGCCAGAGCGGGCTCTGAACCGAATTTGCCCCGAGAAATCATAGCTGGTCCTGGCGTCCTGGTCAGCCTGGGAACCCACCAGACTATTAGGCTTCTAATTATCCGATATATACTACAAACTACTGCACTATTGAACTTCAAAGGGCTACACCAGCTTCAAGGTGTCCATTCGTTTCCTTGAAGTGCGGACCTAGCTTCTTTGAGTGCCCTTGCAGTTTCAAGGGGTCTCCCTAGCATCAAGGAGTTCCTCCTGTTCTTAATTGGACATCGAAAACTTCCTGGAATCCTCCAACAAGTCCACAGGGTTCATATATGTGCTCCTGCTTCTAGGAACACTCCAGCCCCAAACTCCAAGGACTCTCAAATTCCAAGAGTCCATCCAACTTCAATACACTTTACTAGGTATCCGCCGGCATCAATAGTCTTCAATGACTATTTCAAAGCTTCGAGGGCCCCGAAGCCTCGAGTTGCCCTTCCAGCTTTAAAAGGCACCTCCAGCTTCAGGAGAACCATTAGCTTTAACCCGTCCCGTTTCGGGGATGTTTTCAACCGCCCCCTCAGGTTTTTCGCTGATAGCGGACGAACGGCGCGGGGAAGCGGGCTCAAATTTTGCATACCTTTTCCCGCATCAATTTGGCATGCTGACTCAAAATTTTAAGGTCAAGTCATCTAAGGTCAACGAGTTAGTCAGTCAAGTGAGGTTACCTCCAAAAAAGTTCAACCAGTCGTCACGCTTTAACGGATACATATATTTTAATGAAACTTTCAGCGTTTGCTTATTTTTACGGATACAACAAACGTATGACCGAAATTGTTAATTTTTTTCTTCCGTTTTTGACTACATATAAATTTTGCATATTTGCCACTTGCAGTTCAAATAGAGGATTCTGGCTAGAGTAAGCATTTTTCATTAGTGCAAGTTGACTTCCAACAACGTTTCTCGGTCTGCTCTACCTACCTGTACATTGGGGAAGGAAAATTAAAGAAAACTTAAAAACGCAAAATTTTGCAATCTCAAAACAAAAATTGGGGGGGGAATGCATGGCCTTGGTCGATTTCGCTGTCTTTTTCTCATTCCAAATACATTTTGTTTTTCATATATCCCCCAAAATGAACTCCCTAGAGCCCAAAACATAATGTTAGTCGTGAAAAGTCGTGAAAATCTAGCCGCCTGGTGACGTCACTTTTTGGGGATTTTCTTTGGGGGGGGATCCGGACCCTACTCGCCGAGCGCTTTCCGATGACACCTCTTTCGTTTTCGTGTGACGCTTAGTTTGGATTTTAGAGGGGGGTTACTATCGGCACCCCCCGAGATGGCGTGTGAGGATCTGACCGGACGGAGAGATGGCGCGGGTTAAGCAGCTCCTGTTCCTAATCTGTCGTCAAAACCTGAGGTGGCAAATACTGATCATTTTGGGACCGAAGACCGGGACCGGCCGGCCTGATGTGACGAAGTCCGATGGGGCCCGGCCAAAATGATCGGAAGTCCGGGTAAAGATCGGCTTGTTAAAGGCTTTATTGCATATAATGTGATGTCATTAATTTTTAGGTTTAATTCAAGTCATATAGGCAGTTCACATTACTCTTGGAAGCCTCGTTCATCACCAAAACATGGATTGCAAATGACTATCTTATCACGACCTTATCTTTGCATTAGCAGGTATTGATAGCAATGGTAGGTGTTTCGGTAGGCATCTAAGCATAATTATCCTGCTTCCTAAAATTGAGCACAATATGGAATGCGTATTAACCTGTGTTTTAAGAACTATGTTCTATCCATCATAATGTTGCTAAGAAAAAGCATGATGGTGACAAAGAAATTTCTAAAGCACATAGCCCGTTACGTACCATCCTCAATCTGAAGAAGTAACAACATTAAGACTAGATGTTTGCCAGCATGGCTGGAGATCAGGGGGCGGGTCTGCACCCACTGGTTGGGTTCCTGCTAATGTTAATTTGTTATGCTCCCTATTCAATCTGGAAATATGTCCTGAAAATAAGAACGCAGTTCCCTGGCTTGGTGGCAGATTTCCAGCCTCGCCTGCCAGGAAATCATTTAATATTAAATCATGTGTAAAACTATGCATCTTGTATTTAACTATCATAGCGTATCACTACTCGACAGAGAAATCGAAACTATGATATTCTTCAGCTTTGAGACATCATGGTAATCCACTATAAATCAATATACTTAAATGACCTGCCTTAATAGTACTTCTCGTATCGCATTCGTCTTCAGTCTGCACTTTAGTGTTATACTTATTTCCTTGTTACTGTGAGCTGCCTGGCTTAACCAATGCATCAGACTATCATTAGTGATTACCATGCAAATCAATGAACTCGTGAAACAACGCAAAGTATTGATAGTAGTGCCAACTAAGACTGCATATACCCATAAACGGATCTACGGGGAACGGTGGCATGCCATTCCAGACTGGACAGTAATATTACCCCAAGGCTCATACCAGAGTATATTCTAAGAAATGTTTTTTCGTGGGCGAAATGCACGGAAATAAGAAATTTGGTCTGTATCGGCGAATTTGCTCCTAAAAAAGAAGAAATTAGCGAATCAAGGAGCAATTCTAAATAGCGTGTCAAAATACACTTTGAACATACGGCACCTTCAGTTCAAAATACAGGAAGGTAAAAATGCAATCAGATTTTGAATTATTCCTGAAAACGCACTATATTCAGCTTCCTGTATTTGGAACAGAAGTTGCCGTATGTGCAAGGTTCAAATCGAGAATGCCCCGTCAATCCCGAAATCCTGCCTCACCCTCACTATGCGACTCCAATGCAACATCAGAAACGTTCTTGAACGTAGTATAGTTGCATTTTGATAGTTATTAAAAATAGCACATAGGAGACACTGCTAATCGTGAGCAGCCATTACAACAAAACGCGACGCTTCCGCTGCATGGGAAGCGCTTACAGAGCAGTGTCAGTTGTAGCGTTGGTATGTATTAAGGACGCAGCCAACCATGGGCAACAGGCAATTATTCTCAAAAGGTTGATATATATTCTTGGCCGTTGCGATGTCATCATGTGAATCAGGGCATCTTAAAATACTTAGCACCGGGAGGGGGAATTGGTAAAATAGCACTTTTCACGGGGAAATGGCACCATTGGCGACGGGTGTGCCCTGTGCTAACCTATTCGCACTTGGACCTTTTTATTTCATAGTTCGCCGATCAACTCATGCTTCACTTGTGACTGTATCTTCTACGATTTGTTCATGATTATGTTCGAATGGATATCTGCGAATTCCATTGTAACGAGGTCGTGACCTGATTTCGACCTTATTTAGCTCCAACAGCTCAACAGTACATACTTAAGTTTATTGTCCAAATATGCACCCACCAATTTACAGATGCTATCCAAATTGCAAAGCGGTATATTCAGCGATTTCAGAGTTATCTCAGAGAAGCTTGAAGGGGGTTCAAATTGACCTTCACCCCACCTCACTGCGAGAGATCTAGTTCCATGCTGTAATAATAAATAATTTGGTCTGAGCGACAAATTGACGTAACAACATTTTTTCCGATGATAATTCACATTTTAGAGTCGGCTAAGGTATCATTTGTCCTGTAATGTTCTAAATATGTCAGTCACAAACGGAAGAGTGTAGCCGAGATCATTTATCATCTGTCAAGTCGATACGTCGCAGACTCGATTCCCTTGATTTGCAGTAGGAATACAAAATCCAGTCACCTTCGCGGCACTCGAATGTGTCGCCTGCTTCGACTGGTCCTGGCTGCCAAATGAACAGCCGCATTCCGTGCGGTCTCCAAATTACCACATAATCGTATTATTTGTTTTTAATTATTCGAAAGTAAGATTGATGGCGTGATATGTCGCTGGTCGTTGACACAGCACTGGCACCGTCCGATTCGTTTGTAAATAGATTACACTTCCGTCTCGGAGCAGCCAACGGAGGTGGGGTGGGGACCGCCGCCTCCACCTGCTCTCGTTAGTAGGCACACACACACACAACAAATCTGATATCGTATTAGAAGGATTTTAGTCCTTGTAGAGCCGACAGATCTAATCAATTATGCGCGTTGGAGCAGCGCCACGGTCAGGTGGAACTCACGGAATGTTGGTCTCTGGTTTACAGGGTGGGCATGGATCGAAAATAAACGGAATCTCCGTCGGTTTTTACTGATCATCCACGGATAATGCACAATGCCAATTTTAAAACGAGGATATCGCATTTATGTCAGGAAATTGATTTCGTTAATAGAGCTACGAACATATTCAATTAAATATATCGTTTAAGAGGGGTGGTAGGTGGTGATCGTTGGTAGATGCTGTGCAGCATGCTACTGCTTGATCCAATTTCGTTTACGTATTACAATTTTATATTGATATGACACTGAAACAAATAAGATTTCACCAGTTATTCTGCATAATCGCTGCTGGGTATCAGCATCGCACCAAGATGTAGATTCACCGCCACGTTCAGGGGTATATTTGGCTGCGAGTTTCCAAATTCCCGAACAGGTTACGACAAAGCTCTGCCCACAGCAGGCTGGCGCGGGCGCCAGTTCGGTCCGGGTGTAACAGGAAGACTTGTGGACAGGTGCAACATCGCGCTGAGGCAGCCGCCCGCACTGAACAACAATATTGACAGGGAGGCCATGCAATATCAATATTCTGGTCCTTCAGTTACCATTCCCGTCCTCCTTGGATAGCTGCCTCCTTGGATAGGCTCGATTGGATGGGTGGGAATGGACAGGCTATCGAAGGCGAGAACGGAATGGGGGAAGGGAACGGTCAGATACTAACAAAAGAAGGACCAGAGTATGCATAATTGTGCAGCCAGCCAAACAAGAGTTTTGTTCGGTCTGGGTGATAAACAAGCTTAGCGGGGTGCAGGAAGGCAACACAAGAGTTTATATTTTCACGCTGCTCGGGAAGTGTCTTATATATCCCGCCTTACATTAACCTTCAGATTCACTAGCATTGTTTGCTTTTGCATGAACTATGCGCAAACACACTGATGGTGACGATATTTCCCCCGATATTTTGTGTCGATTTAGGACATGCTGAAAGGTCCTGACTCCCCTAATGTTGGCGTAGCTGTTCAATAGCGTAGGCTCTTCCCATGGAACCCTTGGGCAATCTCCCCATCGATTTCGGTTCTCCCATTTCCTCCATGTATTTCCTCACCCACCCATGATATTCATAAATTGACATTTTTGTTTGCCCCTCTCCCCTGCCGGCATAAGTGTAGTTTTCCGAAAAGTATTTGCAGGGCACAATACATGAAGGCAATGAGCGGGCCAAGTGGATTGGGGGCATGCCACATAGGTTCTCATGCTAAAAGTTTAAATTATTGGGGTGCTGGTGAGGTAGCGACTGTCGAAATTATAGTTTCGTCTCTCCAAAACAGGGTGGGAGGCTTTCCAGCAAACGGTTAAGCCTGCTGACTGTTAAGGATGCCCCTGGCTGCTCTGGGGAGGAGGGGGGAACTGGAGCACGGCTGTGACTGGTGGCCTGTCAACTAACACGTTAGACCAGACTGTTTCTTGCAAAAGAAGCAGTAAAAAAACACTGGACGGATAGTGCACTGGACCAATCATTCGCGCGATTAGGATTTTCCTAAAAGGCGACCAAGATCTCATTGTATAGGGAACGCAAGATCGGCAGCGCGTTTCGGCGCGCTACCGATTGGCGTGCGAAGCGCGCCGAGAACTTCTGGTTTGTCGCGGTGCAAATCTCAAAATGTTTGTTTGGTTTAGTGTACATTTTGGTTAAGGTGGTGGGCCCCGTTCTCCTTGGCTGTGCCTCTGGTACCAATATATGGTCAAGCTAATTGTAGATGGTTTAAGAACCTTCGGCACAATTTCATAATGTGCAGTAATATGATGCAAATACCCGTGAAACATGGGCGGATACAGGGGTGGCATTGCCGTCATGTGCTTCTTTCCCACGGAAAGTTGGCGCAGACTCAGGTGTGCCTACACCCCCTCACTGAAAGTATTTTTAAAATACAAACGACTTGCCCAGCTCTGCGATAGAAGTGTCTGGTCTGTTCAAGGCCGTGTCAAATTGGGGCTTGGCGAAACCTCTTTTCCCCTTCCCGTTAATAAAAAAATCGTGGTAGCGCTAATGCACGTCTCTCCTATAGATGTACCAGGCGTGGCGGAACGTCGCGCGACAAGGTGGGTGGCGGTACTTTCGGAAGCACCCTTCTTTGCTGAGTCGTACTGCATCCACCCCAAACAGTCATACAATATCGTAAGTGAGAGAACACGAGCGCTACAACCAGTAGCCGCATAGTTTCGCGTTACATGCGGTGCCTCATCCTAGCCAGCGGGATAAGAACGTAATAGCAACGGCGCATGATGGTCGCAAGGTGCTGCTCCCGGAGGAGGAATTCGTATAAGTTAACAATAATTTGAACGCAATATGGTGGTTTATTCTGCACTTCCAAAGTATACTGGGCAATGTTCATCTATCTTTTGATGCTATGATTTCAAAGTAATAATTTCTGTCTATGATGGATTTATTTTCAGCCTATTTTGCCCATATCAATTTATTGTGGAGGCCAGGGTGGTTTGGACTCGTTTCAGTACAGAGAGATTCAACATTGCATCTGCATTCAAAAACTGAGTGCCATCGAAGTACATGTGAACCTTGCAGTTTGGCATGTGTTGAGACATGACGTTAATGACTGGCAGGATGACCACAGGACTCAATATAGAGCCCTGTACTATACCACCGATAGGGCATTAGAATGCTGGGCATACTGCATGTGATTACTAATCCATTCGGGGAACGGACCCACTGGCTGTCAATGCCGTGCCACTCTAGTTTCTCCATAAGGAGGCCGTACTCGACGCTGTCAAATGTTTTTGATGTGTCTGCGTGACCAGTGACATCTGTATGTCCATGCTAACATCGCCAGTTGCATTATTTCAGCATCAGCATTTTATTACAGCATGAAGTATGACCGCCTCCACAGACAAGCCAGGACAGAATCCGTACACTTGTAGGTAAATAACATGCTGACTAAACAAATATTGCATGAGTTGTGTACAAGCTACACGCTCGCAATTATTAGCCACGGCCGCCCGCGGTGCAGTAATGCTAAATAAGCCGCATATGCGATATATGAGATCCAATAAGAAACATTCAACTATGCTGCATGTAGTCAGGGGGCGGCTACTGGATCGGCCAAACTGTAAGCAGTGCCTCACACATAGCGATCACCAGTACTATCGGACCCTGATGGAAGTGAGCCACCTCACCTCACCAGACTGCTGGGACAGCCGGAGCGCCGGCACATACCGCCCACCACCCGGTCAGCCTCCCTTGTCCCCACCTCCCGACATCGTCCGGAGCGCTGGCACATACCGCCCACCACTCGGTCAGCCTCCCTCGTCCTCACCTCCCGACATCGTCCGGAGCGCCGGCACATACCACCCACCACTCGGTCAGCCTCCCTCGTCCCCACCTCCCGACATCGTCCGGAGCGCTGGCACATACCGCCCACCACCCGGTCAGCCTCCCTTGTCCCCACCTCCCGACATCGTCCGGAGCGCCGGCACATACCACCCACCACTCGGTCAGCCTCCCTCGTCCCCACCTCCCGACATCGTCCGGAGCGCTGGCACATACCGCCCACCACTCGGACAGCCTCCCTCGTCCCCACCTCCCGACATCGTCCGGAGCGCTGGCACATACCGCCCACCACTCGGACAGCCTCCCTCGTCCCCACCTCCCGACATCGTCCGGAGCGCTGGCACATACCGCCCACCACTCGGTCAGCCTCCTCGTCCCCACCTCCCGACATCGTCCGGAGCGCTGGCACATACCGCCCACCACTCGGTCAGCCTCCCTCGTCCCCACCTCCCGACATCGTCCGGAGCGCTGGCACATACCGCCCACCACCCGGTCAGCCTCCCTCGTCCTCACCTCCCGACATCGTCCGGAGCGCTGGCACATACCGCCCACCACTCGGTCAGCCTCCCTCGTCCCCACCTCCCGACATCGTCCGGAGCGCTGGCACATACCGCCCACCACTCGGTCAGCCTCCCTCGTCCCCACCTCCCGACATCGTCCGGAGCGCTGGCACATACCGCCCACCACTCGGTCAGCCTCCCTCGTCCCCACCTCCCGACATCGTCCGGAGCGCTGGCACATACCGCCCACCACTCGGACAGCCTCCCTCGTCCCCACCTCCCGACATCGTCCGCGGTTGCACAGCATCGCCGACTGAATGCGGAATAATGCCTTGTTCTCACTGTACAACAGCATCGTCGGAATTGTTCGCACGTCCACGATGGTGCCCCACCGCCTGCTGGCTAGCTTGCTTCCCATATACAGACGCCTTGATGCAGAAGTCTGGCTGAACTGCTATATGTGCAACATGTATAACAACAGCGATGATGAGCTTTTTGCTCCATATGGATCTTCATCGTTAAATTATTCATGAGCTTAAAGAAGCTGAAATGTTCACTTTTTGTGAAATAGCAGTTTGTTGAAAGCTAAGACACCTAATTTCATTCCTCAGAAGGCCCGGTCAAGACACTTCAAGGTGGCGTCGACGGCCCGGTCAAGACCTTTCAGGGTGGCGGCGACGGCCCGGTCAAGACCTTTCAGGGTGGCGGCGACGGCCCGGTCAAGACCTTTCAGGGTGGCGGCGACGGCCCGGTCAAGACCTTTCAGGGTGGCGGCGACGGCCCGGTAAAGGCCTTTCAGGGTGGCGGCGACGGCCCGGTCAAGACCTTTCAGGGTGGCGTCGACGGCCCGGTCAAGACCTTTCAGGGTGGCGGCGACGGCCCGGTCAAGGCCTTTCAGGGTGGCGGCGACGGCCCGGTCAAGACCTTTCAGGGTGGCGGTGGCTGCATGGCTACCCACACTCTGTTCAGCACAACTGACATTGCGATCAGGAAAAGTGTTCTGCTCAATTGTTTGACCTTGACTCGTGACCCTATTATATTTGAAACACAAATGCATGACATGAGGTTGAAAAGCATGACATTATCTACTTCCGTTTGAATGGCTCCAATGGACCCGGAAGTTTTGGAGTCAGGCAGGGGAAGACAAGCCTACATCGCCACTCGATGGACTGCGGCTAGTGACTCGAATCAATGCTGGGTAGCATGCTAGAGGTGGGTCGATCAGATGACCTGCATACATGTGCGGCATTTCTGGAAGCTATGTATAGCGACTTCACAGTGTGGCTACCAACACACGTACACAGTATGGCTCTGCAAACCGACAGTCTGTGCAGTCATCCAAGCTTTTGATCCTTCTCATTCCCTTTCAGCTACTCCATCCTCCTTGCCCTCCCGTGACTTCCTCCGGGGTTCGAGGTCCAAACAACCTTCCATGCGGACGGACGGCTCTCACCACAACCAACTAATGACGTCACAGCCGGTTATCTCAGCCTGCTAATGTTCTGGTCGCTCACCACACGGCCCGAGAACAGTTCTGGTCTGCAAGGCAGCGACTACGTAGACCGCAGAGATAGTTTCTGTGCTGTTACCGGCGTTCGGCTCCGTCCTCTGCGATGCGGATCGCTACGCTCTCTGCGCTTCCACTTTCCAATTAACTTTGGTCAGGCTTGTGAAACAATTGAATGCACGAGGAACAAAGGGTATTAAGGAATGTGTTGCCAATGTCGTAGCTACCATGCGTGCTACCATGCGTGGTGCGTAGGTCACGACCATGAAGTTGCAATTCGGGTGTCCGGACATAATCAAATTTCACTCCTCAGGAATGGCCGTAATTGGTCAGGATACGCTGATGAAATCGAGCGCTGAGTGAAGACACAATAGAATCAGGCACTGGAAGGATTTATGGTGCATTGATTTTAGTCATGCGACGCGGAACAGTAGATGGTACGATGACACGCACCATCGTGATATTCTTAACAGCACGTGCGCTATCTGTTCTTTTCGGTATACTCTATCTGCTAGTGCTCAGATGATGAGTGGAAAATGGATTGCAAGGGAGAAGAATGTGTTCCGACTCTTCATCCAGCTTGAAGCAACTATGACGTTTGGTTCAATGCTTACACTGGATATTCTGAATCCAAAATGTATGGTGAACCCCAACGTCTGGGATAAGATAGCCACCAATGGTGGATCAAAAGACATTAAGTGCAATTATACTAAGAACTATGGATATTTTCAGTGTATCAGAACAAAGGTCCAAGGCGTTGCATGAGCTCATCTAATGCCCCGCCAGACCAGGGCACAATTAGATACGATTTCCCCTTAGTTGATAACTATAACCTACTGGAAAATAGCTAAATCCGCTGCAGAACAAGGCAGCAATTGGATACATTGCTCCCACCATCATTCGATCATGCTCGATCTTCCTTAAAGGCCTTGAAGACCTTGAAGGCTCCTGTAAGGCCGAAATGCATACGCGGCAGAAAGTCATCTCTTAAACTGCTGACCAGATCTGGAAAGGGCCCTCCCATCAATGGAGCATCCCTCATGGGAGGGGGTTTTCTTCGAAAATGAAAAACTACAGGGAACTTGAACATTCTATATATGTATAAGAGCTTTGTTTGTGTTATAAGCTGCGGAAATCTTCTGAAATATGTATCGGGGCCCTGGCCTCTGGGCTAAAAGCTATGTCGGCCTCCTGCCGGCGCAGTGGAACATTTCCTGTCCAGAAGGGCGCAGTAAATAATCGGCGTGAAGTCTCACCTTCTCTTAAAGGAGGTAGAGAGTACGCTACCTAAGCTTCGCTATATGTCAACAACTATTCACTTGCCCAACATTAGAGCTCATGGAAGGATGGAGCTTTAAGTCTGAGATATTCAAATGCCCACCCAGCTAGTGCATGGACAACTTACATGGTGCGTCCGTAGTCCTTTCTGCAAACACAAATATCTAGACGATGATAACGCTTAAACTGACACAAAGGATGCATAAGCGATGTAACTTCTCATAAAGTAGTTGTGCCGAAGGCAAGCCTATTACGCGAGTCATGTTACTCATTGTCTCAAGACAAGATCAAAGAAGGCATATCACTTTATAGCGATAAACCAATGGTCGTTCGTGGTTATCTTCACGGCTCCTCCTTTTCTTAAGCTTTATTGATCTCCTATTCTCATACAAGATCAAATTGTGAGGGAAAATGTGCTTCGATCCAATACCGATTTGTCAGAAGCTGGTGAACACTTATTTATATCCCTGGACTTCAGTGAAATAATTTCCCCACTGGGTATTTGTTCTTCACAATTGCACCTGCATGATGCTAAAATATACTAAGATCACTGAAATGTCCGTGGGGACAAAGGTGACATTTACATAGAGCTCCCAACTTACCAATTAGCCTTTATTCTGCAAGTTAACCATAATTAGCTTGCGAAATTATTCCATATATTACCTAGTAAATTTTTTAAAAAATCCTTTTTTGCTCCCTGGAGTTCGACTGCTGATAAGTAAACAAAAGCACTAATCACACAGCATTCATAATTATAAAACGAAAATCCAACCTTGCTAATGCATGTTTTCTGCAATGGATAAAGGACAAGGGCAGCAGATATAAGCAGACAGGCATAATCCGCCGCCTCTGTTTCAGGACACAGCTTCATCTTATGATGGGATACCCCAGGTCATCAAAACAATAACCAAACCATGTTCACATTGACTGGGCTTGCGTGACAT
This sequence comes from Imbricaverruca yamaguchii, assembly GCA_034440575.1. Classification (NCBI taxonomy): domain Eukaryota; kingdom Metazoa; phylum Arthropoda; class Thecostraca; family Neoverrucidae; genus Imbricaverruca; species Imbricaverruca yamaguchii. Next base: position 542,237 of record JAOTOL010001472.1, on the reverse strand, counting down.
GTAATGCAATTAGTAATCTGCGAAGGATGGATAATAGGTGAATGGATAATAAATGGATGGATGGATGATTATTTTCATCTGACATTTGCAATGGCATTCAATACAATTGGCATACATTGACATTTACATCGACATGCGACTGGCACCCATTACATACAATTTGAAGTACCTAAATGGCATTCTGTCATCTTACCATATTTATTTCAAGGTCTAACATCATTTACTTCCCAATACTCTTTAATTTTGTTCCAAGTTATTTGTTTAAAGAACATCCAAAACCGAAACATAAATTTTCCGAAATACCAAGAATGTTTCCGGAGTCATATTTGGATTCTGCCTTCGCCCATCCCATTCGTATTACAGTAAAGCTCGACCTGTGGTAGCTAAAACGTTATTACTACAGTTCATGAAACTGACGATATACATTCATTAAATATTTTACACAAACAAAACAAAAAAGTGGTTATGTCATGTTAGGTTAAGCTTTGCATGTCTGCACAGAGACTGACGGACATCTGCATAGTCACTGCCGGAGGTCTGTACAGAGACTGACGGACATCTGCATAGTCACTGCCGGACGTCTGCACAGAGACTGACGGACGTCTGTATAGAGACTGACGGACGTCTGTACAGAGACTGACGGATGTCTGCACAGAGACTGAGGGACGTCTGCACAGAGAGTGACGGACGTCTGCACAGAGACTGACGGATGTCTGCACAGAGACTGACGGACGTCTGCACAGAGACTGACGGACGTCTGGACAGAGACTGACGGACGTCTGCACAGGACTGACGGACGTCTGTACAGAGACTGACGGACGTCTGTACAGAGACTGACGGACGTCTGCACAGGACTGACGGACGTCTGTACAGAGACTGACGGACGTCTCTACAGAGACTGACGGGCGTCTGCACAGAGACTGACGGACGTCTGCACAGGACTGACGGACGTCTCTACAGAGACTGACGGACGTCTGGACAGAGACTGGCGGACGTCTGTACAGAGACTGACGGACGTCTGCACAGGACTGACGGACGTCTGTACAGAGACTGACGGACGTCTGTACAGAGACTGATGGACGTCTGTACAGAGACTGACGGACGTCTGTACAGAGACTGATGGACGTCTGTACAGAGACTGACGGACGTCTGCACAGAGACTGACGGACGTCTGTACAGAGACTGACGGACGTCTGTACAGAGATTGACGGACGTCTGTACAGAGACTGATGGACGTCTGTACAGAGACTGACGGACGTCTGCACAGAGACTGACGGACGTCTGCACAGAGACTGACGGACGTCTGTACAGAGACTGACGGACGTCTGGACAGAGACTGACGGACGTCTGCACAGGACTGACGGACGTCTGTACAGAGACTGACGGACGTCTGTACAGAGACTGACGGACGTCTGTACAGAGACTGATGGACGTCTGTACAGAGACTGACGGACGTCTGCACAGAGACTGACGGACGTCTGTACAGAGACTGACGGACGTCTGTACAGAGACTGACGGACGTCTGTACAGAGACTGATGGACGTCTGTACAGAGACTGACGGACGTCTGTACAGAGACTGACGGATGTCTGCACAGAGACTGAGGGACGTCTGTACAGAGACTGACGGACGTCTGCACAGAGACTGACGGACGTCTGTACAGAGACTGACGGACATCTGCACAGAGACTGACGGACGTCTCTACAGAGACTGACGGACGTCTGTACAGAGACTGACGGACGTCTGCACAGGACTGACGGACGTCTGCACAGAGACTGACGGACGTCTGTACAGAGACTGACGGACGTCTGTACAGAGACTGATGGACGTCTGTACAGAGACTGACGGGCGTCTGCACAGAGACTGACGGACGTCTGGACAGAGACTGGCGGACGTCTGCACAGGACTGATGGACGTCTGTACAGAGACTGACGGACGTCTGGACAGAGATTGACGGACGTCTGGACAGACACGGATGGACGTCTGTTCGGACTTGACCCGACAGACAGCGCAGTCAGCTGAGCTGTCCCTGGGCTCCCATGTAAGAGATGTGCGTCTGTCCGTCTTGCCGAGTCACGTTCACTCTGCCCATTGTGATCACCACTCAGTGCGTCAGCTGACATGCGGAAAGTCGAATCTTGTCCACCTAAGCAACAATAATTGGTGTAGAAATACCATCCGAAGTATGGCATCATGTATTATCCTTCGTCTCTTTTCTACTGCAAAACAGGAATAACTTGCCTGACACGCTACACGGGCGAGTTGAGGTATTTTTCGAGCTGTCGGAGTGCAGTCGTGCAGTGAGTCGACACAGCCAGCCTGACGGGCGGCGCCTGCTGGTGCCGCACCTCACCACCGACACCAGCAGGGAATGCCGCCGCCGGTCGGCACTTTGAAGCTGTATGTGGGCGCCCGACTGGCGACGAGCCTTGTTGGCTATTTGTTTTCGGTTTGTCGGTACTACTCACCACACAATGTGTACCGAGCGCCGAGCACCACTGACAAATGGCTCCTTTGACGGCAACGTTCTACTGGATTACCCGACTTCCACCGACAGAGGCGGTAACTCTGGATTTAGCAGGCCGCGGAATGCATGCCAAGCGAGTCTGAGTAAGCGCAGTTTTGTTCTGGTAATGCACCAGTGTATTAATTCAGCCTCAAAAGAATACACTAATGTTTCAGTATATTTGACCTTGGAGGAGTAATAATGGCATATAAGTGGTCTTCTTTTTGTAAAACCGAATTGATCTTGTTGCATTCTTGTTTTGGTGTTATATTTTAATTGTATTACGAAAAGCATGTTGTTTCAATTATTCCTTCTTGGATTTTACATTTTTCCTTTCACACTCCAGTGATTCTCGAATCATCACATTGCGTTATCGTCGTGTGCCTACATAGTTTATCACAACTTGCCATCGTACCATGCTCTATGTTTGATACATCTCCGTTCCTATGCAGCATTAACGCTCATCGGTGCTAACGACATCCTCCCTTATTATGAGTGAAAGCGTAACCTGAACACGTCTACTCCCGTGTGTATATGACAAGGTCAAATCCGAGCGACCTGGCCTGGCCGTACGAGACACTTCTGAAAACTTTTTTTTAAACGTCACCCAAAGTTCTTCCGTCAGAAGTTACCATTTTCAGGCGTTCAGGTTAAAATGGTATATTCGTTGAATTGCTCGCATTTGTGCTCAGATGAGATATTGATGGCAGAACTTGGCATGAGCCGGCAGTTCGCTCGACCACCCGTCTACTGCGCGGTTAAATTGTGTCACGTGACCTGCCAGCCCCGGAACCAGTCAGCTGACCATCCCGCTGGTAGTTCCGTCGATGCCTTTGTTGGCAGAGGAATCGTGTACCATGTATGTAATGTGACATACATGCCTGTGATGTCAAACGCTTCCTTAAACTCATAGTCGTATCTGGCCGAAGAGACTAATCAAAACACCAAGCCGATTTTAGGACATATGTACGTAAGGAGATGTGTACGTATGGTAATTGTACGTAAGCGCAGATGTACATATGGCTAATGTACATAAGCGCGAATGTACGTGTGGCAAAAGTACGTATGCGCAAAAGTGCGTAAGCACAAATGTACGCCGGCGCAACAGTGCCTAAACGTAAAAGAATGCAAGAAGAATGCACGTGTGATCCAATGTACGTACATTTAGGCTTACGTGCCTTTGCGTTTATGCACATTTGGTTAGGTACATACGCCATACGTACATTTGCTCTTAGGTACATTTACACATACGTACATTTGCGCATACGTACAATTGCCATACGTGCATTTGCGCATACGTACATTTAGCCTTACGTACATTTGCGTTTACATACATTTGCCCATACGTATATTTGCACTTACGTACATTTGCGCATATGTACTTTTGCGCATACGTACATTTTCGCTTACGTACATTTGCGCACGCATACTTCTGCGTTTACTCACATTTGCGCTTATGTACACTTGTGCATGCGTACTTTTGCGCATATGTACATTTGTCATACGTACATTTACGCTTACGTATATTAGCCATACGTGCATCTGCGTTTACGTACAATTGCCATTCGTACATCTGCGCTTACGTACGTTTGCTTACGTGCACTTGCGTACGTACATCTGTCATGCGTACGTACATCTGCCATACGTACATTTCCTTTACGTACATTTGTCCCGTTACCCTACTGCACAGCTGCCTGCCCCGAGTTGTGTTGGCGTCTTGTGTGGCGCTGCAGGCGCCCTCTGCTGGTGGCGTCGCTGCGCGCTACCCGCCGCCAACGCCGACTGCCATCAGTCGCGAGCCGTCAGCGGCCGGGTGCGGAGTGGTGCCGACACACAGGACCAGCGCTGCCAAGGCAGAGTGGTGCCGACGCACAGGACCGGCGCTGCCAAGGCAGAGTGGTGCCGACGCACAGGACCGGCGCTGCCAAGGAAGAGTGGTGCCGACGCACAGGACCGGCGCTGCCAAGGCAGAGTGGTGCCGACCACAGACCGCCTGCCAAGGCAGAGTGGTGCCGACGCACAGGACCGGCGCTGCCAAGGCAGAGTGGTGCCGACACATAGGACCAACGCTGCCAAGGCAGAGTGGTGCCGACACACAGGACCAGCGCTGCCAAGGCAGAGTGGTGCCGACGCACAGGACCGGCGCTGCCAAGGCAGAGTGGTGCCGACACATAGGACCAACGCTGCCAAGGCAGAGTGGTGCCGACACACAGAACCAGCGCTGCCAAGGCAGAGTGGTGCCGACACATAGGACCAACGCTGCCAAGGCAGAGTGGTGCCGACACACAGAACCAGCGCTGCCAAGGCAGAGTGGTGCCGACACATAGGACCAGCGCTGCCAAGGCAGAGTGGTGCCGACACATAGGACCAACGCTGCCAAGGCAGAGTGGTGCCGACACACAGGACCGGCGCTGCCTCTCGTCACCCGTCGCACGGTTTCCCCACTTGCCACTGCAGCTGGGTAATATGGCACGTGACCTAGGCGACAGTCTGCTGTGTTGTGAGAGAGGAGTGTTGGGGTCGGAGCCGGTCTGTAAGGCAATACGTGATCCGGCCCTGGTCAACGACAGACGCGTGCTCACCAACCTGCTGGACACTGAGAGCCGCTACCTGCCCTCCTGCTCCTACTTCAAATGTGTGCAGAACGAAATCAAGCTGCCCATGCGGAGGATCCTCGCCTATTGGATGGTTGAGGTACGTTTAGTCAGTTGCTGCTGCTACTGTTGCTGCTGAGATTCGCCCACATTTACTGTTCGAGATCATCCGGTGTTTAAAAATTGATTCCGATTACATACAGAAAGAACAACCGCTCCACAATGTCAGTTTTCACCGAAGGAAATGTCAAGGCAAACCACGATGAATGCTGGTTGCACATCAGGTATTCAGACCACTTGAGCGGGATTTGAACAGCCAGTAAATTCAGTCCAAACTCGCAATTTGTAATGCGATGTCGTCATCATGCTGCTCCTCATGTGCATTGCAGAAATCATTCTTCACCTGCCACCGACCACGCAGCGGACTTCGTGTGATTATTTTATGGTTTGGTATGCGAATTTATGCTTCTGGAATTTAGGAGCGTATATGACATGAAATAAGTCTTCGTTGTTGGTTCTGTATCAGTTGTTTATTAGAAATGGCATAAGCTTTGCTGAGTTTTGGTAAGGCATTTCAAAGAGTGCGACTGGGGCGTACAGTTGAGCTTAAATGAGGAGGAAGCAATTTCATGGCAGACACTGTCAGCATCAGGTGCCTCGCCCGTATATCTACATTATTAAAAGGCCACATTTGTCGAGTTCATCAAAAATCATCAGAAAATCCAAATTTTATTCTTGAGGATTTGGATGAACTTCGAGGGGAGTTCCAGCAACGCGAAGGAAGTCAGAGAAACGATCAAATTAGCATATCATATCAGCGATTACATGAGTTTTAAGGAGCTTAGAAGAAATTAGAATAGCCAATGCGGCAGACCAAAAGTAGTCTCACTAGAAAGCTTAAATATAGCCTAAAATGAGGAAATATGTTGTCACGCCAAATACATAAAATACATACTAATACATACTAAAATACATGCCGTAGTTCCTTTATTTTGTTCAAAGAGTACAAGCAAAATATAGGGAATATTTTGCTCGATGCTCACGCTCATTTTGCTCCTGTTTGCTCACTTCATTAATTTTCGAACTTCTTCCATTGTCGGAATATGCTCATTCTGCCAAACGAAGCATACTTTAAAGCATCAAGATTTCTCACGCTACCTTATCAATCCCTACCTACGCACATGGGCTGCTTTCCAATGGCCGGTGCTTGCTTGCAGGTGTGTGAAGAGCACAAATGTCAAGACGATGTGCTTCCGCTCTCCATGAACCTGCTGGACAGATTTCTCAGCATAACGGACATGAAGAAGGACCAGCTGCAGCTGCTGGGCGCAGTATGTTTGTTTGTCAGCTCGAAGCTAAGAGAGACGCGCCCATTGACAGCTGAACTGCTGCTAAAGTATGCCGACAACAGCATCTCTACTGCTGACATTGTGGTGAGTGTCACCAGGTGCCCAGCCGCACCTCTGCAACTCAGTGCGCATATAAAAAAACACCCCTGTATCTACCTCTCTATATCTCTATTCCTCTTTCTCTCTCTTTTCCTCTCTCTCTCCCTCTCTCTCTCTCTCTCTTTCTCTCTCTCTCCCTCTCTCTTTCTCTCTCTCTATCTCTCTCTTTCTCTCTCTCCCTCTCTCTTTCTCTCTCTCTATCTCTCTCTCTTGGCCTCCAATACCACCATCCATCACGCTGCTGGAGCCGCTGCCAGCACGTGCCGTTGGATTTGGCCGCCGGTAGCACACTTGGCCAGGGCACGGGGCTCCGACTGTGTTTGGCCTAGGCTATCAGTGGCTATTATGTATTTGGCGTGCACGTAAGCATGTGACATCGCTGCAGAGACGCCGCTGTACCACATCCTGATGCAGAACCAACAAACACGGACTGACTACTGCTGATGCGGCACAGCCCCTCTGCTCCCGCACATACCAGCCATACTGCAGCACAACAGCGCACCGACCTCGCTCCGGTGCAGATCGAGCAAACATGTGTTCACCACGGCTGGTGCAGCACAACATCGCTCTCACATATCGCACTGATGTGGAGAAATACCACGACCGTCAGAACATACCGTACCACGTCTTTATCACGAATATCCGTAATAATACCTAGAGGCACTTCGGTCACCAGAGCACATAGCAAAACCTCGCCCCCACACAAACTCGTACTAATGCAGACCAATATCACGCCTACGGATGTTATGGCATGAATTTCCTCCGTGGGATATGCGAACATCCACCATATCTGGGGATGGTGAGGGAAGAGGGACCAGGCGTTCGTCTCCGGTCACATGCTGGAATTTGTAAAGTGTTTGTTGTGTGCTGTGTGCTGTGATCCTAGAAACTGTGTCGGCTTTCTTTGTTGCCGCAGGTATGTATGTGTTGTGACGGCGTGCCGTGGGGTCTGGTGCTGATCAGCCGCTTCCGGTGACATTTAACGTCAACTGTGCACAGCTGACGATAAATAAACACGCCTTCTGCCCAGCGACGAATGAATGAGGTCTGAACTAGCCCGGCCGGGCTGCGGGAAGTGTCAGGCAGTGCTGGCCGGGTGGTGTGGCCCAGGCTGCTGCAACTCAGACAGCCGGAGTTGGGCAGCTGTGTGTCAGTAGGCTCAGCGGTTGAGCGGCGGCAGCTTCTATTGGAACTGCGAGGTGTTCTGGACTAGCTTACGGTGAAACTCGTTATAGCACATTTCTGAACATGAACTAAACATGGCAGCATCCGGTGCTCCCTCCCCGGTATGACAGTATACGGTGCATCCCCTCACGTTCATTTGGACCCCGTGAATGACCCAAGGTGTGGCAGGGCCAGGTGACCCCTCCTCGGTACGGTGAGGTCTGATAGCCCGCCCCAGTCATGGCGGAGCCTGACTCCGGAAGGTGTGACACCCTCTTCTCCCCTCGAGGATCCGAGGTACGAGCCTTCTGCCGATAGTCTGCGGGGTGCACCCACGACCAAGGTCACTCAGCAGAATTTGGCGATCACACGTGACGCGAACAAAGCCCATTGAGTTCTCCTGGCGTTCAGTGCACCATTGTACGCAACTGCCAGGATTGCCACCGCCTGGAACCACAATGCCAGCACTCAATAGTGAGGCGGCATAGGCTGCTCGTGCAGTTATGGCGCACGTCAGAGAGGGGTCTGGACAACTGCAGCGTTCGTCAGAGAGGGTTTGGACAACTGCAGCGTACGCCAAAGAGGGGTCTGGACAACTGCAGCGTTCGTCAGAGAGGGTTTCGACAGCTGTAGCGTTCGTCAAAGAGGGTCTCGACAGCTGTAGCGTTCGTCAGAGAGGGTCTCGACAACTGCATCGTTCGTCAGAGATGGTCTCGACAGCTGCTGCGTTCGTCAGAGAGGGTCTGGACAGCTGTAGCGTTCGTCAGAGAGGGACGGACAGCTGCTGCGTTCGTCAGAGAGGGGTCTGGACAGTTGCAGCGTTTGTCAGAGAGGGGTCTGGACAGCTACAGCATTCGTCAGAGAGGGTCTGAACAGCTTCTGCGTTCGTCAGAGTGGGTCTGGATAGCTGCTGCGTTCGTCAGAGAGGGTCTGGACAGCTGCTGCGTTCGTCAGAGAGGGTCTCGACAGCTGCTGCGTTCGTCAGAGAGGGTCTCGACAGCTGCTGCGTTCGTCAGAGAGGGTCTCGACAGTTATAGCGTTCGTCAGAGAAGGTGTGGGCACAGGGTAACGTTCATTAGAGGGTGAAGGCACAGCTGTGGCGTACGTTGGAGATGGTCTGGACTAGAGTTGCCGCCTTTGGGCACGATGGCACGGCACGGCAAGCCGTAAGATGTCACGTGTGCCTTTTTCTGTGCTATATCATAACTTACCGTCTTACCGCAAAAATGAACTTCAAAATGATTATCCGTCTCTTCCAACGCACACTTTTCGGACGTTTCTGCGTGCACCAATTTGTGTGCACCTGAATACAGCAGGAAAATTGGAATGTCCCAGTAGCCATGGCTGTTGTACATTCTCGTCTTTCTCCCTGTCGTCACTACCCATTCCCTGGCGCTCACTTTGTCATGGCTGTGACCTGTAACCGGCCGACCCAGTGAACCTGGGCAGACGTGGTCCGTTCGACAATACATGGGCGGCTGACAGTAGTATTCTCGCTGGTCTCCGTTTCTTCCCGTGCCCCCACCGTTTGTTCGCCCCTGGTTCCATGTCGCCAGCCCCGTCTCCTCTCGTGATGCCACCTTTCGGTCCATGAGTGTTATCACGGCGGAGGCTGGTGGAACATGTCCCAAACATGTCAGAGCTCTTACTTGTCAACCCTACGCTATGGCGTGGTACGAGAGGAATCGACTTGAAAATGCTCTTTTCTCACGAAATTTCGCATCGTGGCTACACCAATCGCTTGACAGCTCTTCTCCTGCATGTTGCCAGTCCGTTCTGTGCACTTACCCACGGCTTGGTTGCTGCATGGGTGGCGCTCAAATTTATCAGTCTCCGCCGCTGCTTCTCGCTTTCACACGACCGACGGGAAAGTGGAAGGATATTGACAAACAAACTTCAGTTAACGACTGGTGTATTGGGCGCGCGGCCTTGTCCGTAATTAGCTGCCAAAGAAGAACTGAAGAGTTGTAAATGATGCGGTCGGGTTTATTATTGGGTGGATATGCGGCGCCTGTTTCAGCTGCTGGCTAGTGCCCTGGCGGCCAGGAGCGGCCAGGACCGGTGGGGTTTATCATTGGGCAGGCACGTGGCGCCTGGTTTGGACACCGGCTGGTGCTCTGACGGCCAGGAGTAGTCAGCACGGGTGCGCCTGTCTGGCAGACATGGTCAGCACGGGAACGCCTGTCTGGCAGACATGGTCAGCACGGGAACGCCTGTCTGGCAGACATGGTCAGCACGGGAACGCCTGTCTGGCAGACATGGGCAGCACGGGTGCGCCTGTCTGGCAGACATGGTCAGCACGGGAACGCCTGTCTAGCAGACATGGTCAGCACGGGTGCGCCTGTCTGGCAGACATGGTCAGCACGGGAACGCCTGTCTGGCAGACATGGTGAGCACGGGTGCGCCTGTCTGGCAGACATGGTCAGCACGGGTGCGCCTGTCTGACAGACATGGTCAGCACGGGTGCGCCTGTCTGGCAGACATGGTCAGCACGGGGCCTGTCTGGCAGACATGGTCAGCACGGGTGCGCCTGTCTGGCAGACATGGTCAGCACGGGAACGCCTGTCTGACAGGTGCCATCTTTAATGCACAACATCTGCCCCCATTTACGTTGCAGGTATCAGGACTGTCTTTCGATGGGTAGCTCCGAAGTCCTTGAGCACGTCCGACCGATTTCACAGGGCGACTGGGAATAGTCGATGGCTTTTGTCCTTCGAGGCCGCCGACAGTCGATCATCCTTTTGGACGTAGGAATGTGGCATTCACCGGCTTTCATCAAAGTGCATAATGATTCCGTTCAAGCCATAGCGTGTCAGATTATAGATGGGGATGGCGTAGGCGATTCTCGCCTACGCCTATAGCTGGAGCTATCGCTGCCCCTCTGACCCGCCGGGGCAGGGATGGCCGAGTGGTCAAGGTGTCGACTTCTAGGTGCCAAAGGTTCCGGGTTCAACACTCGCACCCCTCGGGATATTTCACAATCCCGCGGTCCACCGGCGAACAGTGTGGGTGACAACATTAGGCGTGATCATGCATAAAGTACGTCAAGAACCACCCAATAAACAAACAAACAAACCCTCTGACTCGTCGCGCGTGTCGGTGACACCCATACAGTGACCGTATGGGTGTCACCGATGACTGTGTGGGTGATCGGTATCATGTACAGTGACCGTCTGTACATGATATTGCACTCGTCGGCGGCCCTGAGAAGCCTGCCCATTCCTCCGGCGCTGCAGCTGCCAGCCAGCCGCTGGATTAGCGCTGGAGTCTGTCTGCAGTGCCGCAGCACGGAATACCAGATGTACGATGCTCGTGGTATGCCAATGTAGCAAAGGTTCTCGGCAGGCACGGTATGGCAGGTTCTCAGCAACGCACGGTTCGTGGCGCATGGAAAGTCCGCATGCTCATTGAAGATGCACGAAGAACGTGAAAAATATAATCCCGGCTTCCATACAGTCACCACACGTTCCACGGAGGCGGCGGCACCTTCCCGGCCGCTAATCGGTCTTTTCATAGGCTAATAATGGAGCATCAGAAGAAGAAAAAATGTTATCCAGGTAGATGATAAGTAAGTTTCTTACGATCATGTTGTCAGTTGTAAACTGTATTTTAACATCACATTCATGGCTTGTGTTCAAGATACATATAAAAATTTAAGTGCATTTTCCAATGACTTTCTGAATACTAACCTGAAATTCGTATACTATTGGCTTACGTTTTTGGCAAACAAACAGACAGCCCGATTCTCGTTTACAGATGTACATTAGGGTGTGTCACGAAGGACCTTTTTTTGGAAATTGCACTTTGCTTAGTGAAATTATCGTGCAGATCACCTTAAAAAAACCTGTGGTCAAAACCAAAACGAAATCAAACAATAAACAAAATATGCGACAGGCCGATGAAGAAACAAATTTGCCGGGCGCCCGGCGTTGAAGTCTCCAGTGATGGCGCTCCGTTGCGATTGTCATCTAACACCACGCGTCCGGCCACCGGCGGAGCGCCGCCGCGGCGCTGTGACGAAAAAGGCGGCAGTCGGTGGTGTGGATGACTGATGAATGGATTCTGGTGATGAAGCTCATTAATAAAACTCAATGAAAGTGTTTAGTGGGGTAAAAGGCTTTTGATAAGCACCAGTCGCTTAATAAGTTGTCTGGATATCTGACGCATGAAAGAAAGATTCACTTTACGTCGCTTGTTCGTTCCATTTTCAATCAGTGGATCTATCGGCGTATAATGCTAATATTTTCACTTTTGAAAGCTTGAACATCTTCAAAATTCCTCGTCTGTTTACATCGAAGACCAATTAAATCATTCTGAGACACTTAATATCTTATTGTTATGACAAATAGACCAGGCGAAATCGGCATCATGCTTCGTTCCACTACAACCGAAGGAGACGGGCATACAGCGACGTTACCTTTTGTACGAGCGGCCACATTTTTTGTACGAACTATCATTTTATAACTGTACTACTTGTCTACATGCTCGACAGAAAACCCGACATGAAATCCTTTTTGCTGCTGAGCACTGGCATTGCTGACCTGTGTTTCAACTTCGCCACAATGTAACCGTGGCGGACCTCTTCACCAATTACCTTCAAAGACGCCTCGGTCACCACTTTCACCATCCGTTCCACCGTCTGACTGTGCACGGGGTATGGCGGCACTTCGAGAGGACTCGCGATGATGTCTAGTAAGTCATCATCGGACAGTTGTTGCGTCAAGGGCGGCTCGGTTATCGCCTCATTACACCAATAAATCAGCTCCATGATGCTGTTTGCCCCCATATTCACTTTTGGAAGCTTGAACTTCCGCACTTCGTCAGTATCATTATCGACTTGAGTTCTGCGACACTGCTGGATTTGAGTGACCGCCCTTTCCCGTGTGGCTTGATCTTGGCCCGCTGCCATTGCTAGCAGTACTGCCTCAGGGTGACACCAGTAGCTGTTGCGCTGTATTACCGGCTGCACCATGGCCGCTATCTCAGGTCGCAAACTTTTGAGAAGTTGCACGCTGTGCAGCGCATTGCCAGGACTGTCAGAACATTTCCAGTTCTTCTTGATGCAGAACCACATGGGAGTATAGTGGCACACGATGAACTCCGCTAGCATTCTCAGACTGTCTGATGGCTGTTCGGTTGATATGTAGAGCCGGAGAATTCGCGCCGCCAGAGTCAGCCACCTGGAGTGGTTTAGTGGACCGATCTTCATTTTCGCAGTTCTATCTGGACACTACGCGCCAGACTACAGAATAGCCTGATCTGAACTTAGGTCACTAAGAATCTCCTGTGTCATTTCTGAAACATTTCCGCCATCGATTGGCTCAAAATCGACCACTGGCAAGGTTTCTACTGCGCCTGCAGCAGCCCGGCCAATCAGCCCACTAAACGACTTAGGTCCTGTTGTGACTCCATCTAACTGGCTAAATACTGCACGAAGATTAAGTTCATTTGCATGAAGTTGGCACACAAACCAGTGGACGGGGCGTTTTTGTCCGAGCTCAAACAAACGGATAACACCACCTTCTTGGCCAGTATTAAATATCGTGCCGTCACAGCCAAGCACAGACACATCCGCACCAAACTCATATGCCACGGCGTTCAGGTCCTGAAAAATGTCCTCCGCTTTCCCAGTCTGTAGGGTAAAGTGTCCTAAATATGCACTGTCTGGCTCGAATACAACCACAATGTGCTCTTCCGTCTTCTTTGAACTGGCTGTCATAAGCGTGTCGTCTTTTCTACCGTTGAAGTAGAGACCAGATACACGACCTGCATGATCCTCATGGCTCTGAGCTACTACCTCTCTTCTAATCCGATCCCTTGCTCGCCATACTTTTTTGCTATCCACTATGCAGTCCATATCGTCAGAAGTGATCCGACCAATGTCCACTTGGAAACCGTTTATGATCGCAGCACACGCACGATTAGACACTCCGTACCGATCTGCTGCTAGAGCCGTATTTAGTAGTTCGTCTGTGTTACTGTTCACCATATACTCTGACTCATTGACTACAGATGTGAGCGATGATGAATCTGTGGCGGAATCTTGGTCTGAATTAGAATCTAGCTGGGCCATTCCAGAAGGTCCCGGTTGTGGTGATGTGACTCTCTCGGCGGTCAGACGCCTCCTTTCGTCCATGGCGCGTCGACGAGTGGTTTCACGGATATCTGCGGTGCCGATTTGCATTTGGCGAGGTCCTCTCTGGTCTTGGACAAAGGGAAACTCCATTCGTGGCACTTTGTCGGCCATCGCACATTTGCAGCTATCGATATCAGCACATTTGCAGCGGGCTATATCAAACAATTTTCCGAACCACTCATCACCGGACGGACGTACACCTGGTGATGCCGACTTCTTTCCAGCAGTTTTCATGTATCGCGAGTAGCGATCGCGGCATTCTCGAACCACTGCCGCCTTTTTCGTCACAGCGCCGCGGCGGCGCTCCGACGGCGGACGACGCGTGGTGTTAGATGCCAATCGCAACGGAGCGCCATCACTGGAGACTTCAACGCCGGGCGCCTGGCAAATTTGTTTCTTTATCGGCCTGTCGCATATTTTGTTTATTGTTTGATTTCGATTTGGTTTCGACCACGGTTTTTTTTAGGTGATCTGCACGATAATTTCACTAAGCATAAGAAAAACCGTTCAGGCGACACACCCTAAATTGTACATATGCCATAAGCTAACGCTTAATTTCGCGCAATTTAGTATGGCGCAAAGATTGGAAGGGGACAAGTCAGTTTTTAGGCCAAGGATTTCCAATCATCGGCATATGGTGAATAGTACACCTCCGCATTGCGATATAATTTTACACTCCTCGCAGTGTGGAGAGTGAATAGTTTTCACACTTACGCGACCAAAATGATAATGATGATAAAGACTTGCGATGAGCTGATCTATAACATTTGTTGCGATATAGGGCTTCCGAGCTTTTGACTCACTCAGATCAGCTGCCGCTCATGCTTCACGAATTAGCGATGGTAGTGACTTTGGTGGTCTCCACTTCGGCGAATGCTGAAATGTCCTACATACATTGCCACGAATGTCCTAATTGTTGACGAAGCATGCACAAAGTATGCATCCACCAGTAGACAGAACATGAGCTCCCTGCCGCGGGTTGAATGATGTGATCGCTGGAGTACGTGCTGGATGTCATGTGAACTTTTTTTTTGCAACACGACATGCTAGTCAACATAAAGCTAAATTCATTGTACATGGTTTACGCCAAAAGGCATGCCAAGTGCATTCAACCATCAATACCTATCATGATAAAATCTCAGCTTGTTTTAAAACAGTTGAAATCTTGGTATTCACATGGACCCGAGGCTAAACTATTACACACAGCGACAGACGACTGCAAAAAAAGGTTTAAACAGTTCCATTTTGACGGGTCTAGTCAGTTCTTAACCACTTATATCCTGCAAACTTGGAATAGTTATGAGATAATAATCGGACCTGTATCAGAAAGGCAATAAGGCAGCCCAGCTTTACCGCAAAATATCCTAATGGTGTGCAGCAAGTAAGCATAAAGCGGTTTCATGCGTACCTAGCGAGAAGTAATCGTCATGGGAAGTAATCAAGTTATAGTGCTTCTTAATCCGCGCCCATTTCCTACTTCGCTATAGCGGAACCCCGGCCCCATTTTGACCCCGACCACCACGTGTGGCCTACCATTGACACGCGAGATGACTGGGTACAGGTTGCTACGGCGTGACGCCGCGTGGTCGTGCCGGGGCGGCCGGGACACCGTGTGGTCGGGCCCTAGCGCTTGGGACACCGCGTGGTCGTCGGGACACCGCGTGGTCGTCGGGACACCGCGTGGTCGCCGGGACACCGCGTGGTCGTCGGGACACCGCGTGGTTGCCGGGACACCGCATGGTCGTCGGGACACCGCGTGGTCGTCGGGACACCGCGTGGTCGCCGGGACACCGCGTGGTCGTCGGGACACCGCGTGGTCGTCGGGACACCGCGTGGTCGCCGGGACACCGCGTGGTCGTCGGGACACCGCGTGGTCGCCGGGACACCGCGTGGTCGTCGGGACACCGCGTGGTCGCCGGGACACCGCGTGGTCGTCGGGACACCGCGTGGTCGCCGGGACACCGTGTGGTTGGGCCGCGGCATCCTGAGCGCCGCAGCGGATGCGGTTAATGGTGTCACGGCTATCGATACGCTCTGGTCACGCCCAGTCTTCTCCGGCCACGGATACTGGCACAGGGACAGACTGACGACCGGGTCAGCTGACCTAGCCATGCTGGGCTTTGTGATCTCATCTGCCCGAAGAGATGTAGCTGGCTGCATCTGGCTTAACACGACTTACCCCCCCACACCCCACTCACCCCAGGCCTTCTCACCAGCTGTCTCCATTTTTGGTTCGCAGCTGGCATCTGCACGTAACACTGACTTCGCTATCTTGACGGATATATGGCGTTCTGACATTGGAGCCCTGCAGTGGCATTGGGGCCCTGCGGCGACGAGCCAGCAGGTCAAACTTCGGCGGGCTGGCATGCCCTCCTCACACAGTGTGCCTGGTGTGCATTGGTCACATGACGCTGGTATGCCCTCCTCACACAGTGTGCCTGGTGTGCATTGGTCACATGACGCTGGCATGCCCTCCTCACACAGTGTGCCTGGTATACATTGGTCACATGACTCTGGTATGCTCTCCTCACACAGTGTGGCTGGTATACATTGGTCACATGACGCTGGCATGCCCTCCTCACACAGTGTGCCTGGTGTGCATTGGTCACATGACGCTGGTATGCCCTCCTCACACAGTGTGCCTGGTGTACATTTGTCACATGACGCTGGTATGCTCTCCTCACACAGTGTGCCTGGTGTGCATTGGTCACATGACGCTGGTATGCCCTCCTCACACAGTGTGCCTGGTATACATTTGTCACATGACGCCGGTATGCTCTCCTCACACAGTGTGGCTGGTATACATCGGTCACATGACTCTGGTATACTCTCCTCACACAGTGTGCCTGGTATACATTGGTCACATGACTCTGGTATGCTCTCCTCACACAGTGTGGCTGGTATACATCGGTCACATGACTCTGGTATACTCTCCTCACACAGTGTGCCTGGTATACATTGGTCACATGACGTTGGTATGCTCTCCTCACACAGTGTGCCTGGTATACATTGGTCACATGACGCTGGCATGCCCTCCTCACACAGTGTGCCTGGTGTGCATTGGTCACATGACACTGGTATGCCCTCCTCACACAGTGTGCCTGGTATACATTGGTCACATGACGCTGGCATGCCCTCCTCACACAGTGTGCCTGGTGTGCATTGGTCACATGACGCTGGTATGCCCTCCTCACACAGTGTGCCTGGTATACATTGGTCACATGACGCTGGCATGCCCTCCTCACACAGTGTGCCTGGTGTGCATTGGTCACATGACGCTGGTATGCCCTCCTCACACAGTGTGCCTGGTATACATTGGTCACATGACGCTGGTATGCCCTCCTCACACAGTGTGCCTGGTATACATTGGTCACATGACGCTGGCATGCCCTCCTCACACAGTGTGCCTGGTGTGCATTGGTCACATGACGCTGGTATGCCCTCCTCACACAGTGTGCCTGGTATACATTGGTCACATGACGCTGGTATGCCCTCCTCACACAGTGTGCCTGGTATACATTGGTCACATGACGCTGGCATGCCCTCCTCACACAGTGTGCCTGGTGTGCATTGGTCACATGACGCTGGTATGCCCTCCTCACACAGTGTGCCTGGTATACATTGGTCACATGACGCTGGCATGCCCTCCTCACACAGTGTGCCTGGTGTGCATTGGTCACATGACGCTGGTATGCCCTCCTCACACAGTGTGCCTGGTGTGCATTGGTCACATGACACTGGTATGCCCTCCTCACACAGTGTGCCTGGTATACATTGGTCACATGACGCTGGCATGCCCTCCTCACACAGTGTGCCTGGTGTACATTGGTCACATGACGCTGGTATACTCTCCTCACACAGTGTGCCTGGTGTGCATTGGTCACATGACGCTGGTATGCCCTCCTCACACAGTGTGCCTGGTGTACATTTGTCACATGACGCTGGTATGCTCTCCTCACACAGTGTGCCTGGTATACATCGGTCACATGACTCTGGTATACTCTCCTCACACAGTGTGCCTGGTATACATCGGTCACATGACGCTGGTATACTCTCCTCACACAGTGTGGCTGGTGTACATTGGCCGCATGTCTGGATCCAGGGCAGAGGGCCCATGCCAATGAATCCATCAATGCATTTGCACAACTTTGAGGTAGTTTGGCCTTTCGAAGATCGCGTGTACCACGAAAACATCACATCAGTTCCGCCTCAATGGCTCGGAGGCTGGTACAGTGCGACATTTAGCATACACGTAGCAAAGCGTCATGAAAAAGAGAAAAGGCAAACAGCATCATGACACACGTGCGAGCGCATCAGCACCGTCTGAACGGCAGGAGAAGCCCTATACACCTGAACAGTTTGCAAATTACCCAGGCATGTTCATAGTCACGTGACACAACGTCACACGTCACACATGATCAACCAGAGCAATGATATTGAAGACGTGCCGGTCTACATTATTCCTAGCATGGTGTCTTCTTAGCATGGTATGGCATCTTCATATTGGGATGCCAATCCAATGGTTTAATATCACTAACTCAAATACCAATGTTCCAGTGAAGTACTTTTTGTCTTCAAATTTCCCCCTGTGAAGTGCGTAAGTTCAGTAGTATGCGTGCTCTCGCCGCATGGGAGCTTATGTGGCTGTTAAATGGCAATTGCATGCGGAATATGTACGGCCATGAACCGATCCGCCCCAATCCAACTTGATGTTTCATAAGCGAGGATGTTGTTGCTGTACAATTTGCGACGGAATATGCATTTGCTTGACCTGCTCTGACCTTGCAGGAGTGGGAGCTTCTGCTGCTGCACCGGTTGAGGTGGGAGGTTAATGCTGTGACGTCGCACGACTTTGTGGACCCGCTGTTGGATCGTCTGTCGCTGGAGCAGTACCTGCGGCCCGCCCAGATAGCCGAAGTCCGCCGACAGTCGCGGACGCTCATTGTCATGTGCAGCACAGGTCAGTCAGTCAGCCATCTTCTCATCTTCTCCAGCTGATTCAATCTCCCAACAACGCCTCATGGAAAAACGGTTCTGATGCTTTCTCTATGCTTCTAGGTACCTATAAAATACCACAAATAGGTATGGATACGTTTCACTTTGCCATGCAAAACATTATCGACATTGCGTCGGCGATGTTACATGTTGCGGACTGACATCGCTGCAACATAGCCAACATGGCGTCGATGATGTTGCCTGTCAAGAACTGGCATGGCCACCACATTACCGACATGTGGTCGGTGATGTTACATGGTACGGACTGACATCACCGCAATGATCAGCGCCGCTGCAAGTGACGTTCACGAGAAGGCCACGATAGTCTTTAAAATACGTTGCTTGCCCCATCTAGGACACGTGGAGAGGGGCGCTCAATGAGTGGCGCAGCCAGGATTTTCCCAAAGGGGAGGGAACCAAAAATAATGTCATGCAACAGAGAAAGCTTCCGACGCGTGAACCTCACCGAAAGTTTAAGGCTTTGCGTGTCGAAAATGTGTAAGTTTCTCGTTTGATCGTCAATGTATTTTTGGGTGCTAAGGAGCGCCCCAGTGGCTGCGTCTCCGGTCGTGTGAATCGGAGCAAATTTACGGCATGCCGCAATTATAGCTGGCGGTACCATGGAAGGGGCAGTTGGGGGGCATGTGTCGCCTATCAGGGTGGAAAAGGGGCATTCGGAGAAATGGCGGTCCTCTGGAACATATGCCGCTCCCCTCATCAAAATTCCAGGATCGGCCACTGCCCACTGATAGTTCAGTTGCTAGCTGATTAGAGGTCCTGATTTCGAATCCATTTAGCGGGTCAGAATATGCACAGAGTCGTGATGCATTGCGTCAGACCATCAGTACCAGTTGGCACGCAGTTCTGTTGTGTATTTCAGCAGGCCAGCACCCGTGGCATCAGCTTGACTCACGTTCCCATGGCAACAGCGGAGAGTGAGAGTTTGCCGGTGACGTAACGACTTGGAGAGAGCGGACCGCTGTTTGCCATCTGCCGCGCACCTTTAAACTTCCACCGCCGAGATGCTTTAGTCGCATGGAAAGTGCGTCTCATACGTGTCAGCCTTGGCAGCAGCGTGACACTGGATTATCGCCACCACGTGACACTGGACTGTCGCCACCACGTGACACAGGACTGTCGCCTCCTCGTGGAACTGGACTTCCCCCGCCACGTGACACTGGACTGTCGCCACCACGTGACACTGGACTGTCGCCTCCACGTGACACTAGACTGTCGCCACCACGTGACACTGGACTGTCGCCGCCACGTGACACTGGACTGTCGCCACCACGTGACACTGGGTTGTCGCCGCCACGTCACTCTAGACTGTCGCCGCCACGTGACACTGGGTTGTCGCTGCCACGTGACACTGGACTGTCGCCACCACATAACACTGGACTGTCGCCGCCACGTGACACTAGACTGTCGCCGCCACGTGATACTGGACTGTCGCCGCCACGTGGCACTGGACTGTCGCCGCCACGTGACACTGGACTGTCGCCGCTACTTGACACTAGACTGTCGCCGCCACGTGACACTAGACTGTCGCCGCCACGTGACACTGGATTATCGCCTCCACGTGACACTAGACTGTCGCCGCCACGTGACACTGGACTGTCGCCGCCACGTGACACTGGATTATCGCCTCCACGTGACACTAGACTGTCGCCGCCACGTGACACTGGACTGTCGCCGCCACGTGACACTGGACTGTCGCCGCCACGTGACACTAGACTGTCGCCGCCACGTGACACTGGATTATCGCCTCCACGTGACACTAGACTGTCGCCGCCACGTGACACTGGACTGTCGCCGCTACGTGACACTGGACTGTCGCCGCTACTTGACACTAGACCACACCCACGCGTCACCATGTCGGTTCACGGGACACCCTGCACGACCACGCGCGTGGTAGTCTTCATATACCCGCCGGCCATGCAAGTAGCGACAAAACTCGGAAATCCCGGGATTCTGGAGCCCTCGTTCCTATCCGATTGCAAATGTTGTCTTCTCATTAGATTCTCAATACATTGTTGGAGCTACTTTTCATTCAATCGATGTTAAATTTAAAGAAGCAATATAAAAATTAAGCTACCCGGCACGATAGCTTAATCTGTTTTAAGATTAAGCTTATTTGTAACAAAAATAGCTTTGGTTTCCTACTTAACATCCCGCCAGATTCCTAACCATGGCGCTGATCTAACGACCCTTGAGACTCCTCACCGAACAAGAACACTGGTGGCGCACCTTGCAAGAGAACATTGGGACGTGATAGACGATAAAACAAAAACGATATGTGACATTTATTGGTGCCCAACACAGTTGTACGTATTTCCTTATATCCTTGGAGAGACAAGTCTCTCCAATGGCAGCTTTCGTTAGTGCCCTATGCCGGTAAACTTCCCTATCTCTTTAGAGTTATGCGTGTCCCTCCAACAATTCACGTTCAATAATTCGAGCGCCTTCAATAATTACGGGCGAAGACGAAGCCCGGGAGAGCCTGCTCCCCCGTATATACGACACAACTTCATCGGCCCGGTCCAGTCCGATTGGAACGCTTTTGAATCCTCAGCATCTGTTTTGTTGCAGAATTTAAGATCCAATTTGTTCATTCCGAACTAGATCGTACGTTTTAATTTGGCTTTTAGCAGCTCTCATTACAATTTATTCATTGAATCGGTGGTATAACTTTGTATCTCTTTGCTGGGTGCATTTTCACCCACAAAGTAAGTTTGGGCGCCCACGAGCATGGCCTGTGCACCCACAAAATGTGTAGGGGAACTGCGGTGCAACCAACAATACTCACATTTTGTAGACACAGGACACACGGAATCCGTTCAAGAAAACGTTTCATGCAAAATGGCACTATATTTCAGTGGTAATTTGCTTTAATATTTAATTGTCTTCAAATACAAGCGAAAAAAAAAACATAACCGAGGCCTAATGATACGAAACAGAAGTGTTTTCAACGATAGGATGTCAATTTTCCGGGAGGATATCGTTAACCCAATCCGTCTAGGGAAGTGAACCACTCGGAGAAATCATGGAGCCATTCCTGCCGACAGTACGCGATCATTACCATGACGGTCGCCACGATGGAATAAGGAGGAACGCTTACCCAAACTTCGTGAAAACTAGTATTACGCCTGTGGCGTTGCATGGCAAAATCGGCTAAGAACCTTCTCGTCCCCCCCAACCCCCATCCAGCATATGTAGCGACACCGACATCACACATGGGCAACCAAACGCAACTGTTTGCAAGGGATGGACAACCTACAGCCGTGGGTACATGCATGTTGAGTTTGAAATTAATGCGATCACTTGCTATGCCATGTGCACGCGCGTGTTGACGGCTGTTTTTTGCCGACTATGTTCGTTCACCGAAGTCGTCACCATTGCATGTGCCAATAACACAACACACTCTATCGCAACTTCTACTTTCAATTGCTAGATCCCAGAACATGCGGTTATTCCTGAGTTTGTTCGCAACAAGAACGTTGGATTAGTCTTCGGTTTAGACGTACGAAGAACGTTCAAGAAGTTTGTGGCATGTTGGTTGACTGGTGCTATTTTGGCTTCTATCCACGTTCCGGCGTGCGTCAGAGTGCACAAAAGTGCATCATGATCGGAGTAGCATGTCAGTAAACTCGTGTATCGCTATCTTCGCGCCATGGCTTGTCTAGCGCCCCGCTTCGCGGTAGACAGCTGGGCAGCTGACGTGTAGACAGCTGGGCAGCTGACGTGTAGACAGCTGGGCTCCTGACGTGGGTAGCTGGGCAGCTGACTTGTAGACAGCTGGGCAGATGGCGTGGGTAGCTGTGCAGCTGACATGTAGACAGCTGGGCAGCTGACGTGGGTAGCTGGGCAGCTGACGTGTAGACAGCTGGGCAGCTGACGTGGGTAGCTGGGCAGCTGACGTGTAGACAGCTGGGCTCCTGACGTGGGTAGCTGTGCAGCTGACATGTAGACAGCTGGGCAGCTGACGTGTAGACAGCTGGGCAGCTGACGTGTAGACAGCTGGGCTCCTGACGTGGGTAGCTGTGCAGCTGACATGTAGACAGCTGGGCAGCTGACGTGTAGACAGCTGGGCAGCTGACGTGCTGACCACTCGCGTGGTCCCGCTGCGGCCGCGCCGAGTCGGACACGAGACCTGCGTACGGCCGTCGTGAGCTGGCGGGCAGTAAATCACGCCGGCATCGTCGGCCGCCAGACGCGTCTGTCGCGTCAGTTTCCGGCCAGTAATAGCGAGGCCACCGCCAATGGGACAACACAACAATGGTCGGCGGCGGCTGTGTCCCATGTCCCGAGGGTGTCTCACCGCCGTGACCTCGCTCCAGTCCATCACGCGGCCCACCGACGGTCAACGATGGCGCTGCTGTCTGACGCAGGCATTGGTCGGGGTGGGGGCATGCCCGGACACACTACAAGTCGGACGGACGATGCCTGGTCTGACTGGACACAATGTGTGTCGGCTTGTTCGTTGGTCAGCTGATATCAATTTGTCTCAGACGGTGGTGTCCGGCGGGGAGGTGGGGAGGAAGCTGGCCGGCGGGGAGGTGGGGAGGAAGCTGGCCGCTGAGGCTGGCTGCCGTGTTTCTTGTCTCATTCAGTGGTGTCCGGTAGGGAGGAAGCTGGCCGCTGAGGCTGGCTGCCGTGTTTCTTGTCTCAGCCAGTGGTGTCCGGTAGGGAGGTGGGGAGGTAGCTGGCCAGTGAGGCTGGTTGCCGTGTTCCAACGTGGTACGATTTAATTTTTTTCTTGAAACGTTTCACTTTGACTGGAGTCGTTTGAAGTTACACCGAAAGACGCAAAAATGTTCCATTATATACATTGAAAACTCATCAATATAGAACGTTCCAAAGTGCATATGTCTTCACTTTCAATGTCTGTTATAAGGACGATGCAGTCAATAGCTGCATTCGAATGTATTTTCTTTTTCACACTGGGTCATGTTGAAATGCCGAAAATCAACACATAATTTCATCACGAGAGACCATACTCCAAAAAGCAAGTCATGCACTGACCCAAATTTCAGAATGGAGCGGCCGTGGTACGTTTGCTGAACTCTGGGGAACTGCTGCCCGTGTAGCTCCACTCCCCGAAGCAGAGGCTGACTCAGGTGCTCAGTACGGTGGGCGTCTCCAGATCTCGAGGGCTTCCTCTGACCACTTCGGTGGTCAGACAGAATCTGACGGAGGTCCTCAGGGCGGTGGGCGTCTCCAGACCTCAGGGTTCCAGTTCACTACCTTAGCGGTGAAGCAGAGGCTGACGCAGGTGCTCAGAACGGTGGGCGTCTCCAGACCTCAGGGTTCCAGTTCACTACCTTAGCGGTGAAGCAGAGGCTGACGCAGATGCTCAGAACGGTGGGCGTCTCCAGACCTCAGGGTTCCAGTTCACTACCTTAGCGGTGAAGCAGAGGCTGACGCAGATGCTCAGAACGGTGGAGGTCTCCAGATCTCAGGGGTTCCCGCTGTCGACCTCGGTGGTGAGACACTTGCCCCGAGGATGACACAGGTGCTCGGGACGGTGGAGGTCTCGACGTCTCGCTGGATCTCACCGGCAACCGTCAGCTTCTGCATCAGCTAAAGTTGAAGCTCCACCCTCGAATGAGTGTAGCACGCATATGGAGCGACGGCACCACGGCAGATTCCATGTGTGTCTCCATGTCCTCCATGCGACGTGTCATATTAATCACCATAACCGGAGAAGCACGGAGTCTGAATAGCAATTCCCTGCCTGTAATAATGTTCAGGCACCGGCAGTAATTTTGTACCTAACTAGTCGCTTTGCGTATCTCCCTGTATGTCGTTCAAGCCGTACACTACATGCAATCGCTTTGAAGCCCGCTTGGCAACCGCGAAATTTAGAATACATTCGAACCGCAGCGTAAATATGCAGTCGAATACTACAGCCCTCGACTGTGTTGAAGGCCAGTCAACTATTCGATGTTGTCCCAAGCAAAATATCGAACAGTATTTCTATATCTGTATGTGTAAGCAGCAGATTCTGTAAAGTAGCAAATTATACGCACCACCTAGGCACCACCGTCAATTACGTATTGCTTCTTCCTATGGCAACTCTAACTTCCACACAGAGGGAGAGCGAGGGAGGAGGGACACTGCTAAACACGGGCGCAGAACAATCCAGCTGTCGACGCACCCTTCAGACCTGCAGACCCATTCCACCGCCACCGCACGAGTAAGCGCTGCCGAGTGTTCAGGCTGTGGTGACACCGCACTAACCTGGCCACTGTGCCATGGACATCGGACAGGGTGGTACATTCATTTACTAGTGGGATGGGCAAATTTATCCTTAGCCGTTGAATGTGAAACTTCCGTCGATTGAGTCATCGACCAAATAAATGCCATACGTTTACACCAGGTCAGTATGGCGGCAGACTGATCCATGGCTGCCTCATCACTGTGAGAACATTGTCAGGCCACCGGGACAGCCGCGACAGTCGCCCGCACAAAACGGCAGAACGCAAAATGTCCCCCTGGACATTAAAATGGTAAAAAGGCAAGAATAATTAAATAAATGGGATTAAAGCTAAATGAAC
The DNA here is from genome assembly GCA_034440575.1 of Imbricaverruca yamaguchii. NCBI lineage: Eukaryota > Metazoa > Arthropoda > Thecostraca > Neoverrucidae > Imbricaverruca > Imbricaverruca yamaguchii. The sequence goes on along the minus strand of JAOTOL010001472.1, from coordinate 516,838 downwards.
AAAAATAAACAAGGCAACGACCAAGAAGGAAGAAATCAAAATTAAAAAGTACTCAAGACAGAAAATCAAAAGAATGAGAAGTCGAATGAATACAAGTAAAATGCGTGAGAAGTCAAATTTATCAAGTTCAGAATGATAAAGTGTAAGAAGATAAAGGTGAAATGCGCAGTGCGTATTCCTCCTCTCCCCATTTGTTGGTAAAAAAAAAGAAAACTGGCTTTGCTAAAGAATATATAAGGAAAAGATACATGAGGTCCTCTAGCCCGCTGACCGATAACTAGCGCTCAGTGAACATTGGACCCCACAGACAGTATTTTGTGGGCAGCGCTCAGTGAACATTAGACCCCACCGACAGTATTTTGTGGGCAGCGCTCAGTGAACATTGGACCCCACCGACAGTATTTTGTGGGCAGCGCTCAGTGAACATTGGACCCCACTGACAGTATTTTGTGGGCGGCGCACAGTGAACATTAGACCCCACCGACAGTATTTTGTGGGCGGCGCACAGTGAACATTAGACCCCACCGACAGTATTTTGTGGGCAGCGCTCAGTGAACATTAGACCCCACCGACAGTATTTTGTGGGCGGCGCACAGTGAACATTAGACCCCACCGACAGTATTTTGTGGGCGGCGCACAGTGAACATTGGACCCCACCGACAGTATTTTGTGGGCAGCGCTCAGTGAACATTAGACCCCACCGACAGTATTTTGTGGGCAGCGCACAGTGAACATTAGACCCCACCGACAGTATTTTGTGGGCGGCGCACAGTGAACATTAGACCCCACCGACAGTATTTTGTGGGCAGCGCTCAGCGGTCAGTAGGCAGTTTGTTGTGTTCAGTTGAGAGTCATCAGTGTTGGGTAGACAATGGGCAGTCTTCACTGGCCAGGGTTTGGCGGTCAGTGGAAAGCCTGTAGTATTGCTGACAGTTTGTAGTATTGTCGACAGATTGTAGTGTTATGGGCAGTTTGTAGTGCTGTTGATATCTTGTAGTGTTGCCGACAGTTTGTAGTGTTCCTGGCAGTGTATAGTGTTGCTGACAGTTTGTAGTGTTGCTGACAGTGTGTAGTATTGCTGACAGCTTGTAGTGTTTCTGGCAGTGTGTAGTATTGCTGACGGTTTGCAGTATTGCTGACAGTGTGTAGTATTGCTGACAGTTTGTAGTGTTGCTGGCAGTGTGTAGTATTGCTGACAGTTTGTAGTGTTGCTGACAGCTTGTAGTGTTGCTGACAGCTTGTAGTGTTCAGCTGAAAGTCGATGGTGTTGGGTGGACAATGCGAAGTCTTCATTGAACATTGCTTAGTGGACAGCATTAATTGAATAGTGTCCAGGGCATTCAGGTATCTAGGATTTCACCAGAGGCTGGGGCTAATATTGAGAGGACGCCACGGATTAAAAAAAAAACGGGTGCACTCAAGTGTCCATAGAGAGGCAGCTTTTCTGCCTTTGGGTGACAAGTTTAAGGGCGAGGTGCACTAGAACAACCTAGAGGGGCACCGCATTTCCATGATAGCGCCTTTTCGGAGGTTCCAAAGGGACCTCCGAAGGTCCCTTTGGAAGGTGGCTACCCTTTCCACTCCTACCCCTTCCTAGATCCATACCTAGTCGGGTGGTGCCAATTGGACATTACTCATTATTCGGCGCATTATGTTCAGCGAAACATCTTCATGAACACTGTTCAGAGGACGGTATTCTGCATCCACTTGACGGTGTTCAGCGAGTATTATTCAGTGAATTGCAGAAAATGTTTAATACTAAGTAGATAGTGGCTAGTGGATAGTATATAATGCCAAGTGGGTATGGTGCCTTGTATTTAATGGATAGTATTCAGTAGATAATGTTCAGTTCAGTGAACAGTCTTCAGTAGATACTACTCGGTTGATAGTGGGTAGTGTTCAGTCGATAATGGTCAGTGGACATTGGGCAGTCTTCAGTGGATGATGCTCAGTGGATGGTGACTAGTGTTCAATGAACAATGCTTAGCGAACTGTGGGTAGTATTCAGTGAGCAATGTTCAGTGAACAGGGGTTAGTTTTTAGTAGATAATGCTCAGTGGACAGGGTGTTCAGTGGATAATCCTGATAATTTGCAATGAATATTGTTCCCTTAACGGTGGACCGTGCACAGTGGATGATGGACTGTGGACAGTGGACAGTGGAGAGTGGACAGTGGACAGTGGACAGTGGACAGTGGACAGTGGACAGTGGACAGTGGACAGTGGACAGTGGACAGTGGACAGTGGACAGTGAGCAGTGAACAGTAGGGTGGTCAATAGACAGTAGACAGTAGACAGTAGACAGTGGACAATGGACAATGGACAGTGAACAGTGGACAGTGGACAGTGGACAGTGGACAGTGGACAGTGGACAGTGGACAGTGGACAGTGGACAGTGGACAGTGGACAGTGGACAGTGGACAGTGGACAGTGGACAGTGGACAGTGGACAGTGGACAGTGGACAGTGGACAGTGGACAGTGGATAGTGGACAGTGGACAGTGGACAGTGCACAGTGGACAGTGGACAGTGGGCGACGGCACGACACACGACGGTAACAAAAGGCCGCCATAAAAAGGCTACCGAGCCGGAATATGCGATCCAATCAGGGGGCGGTAGGTCATTCATTTGGTGCTGGGTATGTGCATGTCAACCGGCACGGCCACTGCCGGCCCACTGTTCGTCAGGAGAAAACGACATAAGAAACTACCTGCGCGGCAAAAACGCGAGCCCGTCTGGCCGCCAGCACCAGCTGCTGTCCAAACCTGAGCGCGCTCCACACATTCACCTTTTTGCGCTAGAAAATGATTGCTGAAAATATTTTATAATTGATTTTTTGTTCGCCTCATTTTCCTACCGCGCCGGCGGGGTGCCACGCTTGCGGTAGGTCGCACGTACCCACACCAATCGCTGGCACGTGATGGATTTATTTCAATATTGAAGGTCAAAGGGTATGTTGCAAAAAGTCGAGTGGGGCTAAGAGGTTAATTCTGGGCATGGGCGGCCGGCTCGTCGCCTTCCAGCAGTCAGATGGCGGCGCAGCCAGTGCGCAGTACGGTTTTTATCGCGCTCGACACCCTGCTGGGAGAATGTCGCCAGAGTGGGCCACGGCAGGTGGCGCAGTAACTCATAGTTACCGCAACACATAGTAGGAATGTTGTTCTACTCCAGGGGGTATCACTCTATATCTGTGTGTGTGTGTGTGGGTGCATATGTGTTTGCAAACCAAATTCGTGCACGCATCAAATGCTTCGGAAAACTGTTGGTCGCACCCCGCATCCCTCAACCACAACGCAACTCGACAACATTAATTGTGTCGCTATGCCTCTCATATTTCCAGAAAAGCGCAATGCCATGGCTAAGCAAGCAATGCTCACGCACCAGAATTTCGGAAAAAGCACTCTTTCACATATCTCTTCCTCTCATCCCATTCTGCATTGTGTGTGTGTGTGTGTGTGATTGAATTTTGCCAGTCTGCCACCGTGTGGTGATATCGGCTGGTTCCGGTTGAAAAGAAGATGTGTAAGAGAGTGAGTAGCGTAGGGTAGGAGGATGTATCCGAGGTGGAGGCTTAGTAGAGTCGTCGAGCAGTGGTGAAGTAGAGTTGAGATGGTCTTGAAGAGTAGAGTTGAGGTAGTCCGAATCGATTGAAGATGTAGAGCTGGTGCAGTAGGGTTGTTTGAGAGCTGGAGATGATGAAGTCGAAAGAGGATGTTAGTCCGGTCGGTGCCATATATGGGTATGGGGTGTAGTGGGGGGTCGGGTCATCGCCATAGGTGAACATTCCAAGAACATTTTTTCCTCTTTTTTGCATCTTTTACATTTTCCGTTTTCCAGGTTTTTGTTCATTTTTTCTTTCATTTTTTTATATCTCTTCTTTTTTTCTTTTTTTCACAATTGTTCAATAATGCGTGTAGTCTTGAGAAAGTGGAAGAGGTGTACGTGTAATGCTGGATGGTCGTCGTTGAGGAGCGTGGTGAGGTTCATTGGGATGCTGTTCGTTGTGCAGTAGTTTGTGATATGTTGTCTTTGGTTGTTGTGTTTGGTGCAGTATATGAGTATGTGTTTGACTGTGAGTGTGTGGCGACAGGTAGTGCATTGTGGTCATTGTTGATTGAGTAGGAGGTAGGAGTGTGTGAGTGGTGTGTGTCCTATGCGTAGTCGTGTTAGTGTCCGTTCTCTGAGTCTGGTGTTTTGGTTGATGGAGTGCCAGTATTCGTGTTTGGGGTGTATTTCGTGTAGCTGCGTAATTACTGCATCCCATGTTTGTTGTATGTGTTTGTTGATGGCCTGTCGTAGTGTGAGGTAGTAGTCAGATTGTGAGTAGTGGGATTTGTTGTAGTGTGTGATTTGTTGTAGTGTTGTGGCTATGTTTGCTTCTGTGTCTGCGTGTTCGTTGCCGTGTATGTTTGTGTGACTTGGGATCCAGAGAAGTGTTGGCCGTTGTGGTATAGTGAGTTGTTTGTGGACGCGTAGTATTTTGGGTATGAGTGGGGGTTTGTATTTGGTGTGGGGTGTTATGCTCTGTAATGCTGATTTTGTGTCTGTAGCCAAGATGTTATGTTCAATTTTGGTGTTGTAGATGGTGCGGTATGCCGAGAAGATTGCGAATAATTATGGCATGTATGTGGATGCTGTGTCATGCAGACGAGCACGTAGGATGACCCGCGGTGGTGCTGCGCTGGGGTACAGCACCGCCGCTGTGCCCGTCTGCTGTGTATGTGATTTGGAGCTGTCTGTATATATGATGTTGTAGTTGGCGTACTGTGCTGTGAATTGTAGGAATAGTTGCTGTATTTCTGCGTGTGTGTATGTGTTTTTCGGTTTGTCAATGAGGAAATGTGTGTTGGGTGTCGGCTGTTTCCACCATGCGATGGGTTGTGTGAGTGGTGCTGTCGTTGGGAGTGTTATATCTAGTGTGTCGGCGTGTCTGTGTATGCGGCAGCCTATTGTGGTCTTTAGTCGTGTTGAATTCATGAGTTGGTGTCCGCGTGTTGTGTGGAGTTTTAGTACCTGTGTGCATGGGTGTTGTTTCGTGAGTTGTGTCTTGTAGTGGTACCTGAGTAGTGCTTCTGTTCGTCTGTGCTGTAGTTCTGGTATGTGGTTGTATATGTGACGAGCGTGAGAAGGTGAGGTGATGTAATCTCCTGTGACTATTTGCAGGCATTGACGCGGAATATAATCTAGAATCTTGAGGTTTGATTTAGCTGCGTTTTCGAAAAGTGGGATCCGTATTCCATGATTGGCCGAATGAGTGATTTGTAAAGGGTTAGAAGTGTGTTTCGGTCGGATCCCCAGTGTGTGCCAGAAAGTGCTCGTAGTATAAAGACATAAAGACATAAAAGATTAGTGCAACCATGAGCCACAAGGGCCCTTCTTGGTTGCACTCTGTACATTGAACCAGTTGCCCACCAAATCTGTCAATCAGCCCTCCCTGTAATACTGAAAAGCAAGCCCTCTATTCTTATAATGATTGTCTATACTGTTTTTAAAGATGTTCAATGTGCTGCTACTCACGATGTTTTCTGGCAGCTGGTTCCAGTCTTCTACTGCCCTGTTGGTGAAGAAAGTGTGCCTTAACCTTGTTCTGCTGTGGTTAATTTTGAATTTATGACCTCTAATTGCATCATTTCTGTTAAATTCAAACATTTCCCCAAAGTATCCCCTCTCCAGACCATGAACAAATTTAAAGACCTCGATGAGATCTCCTCTCAGCCTTCTATATCTAAGTGAAAACATATTCAATTTCTTCAATCTTTCCTCATATGCCAGGTTGTTTATGCCATTAACAATTTTTGTAGCCATCTTTTGTACTCTCTCTAAAAGCCAACAATCTTTTCATAGCTAGGAGACCAAGCTTGGATGCAGTATTCCAAATGTGGCCTGACGTATGCACAGTAAAGCTTCCTGATCACTTCCTCACTTCTGTATGATACATTCCTATTTATTGCCCCGAGCATTCTCAGTGCCTTCTTCCTGGCTTCCTTGGTCTGTTCTGATGCCCCCAGTTTTGTGTTTAGTATAACACCTAAATCCTTCTTCTGTTGAGTAACTGATAGCACTTGGCCACCCATCAAGTATGGAGCCTTCATATGCTGCTTACCTACATGCATGATTTTGCACTTGTCAAAATTAAATTTCATTTTCCATTCTTCGGACCACTTCACAAGTTCGTCTAAGTCTTTTTGCAGCGAGATATGCTCATCTTGACCTGTTATTGCCCTAAAGACCTTCAAATCATCCGCAAATTTCAAAACTTTACTGCTTAGGCCACTTTCAACGTTATTTACAAATATAATGAACAGTAATGGCCCTAGTACTGACCCCTGGGGGATTCCACTAAGAACATTTTGCCATGATGACTTTATACCATTTAGCATCACTCTTTGCTGTCTATCTGAAAGCCACAACTCTTTACATTTTAAGATGCTACCTGCAATACCATGGGACTGAAGCTGTATCATCAACCGTTTATGGGGTACCTTGTCAAAGGCCTTACTAAAGTCAAGATATGCTACATCAACCTGATTTCCCTGATCAAATTGTTCTGTGGCGAAGTTGAAAAAGTCCAAGAGGTTTGTGAGACACGATCGTCCTTTTCTAAACCCATGTTGAGTATCTTGAATCAATATGCTACCTTCCAGATAACTAACTATTCTATCCTTGATAATTGATTCGAGTACCTTGCAGACTAGGGATGTGAGACTTACTGGCCTATAGTTTTCAACTTTCCCTCTTTCTCCTTTCTTGAAAATAGGAACTACATTTGCCCTTTTCCAATCGGTTGGGATTTCATTTTGTGAAACTGATCTACAAAATATTATACTAAGTGGAAATGCCAGTTACTTTTCAGTTTCCCGCAACACCCTAGCATAAATGTCATCAGGTCCTGCTGCCTTGTTTAGCTTTATTTTCCTGATATGATTGAAAACAACATCACTATCAATGAAATCAACATCATTTATCAGATCCCATGTCACTGAACTATGGTGTACGGTCGGCAGATTGGTCATATCTTCCAATGTAAACACTGATTTGAACTGCTTGCTCAGCTCCTCAATCATCTTACTATCCTCACCCAATGTATGTAGTATGTTGATTCTTTTCGAGGCCCGTTTTTGTATGTTTAGGAGATGTGGTCGAAAAGTTAGTCGTTGGTCTAATGTGATACCCAAAAATTTTGTTGTGATGACAAAGGGAATGGGTGAGTTGTTTATTTTTAGGAGTTGTAGATTTGTGTCTCTGTTGTAGCCGAAAATCATGCATTTGGATTTCAGTGGTACTATATGAAGGTTTATTGTGGCAAGTTTGTTGTGGAGTTCTGTTAATGCGTGTCGTAATAATGTTAGTGCGTGTGCTGGTGCTTCTGCTGATGTCCATGATACTATGTCGTCGGCGTATATTGCAATTTTGTTCGAAAAGTTGTCGGTGATGGCTGAATTTAGAGCTAAAATGATGTGTAGGGGACTGAGAACTGAACCTTGCATTAAACCGGTGGTGGGGAATTTAGAGTCTGAAGTGTGTGGCACAATTTTGACTTGAAAAGATCTGTTGAGTAGATAGAAATGTAGATAGTGCATCAGTCTGCCTTGTATGTCTATATTGTGTAAGTGTCGTAGTAGTGCTGTTACGATGGTGGTGTCATAGGCTTGTTTTAGATCCAGGAAGACGGCGACCGTGGAACGTTTCCTGGCCGCCGCTTCCTGGATGTGTGTGTTGAGGTAAGTGAGGTTGTCTAGACATGATCAATTAGGAAGGAAGCCTGATTGAATAGGAGAGATTAAGTTTTGTGTTTGGATGATATAGAAGAGGCGTTTTTTTTTGACAACACGTTCGAATAGTTTGTGGAAGCAGCTAGTGAGGGCAATAGGGCGATAGAAAATGCAAAGAGTTGAATCCGTGTTTGGTTTAGGTATGAGTGTGAGAGAAGCGTGTAACCAGGATTGTGGATATGTATGTGTGGTCCATGCGGTGTTGTAAGTGTTGAGTAGTGTGTGCAGTGCTGATGTTGGTAGGTATTTGGAGAAAGAATAGTGAATATTGTCTGGTCCTACACTTGTGCTACCTGTCTGTGCGATTGCTAATTGTAGTTCTGTAAGTGTAAGTATAGTGTTGTAAAGGTGTGTGCGTGTGTGTCTGATTGGAAGTGGGGGGGGGTTCGTGGAAGTGTAGATGATCTGAGATGGTAGTGGTCTGCGAATAGGTTTGCTATTGTGTGGGGGTCTGTTGTGGTGTTGTTGTTGTGTCTAAGTGTGATGGCTTTGATTGGGGTCTTTGTCGGTGTTGGAATGTTTTCAGAAGTGTACAAATTTGGCCGAGAGGTGTAAATCTGTTAAAATGGGTGCTAATTGTGTTCCAAGAGGTCTATTTGCGTTTTTAATGATGGCCTTACATTGTGTTCTGAGTTGTTTGTATACTGTTAGTGTTTCTGGTGTGCGGTGTCTTTCATATCTATGGCGTGCGTGATTCCTCGCGCGGATCGCCCGGTGGCAGTCATCACTCCACCAGGGAGCCGCGCGAGGTTTGTGGGCGTCGTGGTTTTGTTTGTGGTATGTGTTGATGTGCTGTGGTGATGAGTATGTGTAGGGGTGGTGGCGGGTGTGGGTGGTGTGCGGGGTGTGGGTGGGGTGGGTGTGGTGAGTGGGGTGGGGGTGTATGGGTGTATGGGTGTGTGGAATGTATGGGAGTGTGTGGGTGTGTGATATGTGGTATGGGTGTGTTAAATGTATTTTAGATATTGGGTGTGGACAATTTATTATTGATGCAGCCTAAACTCGAATGGAACTGGAACTGATTGAACTACTTGAACTGACTTTTTGGGGGCTTGACCTAACTCACTCCTTTGTTCATTGTGCCTATGTCAGTGGTGTATTATATTGTTTTTCACCGCCAGTTCCACCACACATCCCCAAACCCCAGCCGTCGTGATGTTGGTTTGAGTTGCCGTCCCTAACACGAATTTATATATGTGCGAGGTCAAAGTCTTGGGAACACCATATAGGTAAGTGAGAGTCTTTAGCCAGATTATAATGAATACGTTGCATGAGAGAATTGATGACAATTAAATTTGTCATTGGTTTGAATGACATGTCCGTGTTGGGACTTTTTGGACGCTAGTATTAGTATAATTTTGTGCAATGTTCCGCACGAAATAGGTGCCTGTGTTGAGCCCCAAGCGGCTTCCGCTGATCCTTAGATCTACCTACTCACGTTCATTCCCTTCATTCACTTCGCATTCGCTCGCCCCATTCATGCTCTCATTATCAATTAATTAATTGCTTGGTCCCCAAATTTAGCTTCCGACACCCCCCCCCCTTTCAGCGGTACACAAACACATAGATCGACAGACCAATGCTCTAATTTTGATGGTATTACCGGGCCGAACAAGTAAACCTTTCACTGCCAATAATGGCTGGCCTAGCCATTATTAGCAGCGTTTCTCGCCTGGACAAAGTCTTAACTGCAACGAGGGGGCTCATCGTACTGACTCCGAGGGCTGATACAAGTGCTCTGATGTCTCTGACCGACACACCTAACCTTAAGTTCGATCGATGCCGCGCTGGGCCTTATTCGTCGTACACTTGCGACCAGGTCTGATATATCCGACGGGCGGGCACGGATCCCTACCACGTTGGGCACGTACCCGGTCGACTTATATCCTAGCCAGCCCTACCTCTTTAGCCTGGGGTCTTATGGCATGCCAACCCGTCCATCATGCCCCTCGAACTGTCTGCACCAACCGTGCCCACGTGCAGAGTTCGGGGGTGGACAAACCACCGGGCAATGTTTTGCCTATACCCTCCGGCGCCAGTCTTCCGGCGAACGCACTGTGGTGGCCCCTTTACCAGCCTCTCCCACATGCATACCATGTTCGCCACCTCACCTGCACCTCTGGATCGCAGAGGCCAGCGTGATTTTGCGGTCAAAGATCCAGAGCAGGTGAACTAATACCCCCGAAGTGTCCGTTCATCGCACCCTCTGGCAATCAGGCCTTAACCAAACGCGCATCATATATATAACAGCAATAATATTCTAGGCAATTTAACTGGCTTCAACAGTCACCACCATCGCACGGAAAACGTTCTGTCCATAGGAGGACGGCTCACAGATCGGCTGCCTCGCTTATAAATTTACTTTATAGTACAAATTGATATCATGCACATATCCAAGCATAATTGTGCAGATCATTCCACTTTGTCGGAAAGTACTCATGGTATGATCTCCGTCTGCGGGTCGGCTGTTGATGACCCGGTCAGGGCGAGAAGCGCGGCGGGCACCCCTCATCACCCGCGTCACAGCCGCCATTTCAATTCTGGACGTAAATATCCTCCCCTCCTCGCGCCTGGTCGCTGAGGTATTTACTACGCGGGCACCGTTCGTTAGGGTCGTAGGTCTGACGTCATCCATTGCTGCACTCTATCTTATTTTATCCGGCCCTGCTCTACCGCTCCTCCAATCCGTTACTGCCGAAATGCCACCACCGATCTTTGCTGATGCCACTTAGAGAATTTATATGCTTACTCTAATATATTTGTCCTTACATACACCGCATCGCATCGCATTGCGCACACACTGCGCATATACTTCCCGCCATCTCCGACATCTCCGTCCACCTCGCAAAATAACCCAATTGGGGTTGACGCACCCTAAAACCCTAATAATAATAATAAGATGTCCACCTCCTCCCCATCCTAAACTTATCCTATTTGGTCCCCCCCCCCATGAGACAGGTCGCTCTCAGCAATGAATTTGGTGAGAAGGCAGAAGCTGCGGAAGAGAATTTAGGTTGGTTCGTTGGGAAAGAGGATGACACGCCAGAAGGTTAGCACTCACATTTCCGATGGTGAGTGGCGAGTGGCCTTGGCTGAGTGCTTCTTCTCCTCCATCCGAAAACTCAGCTATCGGGCCACCGCTGGACGGCCCTCAGGCGTCGGTCCGGCGTCCACCGCCGCGTGTGTCCCAGACCCTTCTCCCTGCGTCTCTCCTTCCTCTCTCCTTTTGTCCGTCCTGTTCTGTTCTGTTCTCTTGAACTTGCTATTGCTCCGCCTCTTTTTTTCCTGTACCCACTCCCAGGGCTTCGGGGGTGAGTTCGCGCTCCTGATTGGTTTTGTTTTTTTTCTGGCTTTGGTGGCGACGTCTTCATGTCCGGGCCACCGACCTCACGGGTCGATGACCCTTCTTCCGGGGTGCTTGCACCACCGGTACCCTCATGGAGGTGCCGAGCCGTTATTTGCGCTCGCCGTGTTGTTTGTCGGGCGCCCGTTTGATCTTGAGCGCCACGGAACTGCCGCTTTGATGTAGGCGCCGGCGCCACACGCGTGCGCTTCCCGGGCGTGTTTGTAATGGACGGGTAAGACGGCGAGGATCTGACTGAATGTCTGGCGGCCTGTTCGGATAGGAAAGTATACAAATTTTGGTGCCGAAAAATGTAAGCCTGCAATGTCATATGTCTGCAAATCGCTCTGGTGATAGTTTGGGGGTTGTGGGCTGTTTGGACTGCTAAGGATTCTGAGAAAGGGTTCCAAGAGGCTTTTTTTAGGTTCCACCGACCAGGCTGGGGATTAGGGGGGCCAGTGGTCGGGATTTGGGTGAAGATAATGGTGATGGGTGCGTGGTCGCTAAAGTGTGGGTCTGAATCGGCGGTCCAGGATAGGGTAAGGGCTAGGCGTGATGATGAGAGGGTAACGTCTGGGGTTGTGGGGAGGTGGGAGCCAATTGGAACGAGGTAGGTTGGTGATCCGGTGGTGAGTATTGTGAGGTTGTGTTTGCTCGCTAGAGTGATGAGTGTGCGTGCTCTGTTGTCAGGTGCTGTCGTGCTTGGTTTCCATAGTGTGTAGTGTGAGTTGAAGTCTCCGTGTGTGTGTGTGTCTGTGTGTTTGGCCAGCCTGCTGCCGCGTGGTGATGTCGGCTGTTTCCGGGGAGCGTTTGTGGTGTCAGTATTTTGTTTCTGTTTGTGAAGGGTGAAAGGGTATGAGGAGTAATGTGGTACGGATGAGAGGAAGCGAAGAAGATTATAGCTGTCTTGTAGAGGCGAGTTGTGAGACAGTTGAGGCGACTTGAAGAATGGCGCGAAGAGGTAGTAGAAGTTGAGACGTTCTGCAGGCAGATGAAGTAGGAGTCGAAGCTGAGCTGGTGCAGAAGTATAGAGTTTGCCAGTCCGCTCGGTGCCATGGGGCGGGGTGTAGTTGGAGGGTCGGGGTCGGGTCATCGCCAGTATTGAATTTACAATGTAAGAACGCTAGTATTAGTAAATATCACGTGGAGTTATTTTTTTGTTCCTTTTTCTTTTTTGTTGATTTTCTGTTTTTTTTTAAACATATTTTTTCATTTTTTTTGTCTTTTTTCCAATTTTGTTGATCTTTTTCTTTCCTTTTTAGCACATTTTTTTTTTCTTCTTTTTTTTTCTTCTTTATCATAGTTCGTGGATCAGGCGTGTGATAGAGATAAAGTGGAAGAGGTGCTCGTGTAATGTTGGATGTTCATCGTTGAGAAGTGTCGTGATGTTTAGTGGGATGTTGTTCATGTTGCAGTAATTTGTGATCCGTCGTCTTTCTGTGTTGTATTTGGTGCAGTGTATGAGTATGTGTTTAATTGTGAGTGTTCGTTGACATGTTGTGCATTGTGGTCGTGGGAGTTCTTGTAAGAGGTAGGAGTGCGTGAGTGCAGTGTGTCCGAGCCGTAATCGTGTTAGTATGCGTTCTTTTTGTCTAGTGTTTTGGTTGATGGTGTGCCAGAGTTCGTATTTTGGGTGTATTTCGTGTAGTTGCGTGATTGTTGTGTTCCATGTTTGTTGAATGTCTTTGTTGATTGCCTGGCGTTTTGTGGGGTAGTATTCTGATTGTGAAAGTGGGCAGGGTGTGGTTTGTTGTAGTATTGTGGCTATATGGGATTCGGTGTCTGCGTGATCGTTGCCGTGCATGTTTGTGTGACTTTGGATCCAGAGTAGTGTTGGTCGTTGTGTTATAGTGATTTTTTTTTGTGGATTTGTAGTATTTTGGGCATGAGGGGGTGTTTGTATTTGGTGTGGGGTATTATGCTCTGTAATGCTGATTTTGCGTCTGTGGCTATGATGTTGTGTTCAATTTTGGTGTTGTAGATGGTGCAGTATGCCGAGAAGATTGCGAATAATTCTGCTGTGTATGTGGATGCTGTGTCATGCAGACGGGCACGAAGGATGACCCGCGGCGGTGCTGCGTTGAGATACAGCACCGCCGCTGTGCCCGTCTGCTGTGTATGTGATTTTGAACCGTCTGTATATATGATGTAGTTGGGGCACCATGCTGTGAATTGTAAGACTAGTTGTTGCATTTCTTTGTGTGTAAATGCGTTTTTCGGTTTGTCAATTAGGAAGTGTGTCCTGGGTGTTGGTTGTTTCCACCATGGGTACTGGGAGTGGTGTTGTTGTGGGGAGTGTTATGTGTAAAGTGTTCGCGAGTCGTCGTATGCGGCAGTCTATTGTAGTTTTTAGTGGCGTTGTTCTCATGAGCTGGTGTACGCGTGCTGTGCGGAGTTTTAGTGCCTGGGTGCATGGGTGTTGTGCGATGAGTTGTATTTTGTAGTGATATCTTAATAGTGTTTCTGTGCGTCTGTGCTTCAGTTCTGGTATGTGGTTATATATGCGGAGAGCGAAAGAAGACGAAGTGGTTTATGCTCCTGTGGCTATTTGTAAAGCTTGACGTTGCAGAGAATCTAAAATTTTGAGGGCTGATTTAGTCGCATTTTCGAAGAGTGGGGATCCATATTCCAAAATTGGCCGAATGATTTATTTGTAAAGAGCTAACAGTGTGTGTCTGTCGGATCCCCAGTTTGTGCCGGATAGTGCTCGGAGGATGTTTATTCTTTTTGATGCGCGTTTTTGAATGTCTAGGATATGTGGCCGGAAAGTGAGTTTTGGGTCTAAAGTGATGCCTATAAATTTTGTTGTGGTGACGTATGGTATGGGAGTGTTGTCTATTTTTAGTGGTGGCAAGTCTGTGTATTTGTGGTAACCGAAAAGCATGTATTTGGATTTGTGTGGTGCAATGTGTAAGTTTAGGGAGGAGAGTGTGCTATGCAGTTGTATTAGTGTGGTTTGTAGTATTCCTAGTGCGTTTTGTGGTGTTTCGTATGATGTACATATGACTATATCGTCAGCGTATATTGCAATTTTGGCCGGAAGATTGTCTGGGATGACTGAATTTAGACCTAAAATAAAGAGTAGGGGGCTTAGTACTGAACCTTGCATGAGACCGGTTGTGGGAAATTTTGTGTCTGACATGTGGGATCGAATTTTGACTTCAAATGAGCGATTGAGAAGATAGAAATGAAGATAGTGTTGTAGTCTGCCCTGTATATCTATGTTGTGTAGGTGTTGTAGTAGTGCTGTCGTGTTGATGGTGTCGTAAGCTTGTTTGAGGTCCAGGAAGACGGCGACAGTGGAGCGTTTCCCTGCCGCCGCTTCCTGGATGTGTGTGACAAGGTACGTGAAATTATCTAGGCATGAGCGATTAGGAAGAAAACCCGATTGAATAGGAGATATTAGTTTTTATGTTTGGATGATATAGAGAAGGTGTTTTTTTGACAAGACGTTCGAATAGTTTGTGGAAGCAGCTGGTGAGGGCGATAGGGCGATAGGAAGTGCAGAGAGTCCAGTCCGTGTTTGGTTTGGGTATAGGTATGAGAGAAGCGTGTAACCATGACTGTGGGTAGGATTATGTGGTCCATGTGGTGTTGTAAGTGTCGAGCAATGTTTAGAGTGCTGAGATTGGTAAGTATTTGAAGAAGGCATAGTGGATGTTGTCTGGTCCTACACTTGTGCTTCCTATCTGTGTGATTGCTAATTGTAGTTCTGTAAGTGTAAATCTGCTGTTGTATAGGTGTGGGCGTGTCTGTCTGATTGCAGGTGGGGTGTTCGTGGAAGTGTAGACGATCTGAGATGGTACACTGTAAAAAAAATCAGTACTCAGGGAGTAATCGGATGTACATAAAACCCATTTAGTATCAATATGGGGCATATTCTAGGACCTTTTGTAAATAGTGGTAGGCTTGCATTCTTCGAAGTACAGAGGGAGTTTTCGAAGTATCATTTTCAAGTCAAGTATTCCGACTATACTTTAAAAAGTATGAAATGTGAGGTACTTTTGTTACACCCTTTTTCCGTCACTTCACCTCCCCCCGCGGGTGAACTGCCAGATTCGCGCATGCGCCGTGCAGCGTGCGATTTGAGGTACGTGGGGTGTTGGCTGGGTGTTGCGGGGAGGTCATGGGCGATTGCAGGGGTACCGCTGCCACCTGCGTTCTTAATGTGAGGTAATGAAAAGGAAAAACATGCTAATGAGAGTTGAAGTTTACACTGTGCCACCATTTTCTTTCGTCCTCGATCCGCCATCTTTGGCGTGGCGCGGATTGTTGCGATTGTTATTATAGCAAGTTGAGCTGGCGGATGAATGTGAGTATTGACCTGATTTTTTCCTAAAAAAGAGGTAGGTATGTACCTACCTGTAATTGCCAGGCTGAAAATGTGTTTGTGCTCATGGTATAAGCTTGGTATAAGATTTACACTAAAAAGCGGCTTGCTCAATTATTGGTGACTGAACTCCATTGTCATATGACAAGATTATACCTACCTCTTCTGTAATGATTGAATGCATTGACATGTGTTTCAATAAAAGCATATCAATATAAAACAGGAAAATACACAGCATTCATCTCAGTGCTCACAATCTCTCCCTCCCAGGGGGTGGTATAAGGGGGCAGGGGGCAGTTGCCCCTCCCTACAAATTCTGGGAGGGGCACTATCTATGGCCTATTGCTTCTTAACCCCCCATCCACCCCCTGTAGGATTGCACCTTTAATTTGAATTACTAATGGGGATCCTTGCCAGAATTCACTTCCTGCACAACACAACAGGGTAATGAGATCTCCAGCATTGCCACCTATTCTGGCACCACCCACACCAGGTGTTGCCAGCTATACATTGCATCATTTAGACCCATCTCTCAGCAGCCCTTAATCAATGTGGGCAATCTCTTTTGTCAACATCAAGATCATCCTTTCAAGCAACTCTTATTTGCTCCAGATGACCCTGTTCTTTATAGCCAATACTGCAGGGAATTATTGATCTCCAGATGAATGGCTGAATTTAGACATTTTGGAGTGGGATTAAGTCTAAGGTGAGGCTCATCTTTGCATGTCAGTGGGGAACTATGGTCAGTATTTCAAAAAAGGGTTTCACCCAAATATGCTACCATTTGCTAAAAGTGGGGATGCATTTATCCATATTTGGGAATACTATCTGCGATTATTGGGCTCTTGCTAAGAATGGGCTTGCTGTATGGGCCAAAATGCCAAATATGATATTTTCTGTCCAATTCGTGTACTGTTTTTTTAAAATCAATAATGCACATGTATGGTTTAAATTCCATTGAAAAGGAAATTAAATATTGTTGAAATATCCCCTTGTACCTCAAACAGTCCCACTGAGGTTTATTTGCTTAATTTCTGAAATTAAAACTTCTGACTCACAGACAAAACGAGGAATAATTTTGTAGGGGAAAATACTCACAAGTTTGGCTCAATTTAGGAGTCATTTTTTAACTCTGGGGGATCTAGACATTGAGTTTAGGGAAAGGGCATGTCCTGATTTTGCTGACAACAATTTGCCAGAAGCTGTTAAGTGTGTGTGGGGGAGGGAGGTGGGGCTGGAAAGCAATTTCTGGGGGGTAATTTTGTTTTGCAGAAGTTGTTGCACAAGTCAGCGCGGAGGGTTAGCTTTCTGGGTGACAATTTTGCACCATTTGCTACATACTTGTCCAGATCCATCAAAGAATTTGTCACATTTTGTCACACTGTATGGTAATCATCTTAAGGCAGCACCGATACAGCCAAGAGTTGAAATTTAAAACCAGTCAGTTGTGGGAGGGGGAATCTGTTGGCTGCATGTACTAGGTGCTTATGGAGGTGCTATGGCCATTCTGGCCCCCTGGATCCACTAGTGCTTTTAACTTATATGAGATAAAAATGCAGGTATGTTAATTTATCATATTTGAATGCACACAGTAGGCCAAGGTCAGCACCAGCTGCTGGAAATTGTTTGTCACAGAAAGTGGCACAGATTCCCCATATGGAATCATCCATTATTTCAGTAGCAATATGGAAAAATACCAACGGCTTTGTTTAGCACACATATAAGCCTTCACAGGGAAATTAAGGCATGTATTGGCCAACAGATAATGCATACTATTTTTAGTAAGTGGGTTATTTGAAGTCATTTCATGACAATGTGGTTGCATAAATAATTTTTCAAGCTGTAATAAACCATCGGAGACTGTGCAGTACCACTGTGAGTTAACTGCATTTATAAGTAATGAGGGAGGTTGAAAATCCTGCATCTCAAAATATTGACACATGCCTCTAACATCCGGGTGGCTGCTGTGTTCATGTTCGGGGCTTTTGGTTGGTTATTTGGGCTTAGGGGCGCATCGACTGCTTCGGTCATACAGCGCCCATGTTCTGGGCTTTTGTACTGTGTGCTTCATATCTGTTGTTTTTCTTGTACAGATATTTTTGTGTCATAGTGTGTGATGCCATAAATCCAGTACAAACTGAGCAGCTGGTGTTTCTCGGTTGACAAGACTATCTATATGCATGGTCTTGCTCCAGAAGTACAGAGATCAGAGATTTTGTTGAATTGCAATGTATTGAGCCATTGCTGATTTACCATGTAAACAATGCACAATGTGTTTACATAAAGTGCAGTTCTGTCCCCAGATAATCCCTCTGACCACGAGACCCCAACCTAGCAAAGAAGCAGGTACAAACCATTAGCTGCCAGCAATGCTTTCTGGAAACATGAATGTATTGTGCATATTTGCTTTGTACAGAACTCAACATAATTCTTCATTTAAAATATTCATCGCTATTATTTGATGAGTGATGAGGATTCCATTTGTTTCAGAATACAATAAAACATCGATGTAACACATGCCAATTTTTCCATTACAATACTTCGATATTTGCAAAACACCTGCAACGCCATTCTGTTGAGAACAATAATTCAAGATTCCCTTGCACAAATTGCAATCAGCTTCTATCTTCAGGAAGAAATTGGAAAAGGCATGTTAAGCAAAAGCATAACCAGTGCTTCGAAACATCATGCAGTGTGGGTCAAAGTGAAAATCAGAATGATGGAGCGGTAGTCGCAGATTGCGTTGGAGATGAGCAGCAAGATGTAGGGGCGCAGTGCAGTTCTTCCCAAATAAGACACAAAGATGTTGCCCAGTTTCTCGGAAAATTGCACTACGTCCACAATATGCCCACGTCTGTTTGCTCTCACATTGTGGATCAACAATTGTTTTGGGGGGTCGGCCCGCGTGGTGGATTCGACGCCGTCCATACAGCTCTAGCATCAGCTCACTTCAGTGCCTCAGCTGTTCGTGGAGAGACTGCTAGTCACTAAGTGGTGTTTTTGTAAGGCAGGATTTGTATCATGTGCATCATCGCCGAAAGTTGTGTGGCCTTCCGCCGCCGGTTTAGGATAATTTTTTTATCCTTAGTGCTCAGCGTTAGCAGCACTGACTTTTCAAAGACCAATTCCGTGGTCTTGAGTTTTTATCTCTGCAGTGTGGCTCAGGCCTGATCTCGCGTAGATGACGTGTAGTCGTTGGAGGTACACTCCTGAGGTCGGGTGCGGCCGGCTCGCGTGGCGGATTCGACGCCCTCCCTATCAGCTGATATGGCATCAGCCCACTTCAGTTCCTCAGCTGTTCGTGGAGAGATTGTGCTAGTCACTAGTGGTGTTTTTGTAAAGCAGGATTTGCCTCACATGCATCATCGCCGATGGTTGTGTGGCCTTCCGCCGCGGGTTCGGATAAGTTTTTCCCCGTTTATGCTGAGTGTTTTTCACTTGTGCTGAGAACGCTGAGCGGTCTTTGACAAGCGTTCGCTTTTTAAAGACCAATTCAGAGGTCTTGAGTTTTTTTTTACAGGGTGTTTAACAATTGTTGAAACAAAGTGGCGGTCTTTCAGATCGTCACTAATGACTTTATTCTCTTTCTCTTTTCACATTATTGCTGTGAAATAGTTAACATTTTGATATATTGAACAAAATATAGTGAAGTCATGCTCTGGACGATGGAGCAGAAGATCTTTTGTGTGAAGACATATACGAAACTCCTGTGTCACAGAGTTCAAAGACTTAGTTTCGTATATGTCTTCACACAAAGGATCTTCTGATCCATCGTCCAGGACATGACTTCACTATATTTTGTTCAATATATGAAAATGCTAACTATTGCCCAGCAATAATCTGAAAAGAGAAAGAGAATAAAGTCATTAGTGACGATCTGAAAGGCCGATAGTTTGTTTCATTAATTGTGAAACACCCTGTATATCTGAAGTGTAGCACAGATTTGCCTCATCTCACGTAGATGACGGGTTGTCGTTGAGGCGGTGTGTGTGGTGGATTCGCGCCACGGCCGGTGGTTTAATGTGTGTGGTTGAAAAGGCGAATATATATTCGCGTTGCATTTTTACTTTTTTTACACCCAGTGAGGCGATTTTCGCGAGTTTCGCGGGGAGTAAATGAACCCACGGCGTGGGAAATGCATGCTAACCATAGGTGCTAAAGTAAGTACCTTTCGGTTTAGCACTATATGGGGAGTGGTTTTTGATAGCCGCCTCATACGGTACTAGCGTAAGTACCAGTACACCTCTATGCAAGTACCCAAAAGGGTGTTTTAAAAGCACCTTTCACCTTGAAAATTACCCGGGTGTGAAATCCCAGGGGTGCTCAGAAAGTAAGTATAGTGAGGCAATCGGCAAAAGTACCGAATGCGAGGTTTGAAAAACTTCGTATGGGTAGTGGCTTTTAACAGCTGGAAACACCTAACAGGGTGCTACATTTTTTTACAGTGTAGTGGTGTGCGAAAATGTTTGCTATTGTTTGTGTGTTTGTGACAGTGTTGTTGTTGTGTCTAAGTGTGATTGCTTTGCATGGCAGTCTCTGTCTGTGTTGAAAATTTCGCCGAGAGGTGTGAATCTTTTAAATTTGGTGCAAAATTTACTCCAGGAGGTCTTTTTTGCTTGTTTAATGGTGCGTCTGCATAGTGCTCTCTGACGTTTGTAAGTCGTTAGTGTTTTTGGTGTGTGGTGTCTTTCATGTCTGTGGCGTGCGTGGTTCCTCGCGCGGATCGCTCGGTGGCACTCTTCGTCACACCAGGGAGCCGCGCGAGGTTTGTGTTTGTGTCTTGGTTTTGTTCGTGGTATGTGTTCGTGTGCTGTCGTGAGGATTATGTCTGCAAACTGTTCTGGTGTGTGTTGTGAATTGTGTGCTGTTTGTGCGGCTAAGGAATCTGAAAATTGGATCCAGGATGCTTTTTTGAGTTTCCACCGGCCTGGCTGAGGGTTGGGTGGGCCAGTGGTCGGGATTTGGTCAAAGGTAATGGTGATTGGTGCGTGGTCGCTAAAGTGTGGGTCAGGGTCGAATGTCCAGGACAGTGTGAGGGCTATGCGTGAGGAGGCAATTGTGACGTCTGGGGTTGTAGGGAGGAGGGAGCTGATAGGTACTAGGTAGGTTGGTGAGCCGGTGTTGAGTATGGTGAGATTATGCTGTGTAGCTATTGCGATGAGTGTCTGTGCTCTGTGATTAGGTTGTGTGGTGCGGGTGTCCCATAAGGGGTGGTGTGAGTTGAAGTCTCCGGTGAGAATGATAGGTGTGCGAATTTGGTCAAGTGCTTTAGTTAATTCCGAGAGGGTTTCTGTGTTTCGCGCGGGTGGATCGTAAATGTTAATGAGTGTGCAAGCTATGTTGTGCACATGAATTTCAGTTAATAGTATGTCTACCGTGGTGTCGTAGTGTATCAGGCGGTGAGGGGTCGTGTTCCTAATGTATGTGCATACACCGCCTGATCTGTGTGGGTTGTGTGTGTCGTGTCTGTGTAGTGTGTAGTGAGGGATGTGAAAGTGATATGGGT
This sequence comes from Imbricaverruca yamaguchii, assembly GCA_034440575.1. Taxonomy (NCBI): domain Eukaryota; kingdom Metazoa; phylum Arthropoda; class Thecostraca; family Neoverrucidae; genus Imbricaverruca; species Imbricaverruca yamaguchii. The sequence goes on along the minus strand of JAOTOL010001472.1, from coordinate 495,889 downwards.
CGTTGGGTTTGAAGTGTGTTTCTTGAATGCATAGTGCTATAGGATTTGTTTGTAGTGCGTAATGTTTGAATTCATGCCAGTGTCTGATAAGTCCGTGTGTGTTCCATGGTATGATTGTGTTCATTGTCTTTGGGTGTTGGCGTGTGGTCTTTTCGGTGAGTTAGGTCTTTTGGTGCTTTTACCTGGCTTTTGTTGTTGGTGGGTGAGGGTTGGCTGTTGATGGGCGGGGGGCGGTAGTTGGTGTGGGGATATGGTCCGGTATGTAAAGACATAAAAAATTAGTGCAACTATGAGCCACAAGGGCCCTTCTTCGTTGCACTCTGTACACTGAACCAGTTGCCCACCAAATCTGTCAATCAGCCCTCCCTGTAATACTGAAAATCAAGCCCTCTATTCTTATAATGATTGTCTATGCTGTTTTTAAAGATGTTCAAAGTGCTCTACTGACGATGTTTTCTGGCAGCTGGTTCCAGTGTTCCACTACCCTGTTGGTGAAGAAAGTTTGCCTTAACCTTGTTCTGCTGTGGTTAACTTTAATTTTGAATTTATGACCTCTAATTGCATCATTTCTGTTAAATTCAAACATTTCCCCAAGGTATCCCCTCTCCAGACCATTGACAAATTTAAAGACCTCGATGAGATCTCCTCTCAGCCTTCTATATCTAAGTGAAAACATATTCAATTTCTTCAATCTTTCCTCATATGCCAGGTTGCTTATGCCATTAACCATTTGTGTAGCCCTCTTTTGTACTCTCTCTAAAAGCCAACAATCTTTTTCATAGCTAGGAGACCAAGCTTGGATGCAGTATTCCAAATGTGGCCTGACGTATGCACAGTATGCTTCCTGATCACTTCCTCACTTCTGTATGATACATTCCTATTTATTGCCCCGAGCATTCTCAGTGCTTTCTTCCTGGCTTCCTTGGTCTGTTCGTGGTGGCGGTGGTGGTGGTTTGTGTACCGGTCGCTGGCCTATGTTTGCTGGTGTTGGTGTGTGTGTCCTACGTGTGTTGTTGGTGGTTTTTTTTGGGTAGGTGGCCGTGTTGTGTTTGTGTCGCGTGGTTGTGGGTGTTGGCAGAGCCGGGTATTCGGTGTAGTCGCGTCGTGGTGGTGGTGCTGTGTATGTTCCCGGCTCTGCCCGGCGGGTCGGCCACGCCGCCAGCGGGCCGGTCACCGTCCTCCTGGCCAGGGACAGGTCCATGCCCTGCAGGTGGACCAGGCGGAAAATTTCCTTCTCCCCCATCCACCGGGGGCAGGTCCTGTCCCCAGCCTCGTGCTTCCCCCCCCCGCAGGCGGCGCAGCAGGCCTCGCCGCTGTCACAACCTTCGGTGCTATGTGGTTGGGCGCAGCGGCCGCATGTGTGGGTGTTGGCGTGGCACCCCCCCCCGCCCCCCCGGAGTGGCCGTAGCGCTGACACCGCTTACAGCGCCGCGGGAGGGGTGCGCGTGGTGTAACGGGGTTACCGGAGGTAACCCCCTTTTATGTGTGTTGGTGGTGTCCTGGTGTTGAATGTCAGTATGATGATGTGGGATGGTTGTTATCCTGGTCTGGTCTGGCCGGTCGGTATGCGGCGGAGACTCTCCATCCTCGAGACAAGGGTCTCCACCGCGATACCGGCCAGCTCCCGTGCGTGCATTGTGCCCTGGGAGGTGTTTAGTTTTGTTGCAGGTATGATCGAAACGGGTGTGTTGTGGATCCTGTGTATAGTGGGCAAGATGCGGCCGTCGATGTGTGAGTGCGCTTGGATTAGAAGTGCCCCGATCTAAGTTATTTTGCGATCAGAGGCACTCCCGTGTATTTGGCGAATTCCTCCTCCACCATCCAGGGGTGAAATCTTCGGTTAATATTACTGGGGTGTTAATTTGGTCAAGTGCTTTGTCTAGTTCCGAAAGGGTTTCTGTGTTCCGTGAGGGGGGTCGTGTATGTCAATGAGTGTGTAAGCTGTGTTGCGGAAGTGTATTTCTGTTATCAGTATATCTGCTGTGGTGTTGAAGTGTATCAGACGGTGTGGTGTAGTGTTCTTAATGTACGTGCAGACACCACCTGACCTGTGTGTGTTGTGTGTGTCTTGTTTGTATAGTGAGTATTGAGGAATGTTAAATATGGGTTGTTGGGTTTGAAGTGGGTTTCTTGTATACAGAGTGCTATATGATTTGATTGTAGTGCATAGTGTTTGAATTCTGGCCAGTGACCTATGGGTCCGTGTGTATTCCATTGCAGTATTGTGTTCATTGTTTGTATGTGTTAGCGCGGGTGTGTGGGCGATTAAATGATTGTTGTTTTTTGGTTGTGCCCTTGGTTGACCTGTGTGGCTGAGTAGATGATGGTGTCGCGTCTTGGGGGGGGTTGTGGTGTCTGAGTCAGTTGTGCTGTGTTCTCGGTCCGTCTGCTCCTCCGGGGTCTATGTCCTGATCTGTGTGTACTTGTGGTGTAGGTGATATGTCCAATGTGTGTGTGGTTTGTGGGGATGCTGCGGATGCTGGTTGGTATTCTGGTGGCGGTGGTGGGTGGTAGGTTGGAGTGGATATGCTTGAGTATGCTTGACGGTGGTTTGAAGGTCCTGGTGTTGGTGGTCTTGTTTTGCCGGTGTTAGTGTTAGGTGGTGTTCGCGTGTGCTGGGGTTGCGGTTGTTCTGTGTTGGTGTTTGTGTTGTGTTCCTGTTGGGAGCGTGTTGTCAGAGCCAGGTAGTGTACGTTTGAGAATGGTGGTGGTGGTTGTTTCTGTGAGCCCGGCTCTGTGTGACGAGCCGGCCACGCCGCCGGCGGGTCCTGGACCGACGCCCTGGCCCGGTATGGGTCCATGCCCTCAAGGTGGATCCGGCGGAGCACCTCCCGCTCCGCCATCCACCGAGGGCAGGACCCATCCGAGGCCGCATGGTCCCCCCCCCCCGCAGGCGGCGCAGCACAGCTCGCCGTTGGTGCAGGTGTCGGTTGGGTGTGCTCGTGCGCAGGTGCCACAAGTGTAGTGAGGAGCACGACACCCCCCGCTGTGGGTCCGTAGAGTTGACATTTGTTTTACAACGTCACGGGAGGGGTGCGCGTGGCGTGACGGTGTATCTTAAGTATCCTGCTTTAATGTGGGTTGGTGGTCTGCATGTGTTAAAAGTCAGTATGAGTGGGTGTGTTGTGGTGTAGCCTGACCTCGGGGCCGGCCGGTACACGACGGAGACACCCTGTTCCCCAAGTTTGCGGACCAGTGTCTCCGCCGGTATATCGACCAGCTCCCGGGCAATGATCGTCCCTTGGCTGGTGTTCACATTGGTGGCCGGTATGATAATGATCGGTATGCCATGTATGTGTTTAATTTTGGTGAGTAAGTAGGCGTCGGTTGTGTTGTTCGCTTGTATTAGGAGCGCCCCGGATCGTAGAGGTGTTGCTGTAACTCGTAGATACAGAGTAGAGTTGGTTCTGACGGTGTAGAAGATGTAGAACGTAGAGGACGATGTAGAGTCTAGAGTTGAACTTGAAGAAGCTGGTCTTGTAGTACTGAAGAAGATGTAGAGTGTAGAGGCAGATGCAGAGGCTAGAGTTGAACTTGAAGAATCTAGTCTTGAAGTGCTGAAGATGGGTTAGATGGGCGGGAAGGTATAGCTTGTGTGCAAAGCGGAGTGGGGATGTTATGTTAGGTTTGTATCCGGTGTGTATGTGTATAAGTGTGTATCTGGAGTTATAATAGTGGGTGGTGGCAGGTGGCAGGTGGCTGATGGCGTCTCCTCCCGGGCCCCGTCCGCACCGCGGCCGCAGCTGGCGTCGTCCCTCCTCTTCTCCTCTCCGTCCTCTTCCGCAAACAATCACGTGTGTTTCGGTAAGAGGCAATTCACCAAATTCGACCGATGTGGGGGCGTGCGAAACCCGAAAAAGTATGAGAAATCGTGCGAGAAATCGTGGTTCTATATTGCCAGTTGGGACCCCTCATCCACCATCCAGCGCGGTGATCGCTCTGTGCCGGCGCATAACGAACCCACGCAGCGTTCAAGAGAGCCTGTCGTGGGCCCCAGTTGGAGTATTTCCGGCCGCCTCGCCGGCCTGATCTCACCATACCTCCGGCCGCCGTCGCGCATTCACCCCTTCAACAGACGCTGACTAGCCCAGTTTCTGCCTGTCTGCCGGTGCCATGTTCGAAGTTCCAAACACCGCCCACCCAGAGCGGAGGCACTCGACGGCCGGCCGTCTGTCAGACGCGGAGCGGTCTGGCGTGTCCTCCCTCCAAAGGGCTGGTCGTGCCCGCCACCGTGGTTACTGACGCCAGGCAGGTCGGATCAGTCGTCCGGTGGCGGCAGGAGCCACAGCCGGCGCTGTGCTCTGGTGCAGAATAGTCGGACAGCCGCTGTGGCACAGGGTCGGCTTCTATATCCCATCAGGGTCAGGTCAGGCATTAAGTGGCATCGAAAGGCATCGAAACATCCAACTGTTTCGTGAGTATTTCAGCCAAAGTTGTAACATCTTTGACAAGTGATTAATGTGCATCCTATCAGGGACGACACCAGAGGATGGTTTTTGGCACAATACTAAGCCTCGGACCATTTTTCAAACTCGGCTAGCTTAGTCCTTGTTAATGGTGAACTCCGTTTGAACTTAACTCCATCCTGATGTCACAGATTGCGTCTGCAAAAAAAATCGATAAAGGAAGTGGTCTTCCTCAATGATTCCAATTAATGCGCGAACGTTTTCAACATGCGACTTACGCTATCATGTGCAGCGGTTGCTATGTGCAGGCGGCCGTGTCGGCTACAGCTGTGTTCGTGTCATGTCGAGCCGACACCGGGCCAACACCGAATCGACACCGAACCGACTCTCGACCGACACCGGACCGACACCGGGCTAACACAGGACCAACACCGGGCCGACCCCGAACCAACTATAGACTGACATCGGACCGACACCGAACCGACACCAACCGACACCGGGCCAACACCGGGCCAACACCGGGTCAACACAGGGTCAACATCGAGTCAACACCGGGCCAACACAGGGTCAACACAGGGTCAACACTGGGCCGACACCGGACCGACACCGGACCGACACCGGACCAACACCGGGCCGACCCCGAACCGACCATAGACCGATATCGGACCGACACCGAACCGACACCGGGCCAACACCGGGCCAACACCGGGTCAACACAGGGTCAACATCGGGTCAACACCGGGTCAACAACAGACCAACACCGGGCCAACACCGGGCCAACACAGGGTCAACATCGGGCCGACACCGGACCGACACCGGGCCAACACCGGACCAACACCGGGCCGACCCCGAACCGACTATAGACCGACATCGGACCGACACCGAACCGACACCAACCGACACCGGGCCAACACCGGGCCAACACCGGGTCAACACAGGGTCAACATCGGGTCAACACCGGGCCGACACCGGGCCGACACCGGGTCAACATCGAACTGAGGCCGGGCCAACACCGGACCGATACCGAACCGACTCTCGACCGACACCGGACCGACACCGGACGGACCCCGACCGACACCGGGTCAACACCGGACCAACACCGGACCGACACTGAACTGAGACCGGACCGACCCCGACCGACACCGGGTCAACACCGGACCGACACCGAACCAACACCGAACTGAGACCGGGCCAATACCGGACCGATACCGAGCCAGCACCGGCCAACACCTGACCGATACCGAGCCAACACCGGACCGACACCGGACCGACCCCGACCGACACCGGGTCAACACCGGACCAACACCGGACCGACACTGAACTGAGACCGGACCGACCCCGACCGACACCGGGTCAACACCGGACCAACACCGGACCGACACCGAACCAACACCGAACTGAGACCGGGCCAATACCGGACCGATACCGAGCCAGCACCGGCCAACACCTGACCGATACCGAGCCAACACCGGACCGACACCGGACCGACCCCGACCGACACCGGGTCAACACCGGACCAACACTGGACCGACACTGAACTGAGACCGGACCGACCCCGACCGACACCGGGTCAACACCGGACCAACACCGGACCGACACCGAACCAACACCGAACTGAGACCGGGCCAATACCGGACCGATACCGAGCCAGCACCGGCCAACACCGGACCGATACCGAGCCAACACCGGACCGACACCGGACCGACACCGGGCCGACACCGGACCGACACCGGGCCGACACCGGGCCGACACCGGGTCAACACCGGGCCGACACAGACCACAGAAGCGATGCCGGACCCAAACCGAGGCCCCACGACCAGGAGACACAGCCGAGTCCAACCCTTCGCTAAGATCGGGGCCGTAAATAGCTGGAGCGGCCAGTCGATTTTGGAGATTGCTATCTCTGCGGAGCGGAAATGCTCGGCGACGCAGTGCTGGAATGTGGCGTAGAAGGGCGGTCTGATACTGTGACCATCTGCGGTCACACAACGACGCCGCTCGTGGAAGGGCGGTCTGATACTGTGACCATCTGCGGTCACCCAACGCCGCCGCTCGTGGAAGGGCGGTCTGATACTGTGACCATCTGCGGTCACCCAACGACGCCGCTCGTGGAAGGGCGGTCTGATACTGTGACCATCTGCGGTCACACAACGACGCCGCTCGTGGAAGGGCGGTCTGATAATGTGACCATCTGCGGTCACACAACGACGCCGCTCGTGGAAGGGCGGTCTGATACTGTGACCATCTGCGGTCACACAACGACGCCGCTCGTGGAAGGGCGGTCTGATACTGTGACCATCTGCGGTCACACAACGACGCCGCTCGTGGAAGGGCGGTCTGATACTGTGACCATCTGCGGTCACACAACGACGCCGCTCGTGGAAGGGCGGTCTGATACTGTGACCATCTGCGGTCACCCAACGACGCCGCTCGTGGAAGGGCGGTCTGATACTGTGACCATCTGCGGTCACACAACGACGCCGCCCGTGCTACGTACAGGTCGGTTACGTACAGCCAACGGTCGGCAAGCCATGTACCGGTTGTCCAGACCAAGTCAGCTCCCATGCACACAGGTGACAGATGACGGCTGTCCCTGCAGGAATGCAACCCTGAACAATATCGGCATGCATGCTCCATTCAAAGATCATTGATGTGGTAATGGTAGAGGCGATGCCGGCACTGGTTACCGTCCACCCAAAGACATGTACGCCGCATGGTCCATCACTATTGTCGCACGTCCCATGCAACATTCCATTCATAGTTGGAGCTCTAGTAGGAAGAGGTGGTGCTTGAACATCACCTAGGAATGGCTGAGTACCACCTAGCTTTGGAAACAAATCAACATCCGTGCCTATGAGGATAGTTGAAGACCACCTCACAGAAACCACAAAGACATGCAAAGGCACCATCTGAAGTTCCCGGAAGACTTTGGAAATCTTCACTAGTGAGTCCAGTGCTCTTCGGCAAACAAAATGTTCCAACTTACGTTTCAAGTTGGTCAGAACATACTGCTGGAGTCTCTGGGGTCAGGGCCCGACCTGATGATGTTTGGTGGGGTCCGACCCAACCTGGAAAACTGGTAAGGTTTGGGAAAATACGGCATCTTTCTGACATTTCCGCTAGTTTCTGTATCAGGCGACATGGTGTGGGTGGATTCGCCCGACGGTGTGGCCGCGGGTTGGCCGGGCCCCGGCAGGTCTCCGTCGCAGTCAATACCGCGTATGTAATGGCCCGCGGCGTTTAGAGCGGGTATTTTGTAAAGGTAGGAGGAGGTTTCCCCTACTGTGGAGGTGGCTGGGATCTCTCAAGAGGGGAGTGTTAATAGTGTTAATAGTGAACAGAGGAGAGGTAGTTCTGGTAGGTCACAGGAGGGGAAGTGGCATGAGGTCAGGGGGTGGAGGATTTGGAGACGCGAACCTAAGGAAAGGGTCAGTGAGTGGCAGGTGGCAGGTGGTAGGAGCGGGAGGAAGTGTAGTCGACCGGCCCAGCGGGCAGGCATAGTAACAGCAAATATGTTCCAGGCATTAGATGACTGCCCCCAGGATAGCAGTAGTAAGGAGTCAGTGCTGGTCATAGGAGACTCTCGTGTGCGTCATTTAGAGCGGGTATTTTGTAAAGGTAGGAGGGACAGGAGGTGCATCACCAGGCCTGGTGCCAAGGTGAAGGACCTGGTAACTGCGGTGGCACAGGTCACCAGTGATCACCAGTTTAACACAGTCATAGTGCATGTAGGGGTAAATAACATAGGTCATACTAGGAGCGAGGAGCTTCTGCGGGAGTACAGGGCCCTTCTGGCCACCCTGAAGGGTACCAATAGAGTGCTTGTAACAGGAATTTTGCCTAGGGCTAGAGCCTCCCCTGAGTGGAGCTCTAGGGCACTGGCAGCTAACACCAGGGTAGGAAAGCTCTGCCAGGAGCTAGGTTTTACATTTGTAGACGAGTGGAGCAGGTTTTATGCATCGTGGGACCTCTATCAGAAGGATGGCCTGCATTTTTCTGAGAAGGGGGTCCATGTGTTAGGCAAAGTATATGAGCATGTCCTTCAGGGAAACTAGGAAATGGGGTGGGGAGGGATGAAATTGCATTGCCAACTCAGGAATATTCCAATAGTGTCAGCCAAGGCAATAGAACCTCAAAGTCTGCAAATAGGGACAGCAGCAACTCAAGGGGACAGAGTTATAGTTCATCTAGTGATAAAAGAACTCCTCAATATGAAAAAGCCAAAGGTGGTTATGGAGCATTTGTTAAGTGTATGATGTTTAATGCTCAGAGTATCCGTTCCAAATTTGATGAGTTCAAGTGTTATGTTGCTGAGGAGAAACCGGATTTTGTTTGCATTACGGAGGCATGGGTCAGTGAAGGATATTTTGGAGATAACTTACAGGACTATGAGATCCAGGGATACAATATGTTTTCGTGCAATAGGGGTCCAGCAATGAAAGGGGGTGGTGTAATGCTCTATGTGAATAGCTTATTCAGTTCTCAAAAAGTAGCAGGTGGGGATAAAAATGTGTCTGTGGAGTCCATTTGGCTTGATGTCACTGTGGGAAAAGGCAACAGCAATACTCTTAGGATAGGAGCTTTCTACCGATCAGGAACCCTGCCACATTCTCAGCAACTGGAGCTTGACAAGGTGATTTGTGAGGAAATCAGTAGAAACTTTAAGAGGAAGTGCCTTATTCTCGGCGACTTTAATCTAAAAGGTTATGAAAATGCTGGTGTTGGCTCCCCATCATGCAAAATGTTCAGGAAATGCCTTGAAGAGGACCTGTTCTTACACCAGTTTGTATCGGAACCTACCAGGCATGGTTCATTCTTGGACCTTGTATTCTCGGATTTAAGTGACTTGGTTCAAGACTTGACTGTAGGCGAAACTCTGGGAAAAAGTGACCATAACATAGTTAGATTCAAGGCACATGTAGGGGAAACTATCAAGGATAATTTGGTAAAGGTTCCAAATTTCAACAAAGCAGACTTTAACGGCATGAGAGCGGCTTTAAGTGCCATCAGATGGGAAGCAGAATTCTCCAATTTAAATGCCTGTGAAATGTGGGAAAAGTTCAAATCTTACTTAAAGGAAACTCAGATTAGACATGTCCCCCAAAAGCAAAGACGCAAAAGAAGGGTAGGAAAGCCAGCATGGCTTACACCAGACGTGATAAAAGCAATTAGGGCTAAGAAAACTGCATTTAGAGTTTTTAAAGAAGCCTCAAATGTCATTAATCTAAAGGCGTATCGAAAAGCTAGAGACACTGTGAAGCAAAAAACCAGAGCAGCAAAGCGAGCAAAGGAACTGGATTTAGCTAGAAACTGTAATGGGGACAGTAAAAAGTTCTTTAGTTTCTACAAGCTGAGTAAAGTTTCTAACACAATTGGTCCACTGGAAGTAAACGGGACTACATTGGGTGAGGATAGTGAGATGGTTGAGGAGCTGAGCAAGCAGTTCAAATCAGTGTTTACATTGGAAGATATGACCAATCTGCCGACCGTACACCATAGTTCAGATACATGGGATCTGACAAATGATGTTGATTTCATTGGTAGTGATGTTGTTTACAATCATATCAGGAAAATAAAGCCAAATAAGGCAGCAGGACCTGATGACATTTATGCTAGGGTGTTGCGGGAAACTGAAAAGGAACTGGCATTTCCACTTAGTATAATATTTTGTAGATCAGTTTCACATAATGAAATTCCAACCGATTGGAAAAGGGCAAATGTAGTTCCTATTTTCAAGAAAGGAGAAAGAGGGAAAGTTGAAAACTATAGGCCAATAAGTCTCACATCCCTAGTCTGCAAGGTACTCGAATCAATTATCAAGGATAGAATAGTTAGTTATCTGGAAGGTAGCAGATTGATTCAAGATACTCAACATGGATTTAGAAAAGGACGATCGTGTCTCACAAACCTCTTGGACTTTTTGAACTTCGCCACAGAACAATTTGATCAGGGAAATCAGGTTGATGTAGCATATCTTGACTTTAGTAAGGCCTTCGACAAGGTACCCCATAAACGGTTAATGATACAGCTTCAGTCCCATGGTATTGCAGGTAGCATCTTAAAATGGATAGAGTTGTGGCTTTCAGATAGACAGCAAAGAGTGATGCTAAATGGTACAAAGTCATCATGGCAAAATGTTCTTAGTGGAGTCCCCCAGGGGTCAGTACTAGGGCCATTACTGTTCATTATATTTGTAAATAACATTGAAAGTGGCCTAAGCAGTAAAGTTTTGAAATTTGCAGATGATTTGAAGGTCTTTAGGGCAATAACAGGTCAGTATGAGCATATCTCGCTGCAAAAAGACTTAGACGAACTTGTGAAGTGGTCCGAAGAATGGCAAATGAAATTTAACTTTGATAAGTGCAAAATCATGCATGTAGGTAAGCAGCATATGAAGGCTCCATACTTGATGGGTGGCCAAGTGCTATCAGTGACTCAACAGGAGAAGGATTTAGGTGTTATTCTAAACACAAAATTGGGGGCATCAGAACAGACCAAGGAAGCCAGGAAGAAGGCACTGAGAATGCTCGGGGCAATAAATAGGAATGTATCATACAGAAGTGAGGAAGTGATCAGGAAGCTTTACTGTGCATACGTCAGGCCACATTTGGAATACTGCATCCAAGCTTGGTCTCCTAGCTGTGAAAAAGATTGTTGGCTTTTAGAGAGAGTACAAAAGAGGGCTACAAAAATGGTTAATGGCATAAGCAACCTGGCATATGAGGAAAGATTGAAGAAATTGAATATGTTTTCACTTAGGTATAGAAGGCTGAGAGGAGATCTCATCGAGGTCTTTAAATTTGTCAATGGTCTGGAGAGGGGATACCTTGGGGAAATGTTTGAATTTAACAGAAATGATGCAATTAGAGGTCATAAATTCAAAATTAAAATTAACCACAGCAGAACAAGGTTAAGGCAAACTTTCTTCACCAACAGGGTAGTGGAACACTGGAACCAGCTGCCAGAAAACATCGTCAGTAGCAGAACATTGAACATCTTTAAAAACAGCATAGACAATCATTATAAGAATAGAGGGCTTGCTTTTCAGTATTACAGGGAGGGCTGATTGGCAGATTTGGTGGGCAACTGGTTCAGTGTACAGAGTGCAACCAAGAAGGGCCCTTGTGGCTCAGAGTTGCACTGATCTTTTATGTCTTTTATGTCTTTATCAATTTTTTTTTCAGCCGGTGACGCCCCTTGGAAGAAAAGACCCCTTTCAATGTATTGAAGTGCACCCGATCGAGTTTGTCGGTCAGGGGCGCCCCTCCGGAGACAAAGTGACCACATGACAATTCCTTGATCAGCCCCGGCACCAAAGCAAAGCCGGATGTTTTGCACCCTCGTAGACACAAAGCGTAAGCGCAGCGTGAGTGCAAACGTACGTATGAACCAATGTACCTACCTTTACGCATAGCTACATTTGCGCTTACGTACATTTGCGCATACATGCATTTGCGCTTAAGTACTTTTGCGCTTACGCACTTTTGCGATTGCATACTTTCGCGCTTACGTAGGTTTGTGCATGCGTACATTTGCGCGGGCTTACTTTTGCGGTTACGTACACTTGCGATTACGTACATTTACGCATACGTACATTTGCTTACGTACATTTGCCATACACACATTTGTCCTTACGTACATTTGTCTTAGAATCTTGCGAACGTCTACGGGCCTTTACCAAAGCCTATGGGCACTTACAGTGTGTACGAACATTTACGAATATCTCCGGGCCCTTCCAAGCAGTCCACATAGATGTGATCGGTCGGACTTGCCAAGTAGCGGCCTGCACTCTCCTATAACCGTAAAGGTGATTACTTGGGCCGTCCTCTGTTTCAGAGTTGAAGTTCAGCATTCACACTCCGAATGTCGTGTCCTACTGGCTGGAGGTGTGGTGACCCTGCTCCCGGTTCATAATTGAAGCCAGCCACCGCCCTCTCAGTACAGTTGATCCGACTGTGTGTGAGTGTGATTACCTGGGCCGTCCTCTGTACAGTTGATCTGACTGTGTGTAACTGTAATTACCTGGGCAGTCCTCTGTACAGTTGGTCCGACTGTGTGTAAGTGTGATTACCTGGGCCGTCCTCTGTACAGTTGATCCGACTGTGTGTAACTGTAATTACCTGGGCCGTCCCCTGTACAGTTGGTCCGACTGTGTGTAACTGTAATTACCTGGGCCGTCCTCTGTACAGTTGATCCGACTGTGTGACTGTAATTACCTGGGCCATCCTCTGTTTCAGAGTTTAAGTTCAGCATCCACACTCCGAGTATGGTGGCGTCTGCCAGTCTGGCGGCGGCAGTGCAGGGTCTGCTGCCGGGCCGGCGAGACACCGTCATGGGTCACATCTTCAGCCAGCTCAACCTCCTCACTGCAGTCGAAACGGTCAGTCGCCTGTGATGCAGCATACCGGCAGTCGCGTAACACGTGAAACATGACCAGCCACGTGCCACGTGGAGCACGACCAGCCACGAGATACGTGGCGGGCATGCTCAGTCATTCGATGCACGAGGTGTGGCTGGAAGGGTACACAAGTGACAAGGAGGTACAAGGCTTTATGCGGCGCACGTCGAACACAGCAGAATACTGTTCGCCTGATATACCACTGCGCATCAGAACCAGAACGCTATTCCATTTTTCTCTTCATTTCATTATTCGAAGCTCTCAGCTAAGCTGACTCACAGGACGCCACTTTGCTTTCGCTGATGGAGCCGCCAGGACCCTCAATTATTGGCTTGACCCAGCTCTCCACGAGACGGTAGCTTAACCATCGAACCTACGGGCGTACACTAGGTAAAACTAGCTTTCTAGGAAGCGTCGACAATCAAAAAGGTTATTTTCCCGTCCCCAATAAACAGGCGGCACAAGGTAACACCCAAGTTGACAAGATCTAGGTTCCGCGCAAGCGTTTAATTCATCAGCTGGAGCAACACCGGATTGAGGGTAAAGTAGTCTTAAAGCCGGATTAAAACATGACTAAGACGAAGGAAGCAAAGGGAAGTATTAGATGATAAATCTTAATGAAACTGAATGGAAAGATGTTCTGGGAGCAGCACCACAGGGCTCCTTCCTGGGTCCACTTCTCTTCATTATCTTTATGGACAGCGTTTAAGTAAGGCTGAGAAATAGGGTGTAAAAATTTGCTTACGATATTAAACTGGTAGGAACGGCTAACATTAGTAATGAATCTAGCAACACTCCTGTAGACTATGGAATCTAAAAACCTTTGCTGATCAATTACGGTGTCTTTCAACTAAGCGAAGTGTAAGGTTGTGCAGCTGGGTTCTGGATATGGGGAATTGAGGAAAGAATGTGGAAGGTGGGGACAGGGTTCACGCAACAAACTTTTCTTAGCAATAGGACCCTGGTCCACGAAGGCGGCCCAGGAGGAATTCGGACTACATTTATCAAAATGAAAGTCATACGGAATGTAATATTTTAATAAAATATACAGATTACCTTCTCATATAATGCATTTAAATAGAGTTAATTTTATCCTGGTGTGTGGGATTTGCACCAGCCGCAATTAAATTCGGAACAAATTTGTATGATTTTATTCGTACTCTTTTGAAAACCACCCTCCATGCTTGTCTGGTCTAGGGCGTTTTTTCCGTCGCAACAAGGTGTGAGACCGCAATTTTCGCAACCCAATCGTATTCATCAGAACGGTACATTTTAAATAATCGTGTGCTGGATGAATTGCATGAAGGCATGAATAGGTTTTGCCTTGGAGATGCTCGAGCCGCGGTGGGGACGGCGCTCGTTGCCAGACCATCCTGCCTTATTCCGGGCCAACCACGACGCTTCTGCTCATTAGGGATAGAATAGTGCCGTTTTTCATTGGTTGCCCCTTGTGTAGTAACGTATACAAGACTTCTCATTAGTTTCCTGTAATATAATTTAGTCGGCATCATATCTTACTGGCTCAAAGTGCCCATGACGGCTTTGGACAGAGGAATCATCAGAAAGCACCAAAAAAAGACGGGAGTTGTGGTGGTGCGAGAGCTGCGACGCCTTCTACAGGCACCGCTTGTGCTCGGGTGGGGGAAGCTTTCCCACCAATCTAGGGTTACACTAAGTGTTTGCCATTACTGGTGCTCGTGGGGAGGCGGTTACCGTCGTTGCAAAATACTTGCGGAGAGGAGCCTTGATCCACTTACGTTAGTTTGGGGGCTGGATTGTGGCGTGCAGGTCCTCAGTTCTGATTGGCCGTGAGCAAGAATACTAAAGACCATGAGGCTCATCCATATTAGTGCTGATTTGGTAGAGTAGCTCGGTAAATTTGGTAGAGCAGCGGCAATGCAGCTCGGCTCGGAATCATCTGAACAGAATGGTGATGCAGCTCAGCTCAGCTCAGAAAGCGGAGACTGGCTTCACGCTGGTTATAAATGGTCAGGCATGTAAAGCCCCTACACCCCATTCATGCGTCATGGACATACTCTAGAAGATCAGCATGACGCATCGCAGCAAACATGAGGATTTGCAGAGTAGCGCAATTAATGGTGGTGGGGGTGGGGGTGGGGGTACAGGGCCCACAGTCACCCTGCCTGGCTTAGAAAACAAGATATACTAAGAAGATAGGGGCATCGCCATGGAATTCCTGTCCTAAGTGGGATTCATGCAGGGATACAAACTACCACTTTGTTACCAAGTGGTAACAAAGTGGTAACAAAGTGGTAACAGCTCGTGCTAGCTGATCCAGAAGCTTCATTTATAGGCCTGAGGAACAGTATTTCAATACCGTCGTACAGCACCCGTTCTGATTTTTATAGCAAACGATGCACGGGTCGATTAAGAACAGTATTGCCGTCGTCAAATGTACCTAGATGTTAAGAAACTTGCCGTGTGCACGAGTGTTCAAATGAGAATTCTACAGTTTTGGTAGATGGAATTCAGATTCATCTTTCCCGCTGTACAATGTAATGCAATGCAATACAATGTTTGTACACAATACAATGTAATACAATGCTACAACATGATGCTTACAATGCTGTTCCTGATACCGAGCGTTCAGCGATCCTGTTCACGTGTCCGTTTGTACTGTTTCGAAGGCTTTGGATGGTGATGTTGCCATGCATGAAAATTGAATTCGTAGTTAATATCATTAGACTTGGTTATTTTTTTTGCATCCAGGTCAAGGAGAAGCTCGTCCAGATAACATAAACATGTAATATAACCATAATTGAGAACAAATCCTTAAAATGTAAGTTTTGTGACTTAATTTGAGCTCAAGTTGATAGAAATTTCGTGTCGACTTTTCACATTTTTCGGATTACAAAAACAATTGACATTAGCTCTTCAAAACCGAAAGTATCCATAAAAAAGTTCCGAAACATGCATGCTTAAATGTCCGAGTGGATCCGCTCTACTCGAACAGCACCACCATTTCATTCCTTCCTGACCATTTCGACGGCCATGTCGTAAATCCAGGATAGCGCCTTGCCGCCACCCTGGACGTACGGCCCCCGCTATCAAGATTACTGATCCCTGTTCAAACCTCAGGAAATTATACTTTGATCGCTCACCTGATCACAACCACTAAGCTCCGTATAGTTATCTGCACAATGTACAAAGGTATGTACATATGCCGCTGGTTGCCTGTGTTGCCCTCCTCTCTCCTTCACTCCGAAGCCCACTTCGTAAACTTCAGTTTTCTTTCATATAGCTTCCCGTGCAATTTACTGGATACACTTCATCCGTGAAATTGTAAACGTCTCGAATCATGTCTGAATTTTTGGCGCTCGTGATCCTTAACTGAAATGATTCTCTCCCTTTGATCCGTCAGTGATGTCCAAGTCGTACCGGGTCCGGATTTGGATCAATATTGGTCATACCGTATTCAGCGATATGCGAGGGTTCAGCCCACCCAAAACGATAGCACAATTAATGAAGCATGGAATCCCTACCGTTGCTATATGAAAATCACCTTGATAGCATTTGCCACCCCCAGTGAGGATGAATAATTACATTTACCTGGTACTCGGATACACCTACGAGTACTGCAGCAGCAAAAGAAAATGCAGCTTAGAAAACAGAAATAATCATCGCGCAGCCAGGATTTTCTGAAGGAGCCCGACACAAAAAAGTAATGAAATGGTGTTGCTTTCGATGCATGAAGTGTGCGGAAATTTCATAGCTTTGCGTGTGAGAAATCTGAAAGTTCTTTCTTGACCGCGTATTTGTGGTATGGTTGTTAAGGGAGAGGGGAGGGCTTAGCTGCGCTTCTAAGAATAAACTAGGACCGATACTCAAGTACATCAACATACACATATCAGAAACAAACCAGTGCAGTGAAGCACGCGAGGACGTTAGTTGCTGGAAGTATGCGGACCGCTTGATAAACCGCTAGAGAAAAATCGGGCATCAGAGGGAAGTATCCTGAAGAGGAATATCAGCCACCGAGAGGTGCAGCCAAGGGGGTCTGTGCCCCACCCTCTTATCCATAAAAATATACTAGATCAAGAAATATATTCGTAGATCTTCAACACGCAATCTATCTCTGTTTCTTACATTTTTTGTCAGGATTCCCTTCGGAAAGTCCTGGCTGCGCCACTGCCGCCGCCGGCGCGTGGCGTGAGGCGCCGTCGAGGCGGCCGCCAGCAGATCGCGAGCACCTGGGTGGCGAGAACAGCGTCATAGGTCGCGGTCGCCGACGCTAACCAGGCGGTCGCCGACGCTAACCAGGCGGTCGTCGACGCTAACCAGGCGGTCGTCGACGCTAACCAGGCGGTCGTCGACGCTAACCAGGCGGTCGTCGACACTAACCAGATGATGGACGCTAACCAAGTGACAGCCAGCAGTGCTACCTCCTGACGGACGGAAACGCTATCGGCGGCTGCGCCAGTTGGTGGCGCCAGTTTGCGGCGCAAGTTTTCGGCGAAGTGAATCGAGTGGCACAGTCGGCACTGATAGCATTTCAGTTCTTCACCCAAGCATGAACATTCTCTCTTCCTCTACTAGCAATTGGGCTCGGCTCCTGTTTATAGTTATAATGAAGGCGTCCTCGAGCCCCCTGACGTCCATCTCCACCGGAAATCCCCTGCATAACCCAGCTGTGTCTGATGGACGATCCAAGGCTTTCCGTGGTCCAAACAGAGCCATGAAGTAGGTGAACAGCTCTTCAACTCATATAATCCTCAAGTGGGACGCTGATAATCTTTGGGATCGTCCAAACATCGCAAACGGCACCGACCTTGTCCTTGGTCAAAGTCGACCTCATGCCGTATTCAGCCATACACCTGTGGAAAGCAGAGATCAATATTGCACAAAGTTACGATTGGCTGCCTGGTGAACTGATGTGAGGAGATAGTAAGTGTACATCTGAATGAATTTTCCTTTCTCTCAGCTGATTGGCTCCACACAAACGAAGGGAATTTAATATGAAATGAAATATATCCAGTGCTTTTCTTGCTTCAGACGGCCTCTCCAATTACCAGGGGCCCTCCTGTTCCAAGCGGAGCCTTAACTCAAGTTATTATATCGTATGGCTGAGTAGAGAAGTCTTACGGAGTGCGAATCACGTCCAAAGTTACCTATTTAGCGCGGTGCAAATCCAGACATTTCTTCTTCACCTGATTCAATGTTTTGTTTGCTAGGCCCCCTTGGCTAAGTCTTTACATTTGGGTATTGACTGCAGGTAATGGATTAAGCAGTCTTGGGCCTCACCAATATTTTTTTTCAAGGCTCCACACCTGCTAAGATAACTGCACAATATGAATCAATGCATCTCAAGTTCACATACATTGATAATACAGAAACGCATGGTTACACAGATTGCACGCTGAAACGCCATGCTCACGCACCAATCCTGTTCGCATTTAAGCAAGGAATAGTAATCAAAACCGATGGGTGCCATGACAACAATCGTGTTTGCACACACCAAAGCCTAAATTGTGCTTACAAACTTGTGTGTGCTGTGTGCAAATGTGCTGGCAGCTACGGTACCCTGGTCAACAGTAGAAGGGAACAATAATACCCATTACAAATCCATTTGTGCCATCTTACCCTCCGTTTATTTGCGGTTCTTCCGATAACTTAGCCTGCATTTTGTTTCAGGATATATTGCGGAGCTGTCATGACGAGATCGAGCGAAGTATTCAAGAGCTCACTGACGAACATGGCCGCGCTGACCAAGAAGCTGCCTCCCGGGCATGCAGCACGACATCTAGTGTCCAAACTACGAAGTACATACAGGTTGAAACGCCCACAGATGTCCAGGAGGTGCTCTTCTGAGAGCTGATGTACCTGGCGGGCATTTCATTTCATCACGCCACCACCTGAGCCAGACAAGTCGGAGTGCTGGCTGATTTAGTTATCGCCGAGGTGCATGTGGCTGGGAGACCTCTGTCGTGACGTCATGCACAAATGGTTGTGTTGATATGATAAATGATAGCCAATTTTAGTGGGGAAGGCGCCAGATTACTTATCTAATGACCGCCGCTGGCGCAGTAAACCTCCGAGTACAAACCGAGTAATCGGGCGCAACTGAGCCAGGCTCAACGGCAGGCGCCCAGTGGACGTATTGGACTCCGCATGAAATCTGCATGTCTCCCCGCAGACTAGATCGCTGATCATCGGAACTGCGGACGTAGCCTTAGGGCGTGCTGACCAACTCAAATTTCTTTGCTCACGTAAGATGGTAGCATTTTGCCGTAACGGGCAAATGTTGGGTGCTGCTTCGAGGGGTAGTATTTCGCATCTGTTCCAGTAGTTACAATGCGAATCGTTATTTGGCACCTTTCGCATCCACGGGATACTGCAAAAGTGGCACAACTGTATAGTCGACCGGCGTGCCTGTCGTGCCATCTGTGGTCATGACTAACTCAGGTACCGGATGGAATCAGCGCCATCTGTGGCCGTGACTAACTCAGGCATAAGGTGGAACCAGCGCCATCTATGGCCGTAGTTGAGAGCATACACCGGGTGGAACCAGTGCCATCTGTGGCTATGGCATGCACCGAGCGGAACCAGCTGAACAGCCTCACAGCAGGGCCACCAGCAGCAGACTCGGCGCCAGAAGCGCGCTGGAGAGTGGCGAATCGCCACACAATTCCGGCGAGTTGGAGTGCTTGAGGCGCGGCCGCCGGCTGGTTCTCTCTACCAGTCTAGATTAGATGGGGTGAATTTTATTACCGATATCGCCCGTGGAAATCAGCACTGGATGTCTTCGTATGTATCTCCGCATCCATGTATCTCAATCATCAGCAAGCAATGACGACTAATGTTATAGTTCCCTCCCAACGATCATAGATGATCACAGTCCCCATTCCCTCTCCCGAGCGTAGATAACCTGTTCCCCTCTCCCGATCATAGATATGGCCACAGTTCCCCTCCACCAGAGCATAGATGACCACAGCATCTGAGCGTTACAGCCGTATGAAGACACCATTATTCTGTTCGTGTTTGGCTGCGGAACATGACGCGTGTGCGCGGAAAATTCCTCATCGCCAGGCAAGTACTGCTTGGTAAATGTAACTTACGCTTACCTTCGTACCTCAGTTCGTATGTCTCAGAAATAAACATGCAACCGTACCTTTGTTTTCAACCCCGATAACAAACCAACACGAACATTATCGTTGAAACTATTTATGCAAATCATCCCGATTATCTGTACACAAGACTCGCATTGGCTCAGAAGCGCTTAGAAACAAAAAATATACTAGAGCAAACAAAAAATATTTGTATACGCAAAACCAAAAAATACCGCACGCTCCGGGCGCCGGAAGGGTTCTCTTTTTCATAACATTTTTGTTCTGGTCGAGCCCATTTCAGAAAATCCTGGCTTCGCCTCGATTCCAGCAAGGCCATGACTGTAACAGATTGGATAGTCTGTAACAAACTCGGTTTTATATTTCGTGTCCATGCATGCATTGCTTAAGTGCATTGTCCATGCACTTCAGTAATTAAAAACTTAACTATGATACTAATGTAGGGGCATATAGGGCAGGAGCCAAGTTCTTTTAATTGCTTGGACAGCTATCCGTTGGAGGTTTTCTCCTACTCATTGGCAGATGTGCAGCCAGAGGTCCCGCTAAGAAACCCTTAAGAAAAAATATACTAATTCAAACACTAAATTTTGCGATTTTTACCAAACAATACCACATTTTCGACTGCACTAGCTATCGACAACAGACAGAACCGCTCGCCGAACACCACTGTGACAAGGAGCCGTAACACAGACTGGACTGACTAAAGGTCATGGAAAGCAACCCAACATACTATGGCAAGATGCATTTACAAATCACAAACCAGGTTAGAATGTCTACATGTTTGCTCTTTAATCTAGGTCAATTATGGCATCATCTAAAACATGATGATCGAAACATTCTCAACTCAAATCAAAAACGATTTGATATAATTTGATATATATAAGCTGATGCATTACTATATGGCCCGTTGACACCAACACCCGCCTACACCACGTCAGAATTGGACGAAGCATCAAGGACGGATCCGACTGTTCGGATTGGCACCCAATTCTTCAAGTGGTGCGCTCTGAATTAATCAGACGTCTCCTGTGATATCTCCGAACATCCCCGAAAAAACCGACAGCAGGTTATTTTGTTGAAAAACGTGATGTGTATTCGGACAAGGTATTCAAAGTCGGCAATGCACACACCGACCGCCTGAGCATGAAACAACACCACCGCCGCACCGACAGCCAACACAAGGCGCCGAGAGACGACCCAGCGTGACGATATGACGGCCGCTGCTTGTTCCGGACTCCGCACTCACCCTACCCCAATGGTCACCGTCAGGCCCATCTGTGCCTGTCAAACGTCACGCATCCGCTTCTCTACAGGTACATTTGACACCAAGTATCGCAAGTGCCAACAGTCCGGCAGCTTAGAACGCCCCTACGGCCGCAGTCCGGCGCACTTCCATCATCGCAAATCACACTCACTGAAACACAATGCCAATCATCTGCCCAAGCACAGCGTGTTTCCCGGCAGTTACCACACGAACCAAGGCAAGCCGGACCACTGTGCAGCACAGCACAAATTGGCAGTGTGCCGCACGGGCAGCATCGTCTAGGAACAACTAACAAGTTACTCGTCGACGGTTTTGGAAACGAGAACTTCGAAATCGGAAGATAAAAGTAAACAGCATCCCTATGCAGGGCACATGCATGCACATACATATATACAACACCAGTGATAAATTTCATAAGAACGCTACTTATTTGAACGGTCGGTCAAAATGCGATAAAAGTAGCAAGCGAACAGGCGGCCTTTCTCGGCAAAAAAAAAAAGTTCAGGTGCTCGGGACATTTGGCGCCCAGAAACACCGGGGTATTTCACGAATCCAGCCCAGGAACGCGACGCCCAGGTTTCATACGGAAGCGTTGCTCGGGAATGAAGGCAACATAATGCGCAGTGTTCAACAGACAGGCGGGCAGTCGCTGCTTGGCAACACGTCCCGATGGGAGCCTCCACTGTGCGCTCCAGGCTACCAACACCACCAGCCGGCAACGGGTCAACCCCTTGTCTGTCTCCGCAGTCTAGCAGCCATGCCGCGGTATGAGCGTGTCGTGATGGACGCCGGCGTAGAGGGTGTCGTAG
The DNA here is from genome assembly GCA_034440575.1 of Imbricaverruca yamaguchii. Taxonomy (NCBI): domain Eukaryota; kingdom Metazoa; phylum Arthropoda; class Thecostraca; family Neoverrucidae; genus Imbricaverruca; species Imbricaverruca yamaguchii. The sequence continues at coordinate 473,927 of JAOTOL010001472.1, read as the reverse complement.
TAGGCAGAGGCGGCCATCGCCAAGCGCATTTCCTCGGCAGATGTGCCCTGTTCGAGTTGGTTGCCTCGCTCGTCGGCACATGGAGGAAGCAGCACGTCTGTGGATGCAGCCAAGGTCAGCCGACGCACAGGAAGGGAGAGGGGAAGCCGCCGAACACCAGGCATCACGACCGTCGGCAGCACACAACACAGAGGGACCAGCGCTAGCCACGCCGCCTGATGCGCCACAATCGACAGCTAGGCGTCACTAATTACCACTCGCGTCAGTGACAGGCCCAACCCTGCCGGAAGCGGAAGCACAGCGGGAGAGTAGCTGCAAAATCCCAGGAAATGACAAGTCCGTCATCGCAGGTAGGGGCGCATGCAGATGGGAGACAGAGGCGGTACCAACACTATGTAGTGTATTCCTGCACACTACGGCGAAAGGTACGGGCGGCGATGAAAAGCGAGGGCTACCGTCGCCGACTGGGGCTAACTCCAGCATCTGCACTCACAGCGGAGGCGGAGGCGGTGGCGGTCAGTGCAGCCACTGGTACGGTTCGGCACCGTGCAGCTGCCAGAGCAGCTGGCCGGCCAGCTCCATGTCACTGCAGCCGTGTCTGTCGGGCCAGCCGGATGCCATGTCGGGCAGCTGCGACACCAGGCACGCCGCGCCAATCGGTATGACACTCGCCTCCATCGGAGGGATGCATGGCATCAGGTTTTCCTCCATCAGAGGGACGCACGGCATTTGGTTTGCCTCCATCGGAGGGACGCACGGCATCAGGCTCGCTTCCACCGGAGGGACGTGCAGCATCAGGCTCGCTTCCACCCGAGGGACGCACGGCGTCAGGCTTTCCTCCATCGGAGGGAAGCACGGCGTCAGGTTCGCCTCCACGTTCTCATCGATCGCTGAAAGTAGTCAGCCACTTCACTTGTGGGGAAGCTCCACGGTAGCAGATAGATCACCGGCGCCACACGTGCGCACAGAGGATCAGAGCAGGCTGGAGACCGAGAGGAGAACGGTGCGGATGGCGGCCACTACTGCCCCCGCCGCCGCCGCCGCCGCCGCTGAAGCAACAGGCTTCCGCCACGAAACGGACGCCCAGACAGGCCGCGTTGGGAGTCATGCGTGCGTCAACGAGACAGAACCAGTCTAAGTGTGCCTCGCTTGAAGATCGGCCACTATCGGCTTCTTCATTTGTGAGAAAAAGAACTTTGAGCCCCTTCACGACGCAACAGACTGCTGGACCAAATATCGTCACCGATTTTCCGTGGGGCCATGCGGCCAGGATTGTTCGCGGATGGGTCCGACAATCCCGTCCGTCGTGCGATTCGAACTCATGATTTTGCGAGTCAAACACCTGACAATAACGCGCCCTCCCTTCTTGATTCGTGAAGGAGCGCTGCCAACATGCACATCACAGCATCCCGACAACCCGGCCGCCGCGGTCACTGTCGCATGCCGTGTGGTGAACAGGGACGCGGACTGAGCAACCGGCAGCGCAGAATCGCGAGCGCCAGCGGCAGGCGTGCAGCCATGAAGCAGCCGGCACCATGGTGGCGTCAGTGGCCGGCGGCAGGCGTGCAGCACGCCGCCGCGAGCTCACCTCCTAGTCATATCATGTGGCGCATCAGACAGCGGGGCGCCGCTCCGTTCACAAGGCACACGCCGTAACCGGCCAGGTCGGCCGGCAGTGGCGGCGGTGGCGGCGGCGGTAGCGGCGCAGCCGGCGCCTCAGGCTCTGGGGGCGGGCGCAGTCGTCACCGCAATCCCAGATGTCTTGACGTGGCCGGGACAACGGCAACCGACGCCTTTGAGGCTGCCAGATGGGGTAGTGGGACAACGACCACCCAGAGGCCTCATATTAGGTGGTGGTGGTGGTGGTGGTGGTGGTGGGGGAGGGGAGAGCTAGCACTCACCAGAGTGGCGCCACTAGAACATTGCTGATCACGCCACCAGACCTCAGACCTATGGCAGTGCCTACTGCAAAGTAAAAGGCATGTCCACAACCCTGCGGTGTCCTGGTCCTTACATGGTCTCCGGGTTCCAACATTTACCGATCTACGTGTAAAATGACGCCTAGCTGGACGCAAGTTTTAACCCAAACACTACCATCTCAAATATGTTTGTTTACAGATAGTGAAATGACGTTGCACAATTAAAAACCAGCAACATGCGACGGGTGAAAATAATGTTGAGAAAGAAGAGTAATAAATATGAATACTTCAAGGCCTCCATATATACTTCAACAAGAAGCTTTGAGATACACTTGTATAGAACTAGATTCATTCAAGTGTTGTCTTGCTGAAATTCGACATGGTTAAAGCACAAAATAAACGGAGCTCGTAATGTTCAAATGTCCAACCCGCCTACCGGTCACTACCATGATTAAGTTACTTGAGCCTTTGGGCGCATCAACTTGCCATAACGCCGATAACACTATTCATGACACAAAATATAAACTAAACTAAAGAAAACTTAACTTACCCAAAGAAGAACATCAAATGACCTCATGACGCAATTGGATAGGGAATCCGATAAGTCGGGGTTCATGGGCACATCGACTGTCTCGGTCATGCAGCAAATCCGACAAATCAGGAGGCATTCAGAAGTACCCCGGTTCACAAGCACCTCGTGTTACAAGTACTAGAATACGCCAGATTTGAATTCACAAGTGCTAAAAGTTACCAGATAACTTATGAGCTCACCCAATTGCATGTGTTAGTTATGTATTATACCGCTAGATGACACCGTTAAAACCCCACGGCATCAGAGCTTACATACGTGCCGAGATGGCATGCTAATGTGGCGACTGCGTTGCTAAAAAATGATTCGGTTATGCTGTTAGGCTTGGTTAGATTAGGTATTGAGCCTATTCGTAGCAATACAACCAACGCATCCTCTTGCCATCCGTTAGCACGCAAAATATTGTAAAGCTGGCATAGTGGAACAACCTATCAGTTGCTACCACTGTATCCTATAGTCCGGATTCACGAGCATTAAGCATCTTTGAATAACCTTAGCTTATCGTGGCAATAGATCGGCGGCTGGATGTAGCGATGAGCAGTGTTCCGTTCGGAGCTCCCCTCCCCCGCCGCCTTCTCCCGACGGAACCATCGACACAATGGGGGAGACCATGGAAACGTAAGGCAGCACGCACAGCAGATGACACGGCGTGTAAAGTGATACCGTCTGATACCGTCCATGGTGGCCAAACACGCCTCTGGCAGCCAATTATCCTGACGTCGCTGCAATGACAGAGCATCCGCCGCACCTGCTCAGCTAGTAGTGTATGCGTTCATAGCGTAGAAACCGGCTGAGCAGACCAATCCTAATTGGTTATTTTGTTTTGTCCTGCGCTAGACAATCGTGATGGCTAGGCCTCGTGTACCTGTCGCAAAATGTGAACCCCTCCAAAAATGGAAATTAAGGTAAACAAGACGATGTCACAACCCAGGGTAGTTAATTGGACAACATACACTTGGACAACAATTGGACTGGAGGATAGCCTTCTTGTCGCGAATATAACTAAAATGTTGTTTATTGTAAATCAGCAACGGCAGAGCTAGCATAAGCATAGAAAAAAAAACATTTACGACAAATATACTTAGGGACTTTGGTAAACTTTGTAAACTTAACAAACTTCGAACTGGAACACACTCCCGAAGCAACATAATCAAGCAAGCTGTACCAAGGAACTTGAATAACGCTAGTCAACTGAGAGACTGACGAACGATTACACTTTAAACTTGACCACCGTCCCAAACCAACATAAAAAATTGGGGTCAAATGACCAGAAAAACGTCCTGCAAAATTGTGGGACCTACGCGTGTTGACATTCACACCCACTGAGTTCACACACTTGGCGAACTGGCACAAATACGCTCAAGTGGGGGTCCCGGGGTGAGATGGGCATACCATACACAGAAGCCTTTCAAGCCTTTCCAGACAGAAAAAATGGCGCATGTGAACTGCACAGCCAACACGTCACAAGAACTATTCATTTAAAGAAAACTAGGGGGCTTAGGGGCGCATCGACTGCAGTGGTCATGCAGCTTTTAAAGAAAACTAAAAGGGCGATCAAATGTGACTGTCGAAGAACTATGCTTGCGGATGTTCTTGTATCACCCCAGCAACGTCAGCGAGATCAACACAAAACCACACATCAGCTGAGAATACATCAATTCCAAGGTTTTTTTTCTGAAGTGGCGACCATACCCTGAAAACCGCACGCAGTGTAGTTATATTTTGACGTTATTTTATATTGCATGTGGGATTAAAATAAGTTTATAAAGAGGGGATGCTCGGGAGTCCAGAGTGCAACTGTGATTTTATAATGGGGATGGAATAATTGATGGCCCATGCCCAATCTCCTGTCATACAAAAATAATGTCGGTGCCATGGGAGTACCAACATCTGAAAGTGTGAGCAGGTAAACAAAAATCAATGAAGGCGTGCAAGGTGTAAATGGTCAAGACTAAAATGTTGCAAGCTGTTGCAAGCTTCCTAACTACATAACTTGCACTTGTTATTCATCTGAAGTATTTCCCCTGGGGATCAAAAGTCGGTTGGTTATTAGAGTTCAAGGGCGTATTGACTGCGTCGGTCATGCAGGGCATCAACTGTGATGAGAGGCTGAAATTCCGTATGTATCCATTTTGGCTAAGCATGGTACATCCATCGCGGGAGTCTTGCCTTTGGTGAGCTACTATTAGGCTTGAAGACATATTTTCCGGGATACTCTTGAGCTAGAAAGGCTCATCGACCATTCTCAATTGACTCCAATGAATAACGTCCAAGTATTCCTCTTGGAAACGTAATGCAGTAATGGTGGTATTGAGTAGTGTTTGCAACGGAAGACGCAGTCTGATGGGCTTGGCATGATTTTTAAAATTTGTTTGCAAAGCTGTATCCGTTACTGGTTGTGTGTTGATCTCGTCTTCTGCAGTGAATATTGTGCCTTCTTGGTACGAAGCCAGAAGACACTGCACCCCCGTGTAGCAGACGGCATCACTTCATTACCACATTGCTACCACGATCAAAACCACGCATGCAGCCGTCACAAACGCATTTTTTTTTTCGTTTATGTAGCAAGGAAAAATATATCTGAGAATAATAATCATATAGTATTGGTCTCATCAGAACTATTTCATGGATATTTGTCTGACCTGCAACTAACGGACACATTTTTTAACAACGAACCTTATGAATTGGACTTTTAAAACAACTAACCGATCACCGAAGAACACGATTAGAAATGTACGTGCATGCGGATGTTTTGATGTACCATTATCTTGATTTTTGTTTCAGAGTACAACTTCAGCACTTATCAAAAACAACCTTTATAACAACCGACGCATATCCAAATTCCCTAAACAAATTTGCCGCAGCATCACAGGAATGTCGTGGTAACCGGTTGTAGACTGGAGCAGCTTTGCGGTTCACGTTGTGTCGAGCCGACGCCGCTGGCTAAAGTGTCAGGCAGTAGCCGACGGCAGAACACACGCACAACTTAGTGGCTACCTGGTGTTTGCTGCAGATAGCAAGACCACATGACGGCTTTTGATACAGGTATCCGGGAAATAGAAGCAAACTTACACAACCTCGAGATGATCGAATTGCCATCAAAGCTCAAATATAGAGACGGGGATAGCATGTGAGATAATCCCGACATCTACCATGCACCGGACTGCCTGCGTTACGGCTGATGGAAAATAGTACCAGATATTTCCACCAAATACGGGAGGGTGGGGATTAGACCAGCTCATCCAATGAAACGAGCATGGCATAACCAGCTGATGCAGCTATGCAGAGGCACGCAACAAATTCATCTTAACTCGTCCAAGTGGTGGACTGGTGCCCAGGGAGCGCCCATGCCAGTTCAAAGTAGTCAATTATCAAAAAGTGAGTATCTATAAGATCACATACATATAGACTACAATTAATGCGAATAACAAAACCAGCTCACAAAGTGCGAAAAACGTTAACTTTAGCGGCACCCTCGCTTTCCTACCTCGTGCATAGAGCGGCTAATGTAAAAAAATTACTTCTTTTTTCCAAACATTTCAAATATTGACACTTTTTTCTTTGCTAACAGTTGTACAATTTCTCTCGCAAGGTTAGCCAATAGTCACACATGGCCACATAATCACCAATTGGTGCTCGTTCCAGACAGCCCACTGTTCAGCAGCTCGCACGCAGCGCGCTGTGCAGCGCGTTGCGCGTTGAAAGACTGCACAGCACGCTGTGCAGTCTTTCAACAATACTGCGATGATGGTACACCACAAAACTATACAGTATGGGCGAAATATCACAAAGGCAGTCATATGGTTTAGTTTCGACACGGTTCAGGACATTGTGGGTGTCGACAAACAGGTTCAGGACGCTGTGACAGCCAGCAAAACGTGCGTCAGCCAGGGAGAATGACGTCATTACATTGGTATCAGCGAACTGTCCCTCTGCAGTGCAACGAAAACGCCTACGGCACAATGATGGAAGGAAACTTCCTGTAACTTCGGTAAGAGCCACTGATTCATATCTTTCATTTTGGTCTAAGAAAATTGTTGATGCCCCAATCCTGCAAACAACCAAATCCGGCGAAAAAAAGGCGTTAGTTAGTTGGGTTTAGGGGCTCATCGACTTCAGGGGCTATGCAGCGCCCATGCAAAAATGGCGTTCATGCTTTTCGCACGCTCGAAACGTGTCCCAAAGCAAAAAAAAAATTGAGTAAACCATCAGATCATCTCCACATGGCTGCTATGTTTACAGTGACTGCACAAGATGCTCCTGTATGTTTACAGTGGCTGTACCGGGCACTGTGAAGGCTCTCATTCATTTCATTCACTCATTCACCAATCCATTCAAACTCTCTCGCCCTCACACATTCACTCTCTCTCTCTCTCTCTCTCTCTCTCTCTCTCTCTCTCTCTCTCTCTCTCTCTCTCTCTCTCTCTCTCTCTCTCTCTCTCTCTCTCTCTCTCTCTCTCTCTCTCTCTCTCTCTCTCTCTCTCTCTCTCTCTCTCTCTCTCTCTCTCTCGGGTAAAACAAAGTGAAAATTCCAAAATATACCAAAAGAAACACAAAAATGGCATGCTTGGGAGGTCGAAAAATGTGTCACGCCATTCCACGAGTTTGGGTGGGCGCGCCTATCCCTACGCATCGATGATCTACAATTTCCAGAAGTGGGGGTGAGGATGGGGGGGCTTTACTTTGAGTGCGCCACCTGGCCAGATGTACACGCCTTGGTGCAGAAAACCTCGAATTGAATACTTCCCAGAGGGCACCTTGTTGGCCAGAGGAGCTTTTTAAAATTTGATGAATGCGCCCAGAACTCCCAAGTGATTGATTGATTGATGAACTCCCAGGTGGCAGATTCAGGATCATGAGTGGTGGCGATCGCTTCCTTCAGTCTCTTGGATCTGTTCTTGTCATGCAACCGGGATGGACCGGGGCGGGTGGGGATATGACCCACCGATGACGGCGGAAAGCACCCGTAGCAATATTTTGCTTAGCAGTGAAACAGTCGTCTCCATTCAATGTACTGGTCACATTTCGAAAACGCACTGTTTTGACTGGCAGAGGCGATGTCTGTGTCCAGCGTGGGGTACTATATTCAGTGTAGATGGCTGTTCAGTGTAGATGAATGTTCAGTTTGGCGGGCTGTGTTCAGTGTAGATGACTGTTCAGTATGGCGGGCTGTGTTCAGTATAGGTGGCTGTTCAGTTTGGCGGGCTATGTTCAGTGTAGATAGCTGTCCAGTGTAGATAGCTTTTTCGTGCAATGACGAGCGAGACTGGTATCCATGCAGTGCAAGAAAGCCAGTATGCCTCGTGGAGTCGCACAAGACAACCAGTGCATTTGTGAGTGAATCCTTCAGTTCGAAAATAATGCCAGCCGGTTTGACTGCCAGTGGTTCAGTGGCGTACCTAGGATTTGCGTTGGCGGAGAAAGGCATTTGTGGAGGACCTAATCTACATCGAATAAGAAAGTCACAGTTAGTTAGTTATTAGGGCTTTAGGGCGCATCGAAAGAAAGCCACAGATATGTCTGGCATGCCTCGATAAGACAGCTCACACTGCTCAAAATACACCTGTACAAAGCACTTACATCTATGAATTTTCCAATTTTACATATATATAACACGCATTCGCCACCAGGCCAACGTTCGTCCATGGGTACACTGCACATCCGCCATGCACACTCGTCGCATTCGCCACTCCTGCGTTTCACCGGTTTCGGCTGATTATGGGCTAAGTCTCCTAAGTTTTGCTAATTGCTGCCATATGATAGTCTTGTGCAACGTCGCGGTATGTTTGGACGTCTCGCAATGTTTTTTTGTGTTTTCACAAAAAATTCAATGAATTCAATTATAACATCTATTCCCACATTTTTCGGTCAAAAATAATTTCAGGTGCACTCTGAACTTTGATGTACCTTCTTTTTCGGTTTGAGATGCTCCCAGAATTGTTACCGAACCGGGGCGCTAGTTCAGGGTTCTTTTTAGGGCACCCTGCATTTTTGTCGTCCCTTGAGGTGTCGAAGGGCCCAAACGCATTCTTTTTAGAGCCCGGTGCACTTTTGAGGTCGCGACTGTTTGTTACGACTTGACCGCGTTTTTGTGGACCCACTGTGTTTTTGAGGGTCCGGTGCACTTCCGAAAGCCTCTATGTGTAAACTAGTGCTAAGGCGACTTCCTTCTTTAAGGAAACGTGCCGCCTTTTCCGAGCCCGGGCCTGTTTTGGGACCCGTGCCGTATTTACGGCTCCGCTGTATTAAGTTTCGGAGCTGAGAGTTTCGGTGCGTTTTGATGGCCTCTGTGTGTTTTTGGGGGATCCAAGTGTGCTTATTTAGGACCTGGCGCATTAAAGCACTGTCGCTTTGTTGCGGGGTCCGGTACGTTTTCGAGGGCACGGGCATTTATTTTTGATTCCCAGTGTCGTTTCTGGACCCTGCTATCATTTATGGTCCTCGACAACGCAGCTTGGAGCCCCAGATGGCAATTTTGGGGGCCAGCGCGAGTTTTGTTTTTACCTCCGGCGCGATATTTCAGGGCTCCAGAGAGATTTTCCTGGCACGGGGTGATTTTTTTGTCATCCCCGCTTAGCTTTCGGGGCGCTAGCTTTATCTGTTTCGGTCTCGGGTGTGTTCTTTGGAACATCGCTGCGTCCATTTGGTGACCAAGGCGATTTTGTTGCGACTCCCGATGGGACCACAGCGCGATTTCTGGTGCCTCCGACATGATATGACCGGCATGCCAAACGGTACGATGTGTTTGGGCCCAGGCGCGTTCTTTTTAGCCAGCTTGCATTTCCTGGACCGCGGTCATTTTTTTTGGGTCATACACTGTTTTGTGGGCTTCTGGCGAAAAGCTTTGGTCTATGAAGTCATGTTCCGGGCTCAAATGGATACCCTTACAGGGTCACGCCTCATTTTTCGTGGCCCGGGCTTTATTCTTCGAATTCCTGGGCGATTACTGGACCCACGATGCAGCCTTTTAAGGATTACAGTGATTTATTCAGGTTTCGGGCACTGACAAGTACCCGAAGAAAAACTGATATAATAATAATAAGTAAAACGAATGGTACGGGGCGCCATGCGACCCCAGAGTAGGGGTGAGCTGTCGAGTCCACGGATAAAGGCAGCTAAGAACAGTCGTCCTTGAGCGCACAACAGTCGGTCATATCTGGATGCCCTGAAGCAAGTGATGTGGCCTACAGTTCGACCACTGGTAATCAGGCAGTGGTACTGGTGCACAGAACAGCGGGCCGAATAGGTGGATCAGAAGAGACCCAGGTGGTCAGCAACACGTGTGACCGCAATGAAACTAAAGCGCGCAAGCAGAAACTACGCTGTAACGATGATGAAAAACAAAATATCCAAATGTTTGATGTGTTCCGATACTGCTACGCCATTCGTTGATAAAAATAGGTCGTTATTGGGTTCCCTCAAACGGTCGCAAAGGAACATGTCGAGAAAGATGGCTCACGAGGCAGCGCGCGCACGGCGCGTATGAAGTGTTTAATTTGACGACCTCCGCTGCTCGCCGGACATATTCATCACTAAAATTGTACCATGTAGCAAAATGTTGCACCACAGGGAAGAATACTGTGCCTCACGAGACGCACTGTGGTGTTTAAATTAAACCCTTGAAATACTTCAAGTTCTTTTTAATTTAATACTTCGCACGAGCGATTTTTCGAATCACGCCGTTCAGGCCAAGCTTCCTCACGCTTTATGGGAGATGTTCGCCCAAAATGTGCATGTCTGAAATGACGGTTCGACACACGTATGCTGACTGTCACAGGAATGATAGGTGCACACAGATGTACGAAACACTGCATGTCTACACGTACCTGAAAAGAGTCGGTTAGTTTCACACAATCACACGGGAAGAAAGGATGTGGAAAACGAATACACCTTATTTAGGAGCTGAAAAAGTCCCCACAGCGTCATCACATGTCGGCGTCCACGCCACAACAAGCACCCACAGTCCCCAGACGACAACTAACCCGGCACACCCCTAGTCGCAAACACCGGCTCGGTGCGGTAACAGCGGACGGCGACATCGACTCAATCATTCCTGCAGCACCACAGTGAAGCACGCAGTTTCACAGGAGAAGTGACTCTCTTCCACAGAACCTCGTCAGTTCTTCAGTCTGCACAGCAAGGACAGTTGGGAAAGCGATGTCTTCTGAAGGATCAGATGTTCAGACGAATCTGGAGGCGCAGTTTCACATTTATTGGATGTATATCCGTTGAGCACGATTCACTTCTGCAGATCGATATATGTATCGAGGGCAGCTGATAACCCGAGTACTCGCGCGCGGTGGTGCGGTCACGACGCCAAGCACGTGAGTCCCACGTGACTCAGCCGACAGGTGAGGCAAAAATTGGAGAATGTCACCAGGGGTACCCGAAAGGCAGCCAAAACATGTAATTGTGGTGAAAAGATGCAGAGGTAAAACGACAAGTGGACTGCATGAAGGCCGGAGGGCTGGTTTACGTAACATCCAATATCGACAATATAATAAGTAGAAAAAAATATACTCCTAGCAGCCAAAGAAATTAGCAAATATCGTACCCTCCGTTCGGTTGAACTTATTCACCGCCTACACCACACCAGCACAAACAACTGACATTTTCAGCAATCACAGCCGTCACAGGGCCGTTTGTAGCGTGGCCTTCGGATGTAAAATTGATATTTCGGTCCGATAAACTAATACAATTCCTAACACCCCCACCCCACTATACACCTCGAAATTTGCGGAATGAGGGAGACATAGTATACAATGCAGACCAACATATAAATTTCAAGAGTGAAAGTGACGAAGAACATCAAGAAAATCAAGCTCTTAAAAGTTTGAAGATAAATATTACACCACTGGAATATTACATCGCCAAGAACGTTATCATCCGGGAAGCAATAATCTGTTCCTTGTCGATTAATGCGTGGGGCATTGCGCCGTACGAGCATGTCCGCAATATCCAGCCCAAACTACGCTCCAAGTGTTCGTTCAGACAGAATTGAACTAGACGCTTGATAATCCAATACGTTTGGTCTCATAACTTAAATATTCAACATTACAACTGCGTGCTTTGGAGACAATATTCATTGTTTTGGTGAAAATAAGCCTAATGTGCCATTGTCCCGAACTTCTGGCCGAAGGTGCACTGTTTATAAAAGTGGATCAAAAGCATTACATTTTTGGTATCGAAGGCCCACATAGACCCCAGTGTGTACTGCATTTTGATTATATTTGACCACCCGATAGCCCGGCAATAACCGGCTGCTGATTGGTCTAGGGCACCACGTAGCCGCAGAGCGATACCGCAGTAGTCACACTGCAAATTGGCGGGCATAATCGACTGGTGATACGTGCCAGCAGGACCAATGACCTCGCATGTCGCACGTCACTTCCTCCTGGTATTTGCAATGCAGTCAATTTCTTCAATATTTGCTGATCATTCTCAACATGCATGCAACTGACAAGATTTGATCTTAGGTTGCAGTTTATTTCTGCTGTTACGATTGTCTTTTACCACTGGCTCAGGGCTGTGTCAGCTGTATCGTATTTCCCACAGAGCATGCTGTTCTTCCCTGATTCACGCTTCAAAGCAGCTTACTTGAGCATTGATACACCAACTGAGAGCAGCAGCTTCTTCGATATCTTCGTTATTATCGTTCGTTATTTCGTTCTCTCTTCTATTTTGTAGCGACCTGGTGTCTCCCAATGCTGATTAACGAGGCGACACTTCCGACGTATCGGTAGTGATCTTCGTTTTGTCTATTGAATGTTACTACGAACCCGTCAACGCACACAGGCCCGCACCAATACATCATATTACTCCCACACGGCCGATAAACATGTGCGTTTCTGTCCTGACAATGCGCACGAGTATTTGCTTGGGGGCCGACGTAATCAACACATCTCGCTCCGCATCTAGCACACATCCCGCTTCGCATCTGGTACAACACGTCTCGCTTCACATCTAGTACAACACATCATCTCGCTCCGCATCTAGCACAACACATCACGCTTCGCATTAGTACAACACAACTCACTTCGCATTTAGTACAACGCATCTCGCTTCGCATCTAGCACAACGACCTCGTGCGGACCGCATGTGAGCCTTGAGCGTTCATTGGCACCCCAGTGACATGAGAAGATCACCTAACATCGTGTACGTATCGTGGCCGGAGCCGATACGTTGATTGCTGTCGTAACAAACTTCGCGATACCGACTTCGACATACGAAGTAAATCACAAAATACAACTAGGCTCTTGACTGCGATTACAACAAACCAGCCACGCTATCAAACTTTCAGGATCTACTCTTCTCGAAGAGGCGTAGAGCCTTCCACACTATTTTGCTTAGCGTTTTCAATCATGGGAGTATGGTTGATCGGACACTAATAATATTGTGTGAAATACATCGAAAATAGTGACGATTACATCAACAAATACATTTGGCTTACTCTGACACGTTAAAAACAAGTCAGCCAGGGATCTGTTTGGCTTCCAACTCTGTCATATGAGAGCAATGTCAGCTGGGACGCGGGCGTCCCGCCGAGAAGCCTGCAGACCAAGGGTCAAGTTTACTTTGACGACTATCCGGACTGTGCGGACTTACGCGTAAACTTCAAGCAACCGACACATTGCAGCCGTGGTCTCCACTGTACCTACGACACGCCGCACACGACGGAAGTCGACCTCGGCAGGGTCAGGTCAGGTCAAGTCATGGACCTCGGACGAGCTGACGACGTCGCGCGCGCTGATCTTATACAACACCTAGTGCAGCGTACAGGCAGGCATGGATTAACTGTCCGGCGCGGCGACCGGACAGTGCACGGACGCCTCATCAGATAGCGGGATCACCAGAGGCAGATCAGTGTCAGACAGATAGTCACCGGCGGCTGCTCATCAGACAGTGCCAGTCGTCGGAGGCACCTCGTGAGACAATGGAACTCCATCAGACTGGGGTCATCCGAGGAGCCTCGTCAGACAAGCACGGTCACCAGAGACATCACATCACGCCCACCAGACACACTCACACGAGAACAACATCATCAAACGCAACATAATCAGGAAGCAAGAGCGTCACACAGTGAAATCATCAGACAGGTTGACTCTCAGACGCGACAGAGAAGGAAAATACACGGCCCCGAATAGTTCATATAATATCAGAGGCCACTGTTTGGAGAGGGTACACCGGGCTGGCGGATCAGGACAAGCTGATAGCACTATTTGAGGCCGCGCCAAAAAGATAAGCCAATTGAACGATCTGACCAGCATGTAACAAGTTGATGAGCAGCAGCATGCCAGTTGAATTTCTGCAATGTGCGATAAGGTCGACGCCGCGCTACCCAAAACTAAAAGAAAAGAAACATTGCAATGCTGCTCAAAAAGACATCGAAGCGAGCATTAAAGTACAAATTTGCACGCGAAATTCAGTTCGTAATATCGAAACATTGAATCGGAATAACGCAGTGTGCCGCAACGTGCTCGCGAGACCTACCATGTAGTATTATTAATTTTTCACTTGGATTGGTCGCGAGTGTACCCGAACATTCAGCAGTATGCTAGATTTGAATCAAGCACTCATGCCACACAATTAAAATATTTCACCAGAGCGAAGCAGTGGTTCCAAACGCGACAACAGATTATCGCCTGATCTATGAAAATACTAGACAATTAAACTCGAGAAATTAAGTACACGAAAAAAATGTCGTCTCAGGTGTAACTAAATTCAACAATGACTCCAGACGCTATGTTGGGTGCAATTGGGGCGCGATATACGCAAAGTTTTGTTCGTCACGGCCAACAGCGCCAGGAAGTACTCTCACTTGGAAGCACTCTTAGAGTTCAATGCTTAATTAGAATGTGTGCTTTTGAGCGCCTCGACCGCTGCAGTGATGTTACGGCCCTCCCAATCAGATGATATGAGTCAAGTTCTTTTCGAGCTGGATTTCTTTCGAATCCTGTTTTCTTTTTTTTAATAAAAAATTGTTTCAGAGTTACGATACCAACATAGTGGACGCCCGAATTCCTGCATAAATTTAAGAGCGCTACCTACGGTAGCTGATCGTTTGTTTGTTTAGTGGGGTTTCGGGGCGCATCGACTGCAGTGGTCATGCAGCACGGTAGCTGATCAAATCCTTATACATGTGCATTTGACATCAGTTATCGTCCCAATCATTGGGTGTGGACTTTGATATAATGCGACAATAAAAGTTGTCAATTTAAGACGCACTCGATTTCTGGACTGGACCACTCCTAGTGTTCATTGTTGACGTCAATTGAGCATGAGTAAAGCCAAAATCCCACAGTTGCACGTTTCAGTTCGATACTGGCCAGGTGGTACTGGTCAGGTGGTACTGGTCAGGTGGTACTGGCCAGGTGTTACTGGCCAGGTGGTGCTGGCCAGGTGGTACTGGTCAGGTGGTACTGGTCAGGTGGTACTGGTCAGGTGGTACTGGCCAGGTGTTACTGGCCAGGTGGTGCTGGCCAGGTGGTACTGGTCAGGTGGTACTGGTCAGGTGGTACTGGCCAGGTGGTACTGGTCAGGTGGTACTGGTCAGGTGGTACTGGTCAGGTGGCACTGGTCAGGTGGTACTGGTCAGGTGGTACTGGTCAGGTGGTACTGGTCAGGTGGTACTGGTCAGGTGGTACTGGCCAGGTGTTACTGGCCAGGTGGTGCTGGCCAGGTGGTACTGGCCAGGTGGTACTGGTCAGGTGGTGCTGGCCAGGTGGTACTGGACAGGTGGTACTGGTCAGGTGGTACTGGTCAGGTGGTACTGGTCAGGTGGTACTGGTCAGGTGGTACTGGTCAGGTGGTACTGGCCAGGTGGTACTGGTCAGGTGGTACTGGTCAGGTGGTACTGGTCAGGTGGTACTGGTCAGGTGGTACTGGTCAGGTGGTACTGGCCAGGTGTTACTGGCCAGGTGGTGCTGGCCAGGTGGTACTGGTCAGGTGGTGCTGGCCAGGTGGTACTGGCCAGGTGTTACTGGCCAGGTGTTACTGGCCAGGTGGTGCTGGCCAGGTGGTGCTGGCCAGGTGGTACTGGCCAGGTGGTACTGGTCAGGTGGTACTGGTCAGGTGGTACTGGTCAGGTGGTGCTGGTCAGGTGGTACTGGCCAGGTGTTACTGGCCAGGTGGTGCTGGCCAGGTGGTACTGGTCAGGTGGTACTGTCCAGGTGGTACTGGTCAGGTGGTACTGGCCAGGTGTTACTGGCCAGGTGGTACTGGCCAGGTGGTGCTGGCCAGGTGGTACTGGTCAGGTGGTACTGGTCAGGTGGTACTGGTCAGGTGGTACTGGTCAGGTGGTACTGGTCAGGTGGTACTGGTCAGGTGGTACTGGTCAGGTGGTACTGGTCAGGTGGTACTGGTCAGGTGGTACTGGTCAGGTGGTACTGGTCAGGTGGTACTGGTCAGGTGGTACTGGTCAGGTGGTACTGGTCAGGTGGTACTGGTCAGGTGGTACTGGTCAGGTGGTACTGGTCAGGTGGTACTGGTCAGGTGGTACTGGTCAGGTGGTACTGGCCAGGTGTTACTGGCCAGGTGGTACTGGTCAGGTGGTACTGGCCAGGTGTTACTGGCCAGGTGGTGCTGGCCAGGTGGTACTGGTCAGGTGGTACTGGCCAGTTGCGGACTGCTCGTGGAGCCGTCGTCACTGGCTGTGCAACACGTAACGACGAGTACCGCACACCATGTTCGCGCAGATGACTACTTTAGAAAGTGTTTTTCCGCAAATCCATGTGTTTCTTGATTGATGCTACTGTACCGTACATCCACGATGTGAATGCAGTTTGCGGCTATTCTGGCACTGGAGATAATGTGATCGAAAACTTGGAGCAACAAACAGAAAAAGGACTAAGGGTAAACAGGGTGCCATTAAGAATTGCGGAAGGTGCGGCAGAACACAGGAGGGGGAGAACCTGAGGTGCATCGTGCTGTTCGACTCGCGTGACAATACCTGTGCTGTTCGGCATTAACCACACCGCTCGGCTCGCGTGGCAATACCTGTACTGTTCGGCATTAAGTGCACTGCTCATCTCGCGTGATAATACCTGTACTGCTCGGCATTAAGTGCACTGCTCAGCTCGCGGGATAATACCTGTACTGCTCGGCATTAAGTACACTGCTCGGCTCGCGTGATAATCTGACATTACAACCACGTGTAACGTAAACACATACGCTGAGACATCGAGAGAAAACCGCTCTAATTTCGGGCATCAAAAAGTGCTACGCACAGCTTTTGGAAAACGAGGGTAAAGCGAAACACACAGGACGAGGAGCATCAACCAGTCATGTTCAGACACCAGACACAATACAATTCGGAGAATGCAGAACCACATCATTTAACGACCGTAGAACAACTCGGCTTTGTTGTAGAGGACATTTTCACCACGACGGGGTATTTCTTCAGAAAATCCCACTTTCTCGCTGAAGACTCGATGATCTGCTAAGGGCGGAGCTTCGAACAAATTATCGAATGTCCATCGGACGCCAGATTACAGTACAATTATTGGGATTTGGTCAAGCACTGAAGAGACCCCAGCTCCAAGATAAAGGAATTGCAACCGTGGTTGTACCTAGTAAGCAAACGCAGCATGCCCCAAAACTGGTTAATTTGACAAATGCTACCGGCACTTCAGCGGAGGTAATTTGCATTGTCGCTTAAATTTTGCATGACATTTTCTCTTCGATTCCTTATTATACCATTGGTATACCACGAGAGCGAAATCAAGTATTTCTTTATTTCGAAACTTCAGGGCCTAAAAGTTCAAGTATAGACATGTACGTTCGATTTGATTTCACATGCATATTTGGGTACCCACAGGCGATAACCAACGTTTTGTTTTCTTTGCAGTGCTCCATGCGCGATCTGTGCGCGTGCGACTTCAGTAAAGTCGCACGATCTATATACATACATTTTATTCACAAATCCGGGATTCGGAAAAGCCAATAATCGTCGAGCTACCACTGCCAATCTCAGTCATCAAAGCCACATTCTGAGTGCAGAAGAGATCAAGTTCAGGGAAACGTAACGAAACATTGCCGGAATCGAAGTGCCGACATATCAAAGAATCATTTTGTAGTATTAGGCGTGACAAATTACCACCCAATGAGTACCCAAGGTTTTAAATAAAAAAGTTGTGAGTAAGATTACAACGAATCTCCGAATTGAAGGCAGACCATCGATACCTTTGCGGCGAGGCAGCAATTTGTTTAGATTGAAACACTTTGCTTCCATCACACTGCTCCCACTGCTTCTAGTCTTAGGACAAGATTTCATATTCGGCTTTGGTCATTTTATGGACCTTACAGCCCGTTTTTGCTGCTTGGGTTTGCAGGTGGGAGTTGGGAATTTAGCCTTCAGCATCTCAAGCATCATAATAATGGTCCACAATTACTGTCGAAAACCTCGAAGAAAATACAGCGTGAACTTCATCAATAAAGATGCGTGAAGGGAAATGGCCAAAGCCAACACCAATACACATTCAGTAGGAGTTGGAAGTCATCTTGAACAACAAAAACGAATGCAAGGGAAAACTAAATTAACGTATAAACTTACCGTGCAAAAAGCATGTCAACGGGTGCATTTCGAACGACAGTCAATTTGACAGCGATGCTTTTCGCAGATTACCTCGACTCCATCGCCCCACCGTAAATGGAAAGACAATTTTGAAGCGGATTACTGACTAGATTGGTCGGTCGACTGCTCAGTCTGCAGCAGCACGGACGGGTGGAACGCCGCAGCCCGCCCCTTACCACGACTGACCTGAGATCAGCTCATTTCTGCGCACACACTTAAGGTCAAAACCAAACACCACAACAACATGGCGCAGACTTTCGCGAATGTCCAGATGTTACTCGGACCCAGTCACAACAATTTTGTTACATGGAGTCACGCGACAGCATAGGTCACCGACATGTTAGGATTATCATTTGTAGTCATTCTTCAGTGGCATTGGAAGTGTCGATAGCACCATCGCTATTTTTTGTTTTTAATTAGCATATCCCGGAATATGCAACGTAGCAAACATACGCAAATATGCCATTTTCAGTCTCCACGCATAACACCAGCCTGGGATAAAAATTGCTTTCAACATTATGTGCAGGCAATTATTGACTGAAAATGGGATTGACTGAGACAGATGTCAGGACCGCTTCAACCTCCACATCTTTGAACACGATTTGGTGGCAATGAAAGTGACATTTCGGTTCAGGATGTGGAAATTGTATGCTGTACTACATCAAAGTGAATCGTGGCAAGTCATCCCACGCGTGACATTTTCAACTCAACTATTGGCTGGTGATTTCGTGTTGAAGTCTTGTCGATTACGTGATTTTGCGCCGTGGTGAGGAATGGGCCAGTTTTCTGTTTGCAGGCGTGCTCCGGTCCCTGACGTCATACGTGCCTGTCCGACGGACAGGTATGCACACGTTTGTTGCTTGCAACCGACAGGGAAAATTGCAGCGCTATAATTAACAATAATTGGAGGTACGCTGCAAATAATATGGGTATCAAATATGACAGGCTTGTGGTTGTGAAAGCATAGCAGAATGAACAGCAGAACCCGAGTGAACGAGCATATATGCATGTCAAACAGCCAAGATAGAGCTGCCGAATTGTTCAGGTCGTCAAATGATGTAGTTCTAATCAAACGACTGCACACAGTTGTTGTCAAATACGTTCCTTCTAATTGGAGAATGACATTGCGACTGCCGACACCCGCCCAGCGTATCGCTACACGTTCGGACAGCGTCGGCATTGTCCCAGTATAGCGTGACGAGCGGCGCCTGTTTGAATGGAGCGGAACACACGGGCGGAATGACAGCAGGGTGTCGGTGCGGCAGCCGCATCGCCATCGTCACGCCCTCCCCGACTCTCCGACAGCAGCGGCCGCGGCAGCGGCGTGTCGCCGGCCCTAAACATACCTGTCAGCCGTCTTCGCTTGAGCTGCTCCAACACTACCTCGTCAGCGGCACGCTTGCGGTGGCCGAGCCGGGCGCCGGTCGGGCCGATGCCGCTGCCACCAGCCACCGGAGCCGGCCCGGCCCAGGCCGCCGCACGTGCTGGCTGGTAACCCGCCTGCAGACGCTGGCAGCCGTGCAGGCCGGCCTGGAAGCCGAAGCAGTTGTTCTCCTTGTCGGTCATCGGGTGGTCGGCCGGCGCCAGCGGCTGGAAGCCGTAATGGCCGGCGGCAGACACATGGTGCGGCGACAGTGACGCGACACCTGGAAACGGCCCAGTCACGTTAGTTAGTTATTTATTTGGGCTTCATAGCGCATCGACTGCATTGGTCATTTCGCGCCCATGACGCAGTCACGCCATTGTAGAATGTTCACTCGCGTTTTCCTGCCGTCTGATCCAAGAACGAACACCCAACTCTGATACTTGGATGAAGCATGCACTTCTTACTCCAATATGCCCCAGTAGGCAGTTTATTTTATGCATGATATGAAAAGCATATCTAAAATGTGTTGATTTCCCTTTGTTCATTCGGAGATGTTTATGTATAATTCCCACGGGAGCAGATGCATATGACATAAATCTTGACGCCGAATCGTGGAGGTTTTGAATGTTATGCTCAGTAGTGAAGTAACCCCTAAGTTAGCAAATTTAAACATAGGCAAGTCATTTATCATCATGAAAAGGACAACTAGTAGGGGTAGAATAGATTGAAATGGCCTTCCAATAGGCATTAACAACCAACAACCAACAATAGAACCAGATAGTTTTCTTATTAAACGAGTTCTTCCTGAGGCGGCTTTATGAACTAGGGTTCTATTGATAAGCAGAGCTTGTTGTGTAAACCCTGGCCCCACCACCCAATCCATGAATTCCAGTTCGACAGCATAATTTAGCCCGAAAGTTTAACGTGCCGCCAATGCACCGACACGGCCGCCTGGTAGCTCGTCCAAGGCCTTATCGGGCCAGCTCCCAAATGACCTTCCCAGCAGGGGGCTAAATGCGAGCGCTTCAAGCGACTCGAACCTTGTGTTGACAGGATAGGTGAGACGAGTGCAGGCCAGCGCTCTAGCCAACTGAGCTACCGGGGCAGTATTCATCAATCATTGAGCTTATTAGTTGGCTGGTTACTTGGCAGTGATAAATTATTCGTTAAATAGGATGGAAAATACCACTTTCTGAACACTCAATCGATATCCATCTCCAAGAAGTATCGACATCCTGCTCCATGATACATGCTTATGAAGTCTTCCTGTCTCATTTCTGACAGTACCTCGCTTATAAGCATCATGTTAATGCTCCTAATAAGGAATAGTGATACACGAACATTTAGCAACGCAATTTCTGGGCAAAGGGATTAGCTATGATGTGATATGGTGTACGGTACCTTTTATAGCATAGGTAATTTTCCCCTTGTCCCGACTATAGCTCTTCCTAAATTATGAATATCAAAGCAAATGACAAATGTACAGTACCTACACCATTGGCTCGAATTTGAGTCTGAAAGACATCAAAAGCATTTTAATTGACACTAATTCCATGGCAAATTTCGACATCCTTCTGTGCCCGTTTCAACATCTCACACCTAACGAAAAACCATTATTTTAACCCCGTTACTTGGGCACCTATATTTTATGAATGCCCCAGCTCAGCCACTCAATACTTGTTCTTGATGTTATTGTGGTTTAAGGGTGCATAAGCTGCATGGGCAATCAATACTTTTTGCGCTTATTTTTTTCAAGGAGTGAATTCAGCTGATCTATGGAACACACTGAACATCTTTAGCATATTTTTAAGGAAACAAAACACCAATATCCATTAACCCGCGCCGCCTTTTCGGTCAGATCCTCACACCCGTCTCGGGTGGGGATAGTAACCCCCTCTAAAATCCAAACTAAGTATCGGACGAAAACGAAAGAGGTCATCGGAAAGCGATCGACGAGTAGGGTCCGGATCAGGGTTAAAATAATGGTTTTTCGTTAGGTGTGAGATGTCGAAACGAGCACAGCAGGATGCCGAAATTTGCCTAGGAATTAGTGTCATTTAAAATGGTTTTGATGTCTTTCAGACTCAAGTTTGAGCCAATGGTGCAGGTACTTATGACTGCACCTTCATTATTTGTGTCGAGATTTATAATTTATGAAGAGCTATATTCGGGATAGTGAGAATATTCCTATGCTATAAACTTCCAGTGCTTGCCAAATCACATTATAGATAATCCTTTACCTGAAATTGCGTTGCGAAGTGTTCTTGTATTATCATTCCTTATCGAGAACATTGACACGATACTTGTGAAATACTGTTAGAAAGGAGACATGAAGACTTCATAAAAGAGAAGGATGTCGATTCTTTTTTTTAGGATGTCGATCGAGTGTTCAATAGGTAGTATATTTCACCCTATTTCCCAAATAATTTAACACTGGTCAGGATCCACCCCAAAACAATTTCCACAAAAGTGACGTCACTAGGGAGCTAGATTTTAATGACTTTTACCGACTTACATTAGGTTTTGGCTTTGGGGAGTTCATTTTGGGGATATTTCAGAAAAAAAGGAATCAGAAAAGGACAGCGAAATCGACCGAGGCCATAAAAATGTTTTGCCCATCCCCAAATAAAAATGGTAATTTTTTACCTTTCAAAATATTCAGTTTTCAAGTTTTCTATAACTTTCCTTTTGTAATGGGTAGAGCAGACCGAGAAACGTTGTTAGAAAAACTTTCTCTAATAAAAAATGCTTACTTTAGCCAGAATCTTCGATTTGAACTGTAATAGGCAAATATGCAAAAAAATTATGTAGTCAAAAACGGGGGAAAATGACAAATTCCTCGTACGTTTTGTTGTATCGCTAAAGATAAGCAAACACTGAAAGTTTCATTAAAATATCTGTATCCGTTAAAGCGTAACGACTGGTTAAACTTTTTTGGACCTGACCTCACTTGACCTTGACTAACTCGTTGACCCTAGATGACCTAACTTCGAAATTTGGACAAAACATGCCAAATCGATATGGGGAAAGGCATGCCTAATTCTGGCGCGCTACCGCGCGCCGTTCGTTCACTATCCGCGAAAAATCTGAGGGGGGCGGTTGAAGACCCACGAGACGGGATGGGTTAAACAACAAAATGAACATTCACAATATAGCATCGACTACCAAAGTGATTGCATGTGATTTATTTGATTATTTGGGCTTAAGGGCGCGTGGACTACTAAGGTCATTTTGCGCCCATAACTCGTGTAGCTAACAAAGTACAGTATCCAACTTTACGTCGTTCGTAGCCGTCAACATGGTCTTATTGTGGTACAAAGTTTACATGCGAGGAGAATATATTGCGGAGAACGACACTGAAGATAAGAAGTCCGTCAATCGTCCCGACTGGACAATCCTCGAGTTGTCGGAGAGAATATCGCTAATGGAATCCACCTGGTCAGACCCAAAATGACGTCTACGCTCATCAGCGTAATGAGGACACGATATCAAAACGTGGCGAACTGTCAGCGGTGCATAACATCTCGAGCACAAAGGATTGTCGCCACCGCATAGTAAATACCCATGCGTAGCATATGTATGCCCAATACGGAGACGGCATAGTGTGACCTCTTCTTGTCGACGTTTGCGACAGGACGAGCCCCATGGTCGTAAACGTTGTTTGATGGTTCGTAGTTTGTTCGCCGACGTCGCATCCCACATAGCTTGCCACTTGCCTAGGAGGAAGGTGGACACCTCTCGGTAGTGGTCAGTGGCGGGGAGTGGCAGCGCTCGAGAGCACGGTGCTTTTGCCGCTCGTTTCGCCGCAGCATCCGCCAATTCATTACCGGAAATGCCAACGTGGCTCGGAAGCCAACATAGAATAACTCGTCGTCCATAGCGTTCCAAATCGGTAAGACGGCTCACAATATCCCGCAGAAGGGGGTTTGATGGATAAAACGTGTTCAGGGCCATAAGACTACTTAAAGAGTCGGTGAAAATGACATGTCGATCACCCCCAGACACTTCGATATAACACAGAGCTTTCGTAATAGCGACAAGTTCCGACGAGTACACCGATGCGTACGTCGGGAGCGAAAACGAGCGGGAGACAGATCCACACACAAAAGCGCTGCCAACGCCGTCCTCTGTTCGAGAGCCGTCAGTATACGTGGCTATCCATCCCTGGAATGTTTCAATATGTTGAAGAGCCCGTGCACAAAATTCTGCTGGAGGGATATCGGATTTCCTGATCTTCGCAAGGGATACATCCACCTCCGGTGTAATCATCTCCCATGGAGGGGTCTCCATGTTCTGGACTGTACGAATTCCCCGAAGCTTAACTCGACTTTCCCGCAGGAGTCTTCGAATTCTAACACCGAATGGGGCGACACTCAGGTTTCGTTCCCCTGAAAAAATGGTCAATAGTCGACGCGAAAAGACGTGCGAAAAGGCCGGATGGTCGGGAAACTGGCGGAGCTTGCAGGCGTAGCGCATTCCTAGCCTCTCTCTGCGCAGAGAGAGAGGCGGCTCGTGCGCTTCGGCTAACAAACTCACGGTGGGCGAAGTGCGGAATGCTCCGGTCGCGATGCGAATAGCGGTGTGATGAACAGTGTCTAGAGTTCGTTTGGTGGAGTTGCGCGATCCGTCATAGATAAAACAGGCGTAGTCTAACTTCGCACGTATCAGTGAGCGGTAAAGCAGAATAAGAGACTCCCGGTCAGCTCCATAGCTAGTGCGAGAAACACACTTTAATATGTTGAGCGATTTAAAACACTTGTCACGGAGTGCTTTCAAATGCTCCTTATAGCTAAGACGTGAATCAAAAGTGATTCCAAGGAACTTCACCGCAGGTGGCATCGGTATCTGCCTGCCATACAACTTGAGACATAGTTCTGCACAGTTACGCCGGCGACAGAAATGTATTGCAGTTGTCTTTTGTGTTGAAAAGCGGAATCCATTCATTACGCCCCACCTCTCGAGCTTCTTCACGGCCAATTGGAGAGATCTAGACATAGTAGATAGCCGGGCTGCGCTACACCAAATAGCGAAGTCGTCTACAAAGAGAGACCGACCAAGTTGTGGTGGAAGGACGTCGCTAATGTCATTTATCATTATGGCAAACAGTGCTACACTTAACACACTTCCCTGTGGCACGCCATTCTCCTGCATACATCTTCTGGACAGTTGGTTGCCAACCCGAACACGGAAATGTCGGCCTGCAAGAAAATTCTGTATAAAAATCCCCATTGACCCCCGGATACCGCATTTATGTAACTTTGTAAGAATGCCATGGCGCCAGGTCGTGTCATAAGCCGCTTCTATGTCAAAGAAGATGGCGCCGACGTGTCGTTTCTGCTTAAATGCTACACGAACTACTGAGTCCAGTGTTAAAATGTGGTCTACAGAAGTCCGGTTCTTCCTAAAACCGCATTGTACATTTGAGAAAAAATCATGCACTTCTAAGAACCACGTTAGTCTGGTAGTTACTAATCGTTCCATTAACTTACATAAACACGAGGTGAGTGATATTGGGCGATAGTGGAGTGGTTCTAGTCCACTTTTGCCCGGCTTCAACACGGGTATCACTAAGGCTCCTCGCCAGGCTACTGGGAAGTCGCCTTGTTGCCACAGATGGTTGAATATGCTTAACAGTACTTCGATCGCACATGGAGGAAGATGCTTTATCATTCCGTTATGAATTAAATCCGGGCCTTCGCATACGTTTCTGAGCTTCGCTATGGCGGAAGTCAGTTCGGCCATTGTGAAAGGCTTGTTATAGGAGATATTTTCGGTTGTGACAAAGTCAGGAGGGTACTTTTCACAATGCAACTTGTGACGCAAGAATTGCGGATCCCAATTGCTGCCACGGCTACGCTCTGATATGGAGAAGGCAATTTCGTTCGCAACATCTACAGACTTAGTTACGTCCCTATTACCCATGCGTAAGACGGGCAGGGGAACGGATGAATACTGGCCTGCAATACGTTTCACTCTGGACCATACTTGTGCTGTCGGGGTACGCTTGTTTATTTGACCTACATATTCTCGCCATGATACTTGTTTTGCTGATCTTATAGTGCGACGTGCAAGAGCCCCGGCTCTCCGAAAGGCAACCATATTTATAGTGTTACTATCTTTACTGAATTTACGATAAGCTCGCTTTCTAGCGCGTATGGCATCTCCACATTCCTCCGTCCACCATGGGACTGGTGTACGCCGTGGAGCACCAGAGGTGCGCGGAATACATGCAGAGGCAGAATGAAGGAGCAGTGACGTAAATTCTTCCATACTGTGTGGATTATTCTGTCTATCAGCAGAGCAAGCTGTTTCCATATGTGTTATGTAATCAGTCCAGTTGGCTTTGCGAAGATTCCATCGCCGCGGCCTCTGTCCAAGGACTGACCCTTCACGATATTCTAGCCATATTGGGAAATGGTCGCTTCCCAGAGGGTCAGTATCAACCGACCAATTAAACATTTGCACAAGCTGGGGACTACATATACTCAGGTCTAGCGCAGAAGTCTGTCCAGACGGCATTGTGAAGTGCGTTCTGGTACCTGTGTTTAAAATACACAACGACTCCTCGTGTAGGAATTTCTCCATCAACCGTCCACGCCCATTGACATCTTCACATCCCCAAACGGTATGATGTGAATTGAAGTCACCTAAGAGTAAAATTGGTTCCGGGAGCTGAGAACAAAGAAGTTTCAGCTCAGTAGATGGAAATGAAGTGCCTGGAGGCAGGTAGATGCTACATAATGAAATACATTTATGACCAAATTGCACCCTGGCAGCAACGGCTTGGAGGCGTGTGTTCATCACTAATGGTTGCGAGGGGAACACTATGGTGGATGCCCAATAGCACTCCACCATGGGAAATAGTGTCGGATGCTACTTCTTTTCGATAGAGGGCGTAGCATTTCACCTGGATTGCGGTGTCCGGCGACAGCTTGGTCTCCTGAAGGCAGAACGCCACCGGACAGACCCTGCCCAGAACTGCTTGCAAGTCATGGGCACTGCTTCTAAAACCCCTGCAGTTCCATTGTAAGACAGTCTGTATAAAGAGTTATGTTAAAAGGGGTTAAGACTTGTCAGTTTATGGCGAACCAGCCGGGGCCCACGGGTTCGATGCTGTGCGCACTCGTGCCCTCGGACTGACTCCGCCGGTCGGCGAGACTGACCAGGGCGAGGGACGCTTCTGACCAGCCTGGGGAGGTGTGGGGGGTGGCCCCATCACCCTCGCAGTCTCTGCGGGATGAAGAGAGCTGGCTTGGAGAGATGAGGACGATGGGGAGCAAGCCCCGCGATCCTTTCTCCTTACATTTGGCGACGTATCCCTTGATCCAGCTCTGGATGTCCGGCCGGAAGCCCCGATGTCCGGGGCCCCTGGGCGGACCTTAATCGGTAGGCGTGATGGGGTCGTTGAGGGTGCTACTACCGGCACCCGGTCGGGGGCCGCGCCCTTCTCTTCGGAGATGGTTGGTGGGGGAGGGGGGGTTGGGGTGGTTCGGGATGGTGTAGGAATGGGTTGGGCAGGTTTAGGGGTGCTGACGGCGGAGGGTATGGATTGGATCCTCGTCGGTTCGACGCGACTCAGAGGCGTTTGTGTCTCGAGGCTTGGTTCCGGAGAGCTCCTGGGCTCTTCCGTAACGGGAATGGAGTACTGGGCGGATGGGGAGGCAGGGAGGGGAGTGCTGAAGGTAGGGGTTAAAGTGGTTGGGGATGGGTTGGGTTTGGTTGTGGATGGACGTGCAGGTCTTTTTCCCCGCTGGACCTGGACCCAGTCTCCTTGAGCAGTTGCTACAGGGTCGGCAACCGAGGACTCTCTCATCACCGTCTGGGGAGAGGACACAGCTTTTTCTTCGATTGGTGTACACTTCATGCCAAAGGCCAGCATTATGGCACTGAGTTGACTTATAATATGGGAAGCACTCATGTGTGTGTATGACTGCATCGGCGACTGTTGTGTGATGTTGGAGTTCAGCTTCACCTTTGCTGCATAGGATATTCTAGGGTGTGCTGCCTCATAAATATCCCGTGCCTCACGGAATGTGATCTTTTTAAAACTTTTTATTGTAACTATTTCCTTTTCTCTCAAGAATATGGGACAAGAACGATCGTACGCGGTGTGGGGTGTTTGGCCTGGGCCGCAGTTTGAACAGTGCGGACTCTCCGCCTCACACTTGTCTTGGACATGCTCTGCAGATCCACACCGTCCACACGTCTCTCGGTTCCGACAATACTGTGACGTGTGGCCAAAACGGGAGCATCGGAAGCATCTCATGGGATTGGGTACAAACACGCGGACCTTCACACGGACATACCCGACGAAAATACACTCTGGAAGATCTGTCATCTGAAAAGTTAAGATGATGTTGTTTGTTGGCTGTAATACCTGTCCTTTTCTAAATGAAATTCTACGGGCCTCCACCACTCCGCATTCACTTAGGCCATCCACAATGTCGGCATCGGAAACATCTCGCAGGTCGTAGCAGTTAATAACTCCTTTTGAGTAATTTTTGGTGTTGTGGGGCTGAATCTCGATACGTACGGTGACTGTTCGCCTGCTGGTTTCATGCCGTTTAGTATATGTTATTTCTGTTGCGTCCATCGCCCTCCTTGCACCCTCAGCAGTTTCAAATTCAACTTCAAGTCCTCCGTCTCTGAGCTTTTCGCACCTTAGCACCGATCCCAGTTTGTCACACGCTTCTTTCCTCTGGAACGGGGTAAGCAATGAAAGCTTTAAGTTTTCCTCGAGTGATTTTATGATCAAAATACGGGGTGTCGGCAGACACGCTCGTTGGCCTGGTCCTCCATGCGCTACACTCATTGTTCTCGCAGTTCGGGTTGTCTGTCCCCTACTGGAGGGGACAGGTGGGTTTTTTATGTTGGAAGTTGCCATGCAGTGTTTTTGTTTCCACTCCCCGGGCGCCCCACCGCATAGGGCCCTACTGAGGGGACGCCTGGGTCCCGCGGACGGGAGGTCGCCAGGCGCCCGAGGAGCTATACGGGGCAGGCGGCGCCTTCGCCCGGCCGGGAGAGAGATACTCACCACCCCGACCGGGATCCAGCACCGCCCACCCCTTGACCCCAGCCGGCCGGGCCATCAGGCACTGGGACGAAACCCAGGCCCCGACCCGAGGCGACAAGCCACTTGGTCCGTATGGGGCCATACGGGCCCGCCCGCCCCTCCGGGATATCGGGACCAAAGAGGCGTGTTGGTCCCCCGTCACAACTAGCACCGTGCGGCGGGGGACCTCAACCTCCAGGACTCCGTCAACCCCGGGGGACGGGCCGAGGGGGCGCGGCTACCCCGATAAAACTGAGCTGGTGGGCAGGGCCGGGGAAGTTGCCCTGCCTGCTCATAGTAGGGATAGTTGGTGTTGCAGGGCCAGATGAGGGACATGGATGTTGGGATGATATGGGAATTGGAATGGGAGCGTATGGACGGAAGGAAGAGGTGGCTGTGGTGACCCGAGGGAGCGCCATTTCCCTAGCCAGCCGTGTAACGAGGCCGGCCCCACTGCGGGCTGATTGCATGTGAGCTTTCTGCAATCTGGATGTTGATCTGCTGTTGCCACTTACCATTGTGGTGCATGTGCTGCTGCATCATCATGTGTTCATAAATTATGCGCTGTTCATTCATTGGTACTCCGCTGCATGCCATGGTACTCTGTTGCTGATGATCAATCGACGAACTTGCTGGTCTAATATGAAGTTCAGCACACTTCACCAACTTCTGCAGATATTATAGTTGATCGGATCTTGTAATACCGGTCCACAGCACTTGGCAGTAATGCTTTACCTCAATAATGCAGGTCCACAGACTCTGAGAAATAGATGAAGCAGTATTTGTCAGTACTAAAAACAGTGACAAATCCAAATGCTATCAAGTGTCAACCAAATACCCCCTTTCCAGGAAGTGTGGTTTTCTCCCACGCAATTTGTATTTGCTGAACATGAGGGCAGAGTTATAAAATTGAGAGTGCCTTACGTTAGGACTGCTAAATACCTTTGTGGGATGTCAAAAACAAATACTTCTCAGAATTAAATGTTAAACTCTTTCAGGTCTAATGTTCTCTGGACCATCTCCATAGCAAGAACAAGAGGTGCATATGCCCTAACATCCATGACCCATGTGCATTGATGAGCCCTGGCCGAACAAGTGCAACATATTGGATTGCTTAAGTCTGCTTTGATCGCAAGGACAGTTCATCAAGTTTTAAATGGCCATTGTCTAACAATACAGGCGTAGTGAATTTAACAGCAGCTTAATTGATCATTTTGGTATTCACTTGCAAAATATACCACAAAACAGGTGTATCTTTGACCATGAGAAAGGACTGACTGCCTTATGTCAAATGTCAAATCAGGTCAGATTATAGGTTTTAGGCATGAACAGCATAATCCAAAAATATGGGTTAGAAAACCTGCATAGATCTTGTCAACAAAAATTGTCATGACGCTTCATACCAGCCAGGTACAACAATATTTATATCACCAAGGAACTGGTCTTCATTTGCAGCATACTTTCCAAGCATCCACACGTCAGGAGCTCTTGTGTACACGTCAGCGTTGTAAACAAATATGCACATACACAAAACCTTCCCAAGTGGTTTTGTGCTAATTTTAACGTACTAAAATGAACGGAGAGTTGGAAAATCCCAGTTGTGCGATTTATTCGTCGCACTTCCGTATATCAAGCCCCGCGTTTACCTGGATTTTTCATCCTTCAGACTGGCCGAAAAGGCCCACACATGAACATATGAATAATTCCTTGTACTGCGCGCGGCATAGCGCTATTGTCCTCTTATAATGTGTACAAAATGATGAGACGTTCAAATATTCGCTTTGGTCTTTAATTTATCCATCATGCTCGCCAGTATTCATCCACAAATTCCCCTGTATTTTCATGTTTTTCATCCTCCTGGAATGTGCCAGCCTTAGGATGAAACTATTCATCCCATGTTCTTGATAAACAATGTTTGCTAATATTTGCAGTATTTGTGAAATGTATTAATGTAAGGTTAAGATAAATGAAGAAACAATTCTAATTATATTTCTCTGTTTAGATCTGAAGAGAATCATATATTAATATCGGAACATTTTATAAATTATATTTTTCTTCAAAATACATGCCTACAATTGTGACGCACACAAGATTTCTTTTTAAAAAAACCTGAGCCATCGTAAGTCGCTGAATAGGATCGAGGTTTGGGTATTTCTGTATTTATTAATGTATATTTGTATGCCTGCATTTTTTGCCTGTAATCAGTGCTGAGATGATTAGTATAAATTCTTCGCCTGTAGACTCAGTCATGATATTCAACGCTGTTAATGGTTCAGCTCATGGGTCGATCCAGCCAGCCCGTTGTCATTCAGCTTGGATTGTGTAAGATTTAATAAATCGCTGACGCTAAATACCTGATTTGTATGGTTTAGGTGCACGCTCTAGTTGAAAACAATACTTTTTCTTGAAATAAAATGTTCTGTTTTTCTGAAGAGCTTGAGTAAAGGATAATTTTAGTTCAAATCAGGCTACCTATGTTGGTGATACCCCATCACCTTGCTCCAAATCCCTCCTGCATTAGCTGACAATTACTTGGGTTTGGCCAATGTCATGATTCAACCCTTAAGTGTGTCAGCTCAGCCGAATTTCTGGTTATGCTACAGCTTTACATGTTTTTTTTTTTTTTTAAAGACGCATGGTATGAGTTTGTATTTCATGGATTCATGCATATTCATAGATTGCTGCACTTATGTTCATGCTATATAATCCTCTGCATTGTGAGGATACACTGTGAACTTCATGCCTAGCTTCATGAAGATACACATCAAGTCCATTATACAATAATTTTCAACCTGCCAGGAACATCTTCACTTCAGGTCCATTAGGTTTTGTCATGATATGCATTTGTCTCAAAACCCATTCTACATTCACCTGAGAGTGAGACTATTGATGCCTGCTGGAAAAACAAAAGACAAGGATGAAAACACTGCAAACATGCACTTTATTTCCATCACAACAACCACCATCTGTGTCTGTAATATGTTTATGAAAAGATGAAAGTCATCACCAAGGATGAAGACCTAAAACTTCCATTAACTGTGACTTTCAATGCAAACGGCGATTTTCTTTTTCACTGGGTACCTAACAACAAACAGATATTGAAAGTCACTTCCTGATGGTTTCCTTAAGCCAGCTGCTCTTTGAATCCAAAAATATTGCATGTGCACTTCTCAAGCTCCATATACAAAGGATCAGCAGAACCATGTGATCAGGCCTTCATATTTTGATGGAGCCCATCATTTGTGAATACCACTAACTTTTTGTAATTTATGAGCTGAACATGTGTGAGACATTCACAGGTAGGTGTTCAGGAAAATGAACGTGTTCGGATACTGGTAATATTTACCTCTTGGTTGACACATACTGCCAAGGTTAGTGATTTGTAGAGGTGTAGTGGGAGTGATGTCAAGGAGTCAGGGAAGTTACACCACAGGTGTCAGGTTTCAACGACTGGTTAGGTTAGGTTGGGTTGTGCTGGTGATATGAATTAAGACAATGAATCCTGATTCCAATGACATCACTTCCCTAGCCCTGTTCGGCAGGCATCTATACGGTGCAGTCGGTGCAGGCGAAAAGTAAGGAACCAATCAGACGCGTCAGAGTTTCGCCTCATTCATTTTTATATGACGTCATACATTGGTAGACGGTGCAGTCGGTGCAGGCGGAAAACCACGTAATCTTCGACTGCAAGTTAACTTGTGCGTGGATGATGTAGTTGAGACAAGGTTGGAGTAGCATGGGCTACGGACGGGGCATAGGTAGATACATACTTCCAGGAAGATTTTATGCATGGCATGGCTGCCAGTTAAATTGTGCACTCTTAAGCCCAAATAATCAATCAATGAGATTGATACTTACTTTTTTATCATTACAGCCTTGTTCTTCCAAAACGTTGCTGAGAAATCGAATGGCTTTAACTCAAGGTTATTTGCCCTTTACCTTGGCCTTTGGTACCTATTTCTGTAGAAGCCCCTGAGCACAAGTTGGGAAAACATGTCGAGTAGACTTATTGAATATTACCTGGCAGTATATTCACCTACCATTTCTTTGGTAAATCACATGTAAGCAAGGTATTCCCTATTTCATGTCACACCATGTAGCATCGGCACAATGGATGATCCAAAATCATTTTGTGACAATGATATTTCACAATACAGCATCAGTAGGTTTTAGGCGATGCATTGGTAATGGGCTTTGGGTGACCTAACATCAGTGC
The DNA here is from genome assembly GCA_034440575.1 of Imbricaverruca yamaguchii. Lineage (NCBI taxonomy): Eukaryota > Metazoa > Arthropoda > Thecostraca > Neoverrucidae > Imbricaverruca > Imbricaverruca yamaguchii. The sequence goes on along the minus strand of JAOTOL010001472.1, from coordinate 441,214 downwards.
AATTTAGAATACCCAACATCAGTAGGCTATATCATACAGGCAACCAAACATGAACTTCTTTTTGTTGATCATGCATTGGAAGGCCAGGTCAGGTTTTTGCAGACAATTTAGCCTTTTTATTTATTGCATATATCCCCATTAAAGTCATATGTTCAGCCCCACACCTTTCCCATCTTTAGGTGGAGAAAGAGGGAATAACATGCATCTTCATTGTTATGCATGGGTGTTAAAACTTAAATAACCAACCAATCATTGGTGCCCATGTTCTTTGTGGTTTCAGTGAAATTCCCAAGAAATCATCCACCAACATCACAGCCATCTAACCTTACCTATCCACACATGTCCCACACAGCATCCATGCTTACCATACCTTTCAAGCCCTATTCACTGGATCCTGCACAACATACATGTGGATCAAGTACCCTACCAATAATTTTCCAACTCCACCATTGCCTGCTTAAAGGGGCCTGGACCATGCACACTAACATCAAAAATCTCATGTCATCCACCACTAATTAGAACAATAAACAATGTCCAGCCTAAAAATTTGTCCACCCGACTTTTAAATACAGTTAATGAGGGACCCCCACAGCACCAGCATGCAGCCTATTCCACTTAGCAACAACCCTTTTCCTGAAGACCTGCTGTAGCTTTACTGTCTTACACCTTGATTTGTGTAACATGGATTGATGGGGGACAAGTGGTCTGGGGGTAAGTTGCTCGTTTCACGATCGAAAGGTTGTGGGTTCGTGTCTCACCTGTCGCTACTCTTCACCCGCGACCAATCGGCGTGAGAGATTGGCGACGCTACGGTCAACGGTCAATGTGTCGAAAAACCAAGAACCAACCAACATGGATCGATGACCTCTATAGGCGAAGATCATTCAGATTTACCTGATAGACCTGATGATTGACTAGCCCTTTAATAATTTTGTACATTTCAGTCACATCACTCCTTAACCTCCTCTACTTTAGTGAGTACATATATAATGCCATAAGACTTTCCACATATTCTAAGTTACCTAGTCCACTGATGAGTCCAATGACCTTGCAGTGCTCACAGGTCCAACTTGTCTTGTTGGAATTATTTTTCCTGCCAATTTAAAAGTATGTATTTGCAGAGGGAATAAGTGGTCACATGCAATTATATAGTATAACAATATGCATCCAACAAGTCGGTAGTGCTGTCAAGAACACTTCCCTTTTGCCAATATATGGGAAGCGCATCAGCGCCGATTTTTGTGGTCCGGCGGTGCGATAAAAAAAACTTTAACAGCCCATAACTTAAAACATGTCTGCCGATTTTCATTTTTCTTGCTTGAAACAATGTGTCCGTCATTTCTAAGTAGATATGGAAAAATGGCGTATATTGGTCGGTACATAATGGAGTTGAGTACGAAAAATCGGAGGGGTGGGCGGATTTCGCCCTCAACCCCTCCAGGGCATGTGTTAACTTGTCATGAACTTGACCTGACTTGACCTCGGTGACCTGACATGACTTTGAAACAATGTAGCATCACAATATACATCAAACAAATCTCTAATGTTGCCAATAACACTTCCTTTTTGCCAATATACGGGAAGCGCATCAGTGCCGATATTTGTAGACTGGCGGTGATTTTTTTTGGATTTTACCGACGCCTAACTCGAAAGATTTTCGGTAGATTATCATTTTTCTTACCTCAAACAACGCGCCATTCATTTATTAGCAGGTACTCAAATAATGGCGCATATCGGCCAGTAAAATATGGAGTTATCTGTGAAAAACCGTAAGGGTGGGCGGATTTCGCCCCCCCCCCCCCTCCAGGGTGCATGTTAACTGTGCATAACCAACCATCCATCACCCATCGCCCAAACTAATCGTTCACCCATGTTTCCAAATGCATCATTCAAAATCTGAACGAAGGCATGAAGCAGCTGACCCTCATCCACTTCATCATCATAAGTTATAGCGAAAGGTTCTAAATCATGATTAAGCTGGCATTATGGCCCACAACCATCATACAAAATACAGATGAAAGTGGGCCAACCCAACACAACTTTAGCCAGGGATTAAACACGGTGCCCACAACTGCACTACAAATGTATCATGTCTGTCACATTTGTTGACTGCAGATGCAATATTGTGTTTGGAGTGACATCATAGTTCTGACTGCACCAACTGCACCATATAGATGCTTGCAGAACAGGGCTCCTGGCTCCTGTGCAGAGTGGGAAACTCACTTTCCAGGTTTGGAGTTGGAGTGCAAACAGATTTCTTCCAGAGTATATTTTCATGGACATATTATTTTTATGCATGGAATCTATTTGCTGGTAACCGATGGGAAAATCATATGTCAGTGTAAAATAATTGACCATGTGGCCTGGAAATTCACAGTTAATGGAATTGTGTATTTCATCCTTGTCTTAGGTTTTTACCATTTTGATACATGTGTGGGCAGTCATTATACACACGACTGCTAAAAAATGTAAAATGCATGTGACTGAAGTGAAAGGCACTCCGCTTTTTTAATCCTTCAGCGGCGATCCTTTATTTTCATCCAATCTTTCACTATTCCCAAGCACCTTCTTTCTTCATCCACACAGTTAATGGTGAAGTAGTTTTAGGACACTGTCATATGCACCTAGTCAGCACCTATGTAATATGTATAAGTAATACACATCATTTTTGGTTACATCAAAGCATAGAAACGAAGTGAACAATGGATGGCACCACAAGACAGGGAGTCATGATGATCAGCTCAGCTTTGTCTCTCGTAACTCATAGGAGCAATGTGCTTTCTCAGTACAAGGCTAGCCAAATGAAAAGCAAACACAAATAATTCATGCTTCACCCTCAGCTCAGAATGCACACCTACCTACATACTCAGTCAATTCCATGCACAATACAGACCAGACTGCACTACCTCACACACAACAGTCAGAAGCGATGGCTGTGCCAATGCAAAGGATCAGTCAAGGTCTTGTGTTTGCAGTATGGTACTGTTAAACATGTTCAAAGTTGCTAAAAGTTATGACATCATTTAAAAAATACCTTGCATTGACTGGTTGAAACAGTTTTCAGAACAGAAAATGCTAACAAAGCAAATTCCGATCAGCAGCCTCTGGGACTCTCGAAGTCGTCTCTTAAAACAGTTAGTTTTTCCCACTATGGGGTGGCTCAAGAGCAGGATTCTGGAGACACATCAGCAGAATTTGTAGCGACCAGATACCACTGTTCAGTGTGCAGGCACAAGGTTTGGCACATTGTCATTGGCATTTCCACTGGTTGTGGTGAGGTGTGGTGTGTTCTGGTGTTGTCTGTGTGCTTGATGGTATGTAAAGTGGCTAGTTTATTTGGTAATGGTAAGTAGAATGACATGTTTGGTGGATGTTTTATTCAATCTTGAATGAGTTTTTTAGTGGTATTTTTGTTCCTTCTGCATGTTTGGGTCATGGTACATCTGGAGCCCATTTTATCTAAATTTGTTTGTCTGTTTTAAGAGATGTTTCAAGAGATGAAATCTCTTAAGAAGTGCCTTAATTCCACCCTGCTCCTGTGACATCACTATTTCACACTGCATACCTCTTTAGAAATAACTAGTATCAGCAGGTAAATCTATATTCTTCAGCCAACACCTACTGCCAAGTGATTTATATAGACATTTATGTAGATGATTTATAGAGGTATGATATATAGAGGTGTGCAGTGGGGAATAGTGACATCACAGTAGTCAGGTGTTGATGATTGGTTTGGTTAGGTTTGGTTAGGTTATGTTAGGTAAAAATATAACCTAACCAAACCAGTTCTCAGTTAGGTTAGGTTAGGTTAGGACCCAACCTACCCTAACACCCAACTCCTGTAATGTCACTGTTCCACTGTACACCTCTTTACAAATCACTAACCTTGGCAGTATGTGTCAGCCAAAATGTAAAGACTACCCTTGGCAGTGAGTGTCAGCTGAATAGTAAAGATCTCCCAGAGACCCCTCTTCCCCAGAGTAGCATCATTTAGGGCATCTCAGGAATAAAAAGCCTATGCTTAGCAAAGCATGACACAACATAAATAATAAAGTATGGCAGTGAGAATTCAACCAATTGATTGATTATTTGGGCTTAAGGGCAAGATCATTTAGCACCCATGAGAGAATTCAACCAATAGATGGAATTGATTCTTTGTTGTTTGGTTGGTTGCTTATTGGGTTTAAGGGTGCATCAACTGCAGAGGTCATGCAGCACCCACTTACTCCAAAGGGTTCTACCCCAAACATACACTAAGAGCAAATTAACTTGACTGTATTTTCTAATCATCGAGGACAGGTCATCATATGCTTTTGACCATTCCCTCAACCCTTTCTAAATCTCAGCAAATCTCATTAAGATTGGAACTGACTTTTCAGATGAGATTGCTGGTGAAAATGGTGCACATTTTGCCACATTATGGGCAGGGTTGGAACTCAAGAACGCTGGGATGTACACTTATCTATATATAATTCGATATCCCGGCTGGAAGAAATAATTGCAAGGTTTTCAATACTCGCCCACACAAATCACACATTCAGTCTTACACACCCACCTTACACTATCGAGGAGAGCCTACTGACACGCCTTGCACCGATGAAATCGGAACTGAGATTTCTGGAGGATAAAATACGCGTATATGAAGTACGTGCAATTGGCTTCCTACACACAGGCAAACAGATGCAGCGCAGCCCACCTGGCATGGCCCTCCCCCGAATGCAACAAAGAACCGGCGCGGCTTAGCCGAACGGCACAAGGTTATTTAAAAACTACTTTGTTGCCCAGAGCTGTTGCCGTGCCCATGCTCAGAAACTATCGAACCAAATTCCACCAAACCTTCACTGATCAATTCAGTGTTGTCGATTTACTTGGACCTTTGAATATGGGGACCCTTACCATTACGCAAAGCTATTAAATTAACCCTCAAACTTGGAGCGGCCATTTTGAAATAATTTTCAAAGTGCTGCGGCGCCCATGCTCGTAAACCGCTCTAGCGAATTCAACAAAACCTTCACCAATCGATCCAGCATAGTCGATTTACCCGGGATTCTACAATATGGTGACCTTTACCTTGCCCTAAGGTCCCAGATTAAGTACATCTTCATTTTGAATTATCGCGGTGCCCATGCTCCTCAACTACTGAACCAAATTTCATGAAACCTTCACCAATAGACGTGACATGGCCGATATACTTCGGACTTTTGGATGTGGTGAACTTGCCCTTAGGTCAAGGTTATCAAAAAAGCAAAAAAAAAAACATTTAAGACTATTAACCACGCCCATACTCATAAACTACGCAGTACAACTTCATACAACCTTCGCCAATCGACGTAACGTGATCGATATACGAGGGACTTTGAGTATGGTAACATTGGCTTCAGGTTAAGGCCACCAAAATACACAAAATCGTTTTGGTGGCTATTTGACCCGCCCATACTCCGAAGGTGCCGAACTGAATTTGATGAAACATTCACCAATCGACGTGGAATGGCCGATATACTTCGTCGTTTAAATCTGGTGACCTTGGCCTTCGATCAAGGTCATCAAAAATCCATCAAACTCTTTTTACGGGTTGTTGCGCCGCCCATACTTCGAAAGTACGGAAGCGAATTTCATAAAAACTTCCCCAATCGACGTGACTTGGTACTTTTCAATATGGTGACCTCGGCCTTGGGTCAAGGTCATCAAAAATGCATGAACCCTTTCTAAGGGTTGTTGCGCCACCCATGCTCCGAAAGTACAAGACCGAATTTAATGAAGCCTTCACCAATCGACGTGACGTGGCCAATATACTTGGGACTTTTCAATATGCTGACCTCGGCATTAGGTCAAGTTCATCAAAAAGGGTTCTATGCATATTTGATCACCTTAACTTAAGGCCGATGTCACCATATTCAAACGTCCCAAGTATATCGACCACGTCACGTCGATTGGTGAAGGTTTCATGCCATTCAGTTTCGTACTTTCGGAGCATGGGCGGCGCAACCCTTAAAATGAGTTTTATACATCTTTGACAACCTTGACCGAAGGCAAAGGTCGCCAGGTTTAAACGTCGGAGTATATGGGCCATTCCACGTCTACTGGTGAATGTTTCATCAAATTCGGTTCAATACCTTCGGAGTATGGGCGTGTCAAATAGCCACCAAAACGATTGTGTATTTTGGTGGCCTTGACCTAAATCCAAGGTCACGATATTCAAAGCCCCACGTTTATCGATCACGTTATGTCGATTGGTGAAGGTTTTATTTTTAAAAAATATATTGCGTAGTTTCTCAGTATGGGCGAGGTTAAAAGTCTTTAAAATGGTTTTGTGCTTTTTTGATGATCTTGACCTAAGGCCAAGATCACCATATTCAAGTCCCAAGTATATCGGCCATGTCACGTCTATTGGTGAAGGTTTAAGAAAATTCGGTTCAGTAGGTTAGGAGCATGGACACTAGGGCACAGCGCCCTTGATAAATTTTGGATTCGAGATTCGGCCCTACGATTTTGAGATGTAATCGAGTGTGCTGATTCCAAATTCGAAAGCCGTTCTTGGATCAAAGCATTTTCTGGTCCGCAAATTTACACTTTTCTGCAGGCATGTTTCCTAACTTTATGCTAAATATGGGACTATGGACACAAAGACATGTCTGAAAGTTGTGTGACTGTTATATTCGTGATGTTCACACCAAAATACCTATGATTACCACTTTTCAGCGCGCTAAAGCGTATATTGGATGTATTTCTGACGGTTTCTCTGGTCCGTCCGACACATTTCTCACTAACGCCATCTATAGGTGTTTTTTTCATGAACTCGGAAAATTGACTCATTGAACTAGACATATATCAAAAGCCTGTCCAGTATACATCTAAAATTTACACTAACGAACTGAAAACTGATGCATAGGTTCCCACAGGGGCGGATCCAGGGGGAGGCAATAGTTGGTATGTTGAAAAAAGCAAAGGCAGGTTCGTATACACAATACAAAAAGTGAACACGTTTCTTGAAAACTTCAAATAACATAAAACAAGCTTTGAAGTATCATAGTAATCGTTTGTAATGTAGGAAAACATTGCATAACACAGGACTACCGTTTAGTGATCGGCTGATGGAAATAATAGAAATACACACAGGAGAACTGCCACTCAGACACATTATCACTTCTCTGGACGGCCCGACAAACGCAAGGGACGGATTTCAAGGCCCTGTTGGAAAGATGCATTCGAAGGTTGAAGACATGAGGTATGACCCAGCGTTTGAACGGCTAGCTGAAGGCGAGGAATATGTGGATATCCCAGAGGATGTACTTGACAGCATGTCAACAGACCAGAAGGTCTCTTACGAACTGTGTCGGGCGGTGAAAGCTGATTGATTGATTATTTGGGCTTAAGGGCGCGCGGACTACTAAGGTCATTTTGCGCCCATAACTCGTGTAGCTAACAAAGTACAGTATCCAACTTTACGTCGTTCGTAGCCGTCAACATGGTCTTATTGTGGTACAAAGTTTACATGCGAGGAGAATATATTGCGGAGAACGACACTGAAGATAAGAAGTCCATCAATCGTCCCGACTGGACAATACTCGAGTTGTCGGAGAGAATATCGCTAATGGAATCCACCTGGTCAGACCCAAAATGACGTCTACGCTCATCAGCGTAATGAGGACACGATATCAAAACGTGGCGAACTGTCAGCGGTGCATAACATCTCGAGCACAAAGGATTGTCGCCACCGCACAGTAAATACCCATGCGTAGCATATGTATGCCCAATACGGAGACGGCATAATGTGACCTCTTCTTGTCGACGTTTGCGACAGGACGAGCCCCATGGTCGTAAACGTTGTTTGATGGTTCGTAGCTTGTTCGCCGACGTCGCATCCCACATAGCTTGCCACTTGCCTAGGAGGAAGGTGGACACCTCTCGGTAGTGGTCAGTGGCGGGGAGTGGCAGTGCTCGAGAGCACGGTGCTTTTGCCGCTCGTTTCGCCGCAGCATCCGCCAATTCATTACCGGAAATGCCAACGTGGCTCGGAAGCCAACATAGAATAACTCGTCGTCCATGGCGTTCCAAATCGGTAAGACGGCTCACAATATCCCGCAGAAGGGGGTTTGATGGATAAAACGTGTTCAGGGCCATAAGACTACTTAAAGAGTCGGTGAAAATGACATGTCGATCACCCCCAGACACCTCGATATAACACAGAGCTTTCGTAATAGCGACAAGTTCCGACGAGTACACCGATGCGTACGTCGGGAGCGAAAACGAGCGGGAGACAGATCCACACACAAAAGCGCTGCCAACGCCGTCCTCTGTTCGAGAGCCGTCAGTATACGTGGCTATCCATCCCTGGAATGTTTCAATATGTTGAAGAGCCCGTGCACAAAATTCTGCCGGAGGGATATCGGATTTCCTGATCTTCGCAAGGGATACATCCACCTCCGGTGTAATCATCTCCCATGGAGGGGTCTCCATGTTCTGGACTGTACGAATTCCCCGAAGCTTAACTCGACTTTCCCACAGGAGTCTTCGAATTCTAACACCGAATGGGGCGACACTCAGGTTTCGTTCCCCTGAAAAAATGGTCAATAGTCGACGCGAAAAGACGTGCGAAAAGGCCGGATGGTCGGGAAACTGACGGAGCTTGCAGGCGTAGCGCATTCCTAGCCTCTCTCTGCGCAGTGAGAGAGGCGGCTCGTGCGCTTCGGCTAACAAACTCACGGTGGGCGAAGTGCGGAATGCTCCGGTCGCGATGCGAATAGCGGTGTGATGAACAGTGTCTAGAGTTCGTTTGGTGGAGTTGCGCGATCCGTCATAGATAAAACAGGCGTAGTCTAACTTCGCACGTATCAGTGAGCGGTAAAGCAGAATAAGAGACTCCCGGTCAGCTCCATAGCTAGTGCGAGAAACACACTTTAATATGTTGAGCGATTTAAAACACTTGTCACGGAGTGCTTTCAAATGCTCCTTATAGCTAAGACGTGAATCAAAAGTGATTCCAAGGAACTTCACCGCAGGTGGCATCGGTATCTGCCTGCCATACAACTTGAGACATAGTTCTGCACAGTTACGCCGGCGACAGAAATGTATTGCAATTGTCTTTTGTGTTGAAAAGCGGAATCCATTCATTACGCCCCACCTCTCGAGTTTCTTCACGGCCAATTGGAGAGATCTAGACATAGTAGATAGCCGGACTGCGCTACACCAAATAGCGAAGTCGTCTACAAAGAGAGACCGACCAAGTTGTGGTGGAAGGACGTCGCTAATGTCATTTATCATTATGGCAAACAGTGCTACACTTAACACACTTCCCTGTGGCACGCCATTCTCCTGCATACATCTTCTGGACAGTTGGTTGCCAACCCGAACACGGAAATGTCGGCCTGCAAGAAAATTCTGTATAAAAATCCCCATTGACCCCCGGATACCGCATTTATGTAACTTTGTGAGAATGCCATGGCGCCAGGTCGTGTCATAAGCCGCTTCTATGTCAAAGAAGATGGCGCCGACGTGTCGTTTCTGCTTAAATGCTACACGAACTACTGAGTCCAGTGTTAAAATGTGGTCTACAGAAGTCCGGTTCTTCCTAAAACCGCATTGTACATTTGAGAAAAAATCATGCACTTCTAAGAACCACGTTAGTCTGGTAGTTACTAATCGTTCCATTAACTTACATAAACACGAGGTGAGTGATATTGGGCGATAGTGGAGCGGTTCTAGTCCACTTTTGCCCGGCTTCAACACGGGTATCACTAAGGCTCCTCGCCAGGCTACTGGGAAGTCGCCTTGTTGCCACAGATGGTTGAATATGCTTAACATTACTTCGATCGCACATGGAGGAAGATGCTTTATCATTCCGTTATGAATTAAATCCGGGCCTTCGCATACGTTTCTGAGCTTCGCTATGGCGGAAGTCAGTTCGGCCATTGTGAAAGGATTGTTATAGGAGATATTTTCGGTTGTGACAAAGTCAGGAGGGTACTTTTCACAATGCAACTTGTGACGCAAGAATTGCGGATCCCAATTGCTGCCACGACTACGCTCTGATATGGAGAAGGCAATTTCATTCGCAACATCTACAGATTTGGTTACGTCCCTATTTCCCATGCGTAAGACGGGCAGGGGCACGGATGAATACTGGCCTGCAATACGTTTTACTCTGGACCATACTTGTGCTGTCGGGGTATGCTTGTTTATTTGACCTACATATTCTCGCCATGATACTTGTTTTGCTGATCTTATAGTGCGACGTGCAAGAGCCCTGGCTCTCCGAAAGGCAACCATATTTATAGTGGTACTATCTTTACTGAATTTACGATAAGCTCGCTTTCTAGCGCGTATGGCATCTCCACATTCCTCCGTCCACCATGGGACTGGTGTACGCCGTGGAGCACCAGAGGTGCGCGGAATACATGCAGAGGCAGAATTAAGGAGCAGTGACGTAAATTCTTCCATACTGTGTGGATTATTCTGTCTATCAGCAGAGCAAGCTGTTTCCATATGTGTTATGTAATCAGTCCAGTTGGCTTTGCGAAGATTCCATCGCCGCGGCCTCTGTCCAAGGACTGACCCTTCACGATATTCTAGCCATATTGGGAAATGGTCGCTTCCCAGAGGGTCAGTATCAACCGACCAATTAAACATTTGCACAAGCTGGGGACTACATATACTCAGGTCTAGCGCAGAAGTCTGTCCAGACGGCATTGTGAAGTGCGTTCTGGTACCTGTGTTTAAAATACACAACGACTCCTCGTGTAGGAATTTCTCCATCAGCCGTCCACGCCCATTGACATCTTCACATCCCCAAACGGTATGATGTGAATTGAAGTCACCTAAGAGTAAAATTGGTTCCGGGAGCTGAGAACACAGAAGTTTCAGCTCGGTAGATGGAAATGAAGTGCCCGGAGGCAGGTAAATGCTACATAATGAAATACATTTATGACCAAATTGCACCCTGGCAGCAACGGCTTGGAGGCGTGTGTTCATCACTAATGGTTGCGAGGGAACACTATGGTGGATGCCCAATAGCACTCCACCGTGGGAAATAGTGTCGGATGCTACTTCTTTTCGATAGAGGGCGTAGCATTTCACCTGGATTGCGGTGTCCGGCGGCAGCTTGGTCTCCTGAAGGCAGAACGCCACCGGACAGACCCTGCCCAGAACTGATTGCAAGTCATGGGCACTGCTTCTAAAACCCCTGCAGTTCCATTGTAAGACAGTCTGTATAAAGAGTTATGTTAAAAGGGGTTAAGACTTGTCAGTTTATGGCGAACCAGCCGGGGCCTACGGGTTCGATGCTGTGCGCACTCGTGCCCTCGGACTGACTCCGCCGGTCGGCGAGACTGGCCAGGGCGAGGCACGCTTCTGGCCAGCCTGGGGAGGTGTGGGGGGTGGCCCCATCACCCTCGCAGTCTCTGCGGGATGAAGAGAGCTGGCTTGGAGAGATGAGGACGATGGGGAGCAAGCCCCGCGATCCTGTCTCCTTACATTTGGCGACGTATCCCTCGATCCAGCTCTGGATGTCCGGCCGGAAGCCCCGATGTCCGGGGCCCCTGGGCGGACCTTAATCGGTAGGCGTGATCGGGTCGTTGAGGGTGCTACTACCGGCACCCGGTCGGGGGCCACGCCCTTCTCTTCGGAGATGGTTGGTGGGGGAGGGGGAGTTTGGGTGGTTCGGGATGGTGTAGGAATGGGTTGGGCAGGTTTAGGGGTGCTAACGGCGGAGGGTGTGGATTGGATCCTCGTCGGTTCGACGCGACTCAGAGGCGTTTGTGTTTCGAGGCTTGGTTCCGGAGAGCTCCTGGGCTCTTCCCTAACGGGAATGGAGTACTGGGCGGATGGGGAGGCAGGGATGGGAGTGCTGAAGGTAGGGGTTAAAGTGGTTGGGGATGGGTTGGGTTTGGTTGTGGATGGACGGGCAGGTCTTTTTCCCCGCTGGACCTGGACCCAGTCTCCTTGAGCAGTCGCTACAGGGTCGGCAACCGAGGACTCTCTCATCACCGTCTGGGGAGAGGGCACAGCTTTTTCTTCGATTGGTGTACACTTCATGCCAAAGGCCAGCATTATGGCACTGAGCTGACTTATAATATGGGAAGCACTCATGTGTGTGTGTGACTGCATCGGCGACTGTTGTGTGATGTTGGAGTTGAGCTTCACCTTTGCTGCATAGGATATTTTAGGGTGTGCTGCCTCATAAATATCCCGCGCCTCACGGAATGTGATCTTTTTAAAACTTTTTATTGTAACTATTTCCTTTTCTCTTAAGAATATGGGACAAGAACGATCGTACGTGGTGTGGGGTGTTTGGCCTGGGCCGCAGTTTGAACAGTGCGGACTCTCCGCCTCACATTTGTCTTGGACATGCTCTGGAGATCCACACCGTCCACATGTCTCTCGGTTCCGACAATACTGTGACGTGTGGCCAAAACGGGAGCATCGGAAGCATCTCATGGGATTGGGTACAAACACGCGGACCTTCACACGGACATATCCGACGAAAATAAACTCGGGAAGATCTGTCATCTGAAAAGTTAAGATGATGTTGTTTGTTGGTTGGAGTACCTGTCCTTTCCTAATTGAAATTCTGCGGGCCTCTACTACTCCGCACTCTCTTAGGCCATCTACGATGTCGGCATCTGAAACATCTCGTAGGTCATAACAGTTAATAACTCCTTTGGAGTAATTTTTTGTGTTGTGGGGCTGAATCTCGACACGTACAGTGACTGTTCGCCTGCTGGATTCATGTCGTCTAGTGTATGTTATTTCTGTTGCGTCCATCGCCCTCTTTGCACCTTCAGCAGTTTCAAATTCGACTTCTAACCCTCCGTCTCTGAGTTTTTCGCACCTGAGCACCGACCCTAGCTTGTCACACGCTTCCTTCCTTTGGAACGGAGTAAGCAGCGTAAGTTTCAAATTTTCTTCCAGCGATTTTACGATCAGAATACGTGGTGCAGGCAGACCCACTTGGAGGCCGGGACCTCTATACACTCCACTCGTTGTCCTGGTAAGCCGGGTTGTCTGTCCCCTACTGGAGGGGACAGGTGGGTTGTTTTTTTAAATTGGAGTTTGCCATTAAGTATTTCTTAGTTTCCGCTCCCCGGGCACCCCACCGCATAGGGCCCTACTGAGGGGACGCCTGGGTCCCGCGGACGGGAGGTCGCCAGGCGACCGAGGAGCTATACGGGGCAGGCGGCGCCTTCGCCCGGCCGGGAGAGAGATACTCACCACCCCGACCGGGGTCCAGCACCGCCCACCCCTTGACCCCAGCCGGCCGGTCCGGCAAGCACCAAGCCGAGACCTAGGCCCCCAGACCGAGGCGACCAGCCACTTGGCCCGCGTGAGGCCCCACGGACCCGCCCGCCCCTCCGGGATATCAGGACCACAGAGGTGTGTTGGTCCCCCGTCACAACTAGCACCGTGCGACGGGGGACCTCAACCTCCAGGACTCCGTCAACCCCGGGGGACGGGCCGAGGGGGCGCGGCTACCCCGATAAAACTGAGCGGATGGGTAGACCAGGGGAAGCTGACCTACCTGCTCGTGACAAGGAAGGGGTTGGTGTTGCATGGTTGGATGAAAGACATACAAAGGGACGTAGACACGGGGTGGATATTGGGAAGGGAGAGAGGGATGGGCGGTGGGGACTACGCGAGTCCCCGGAAACACCTCCGCGTTTCCACACCCCTTATCGGGGCGGCTGTGTTATCCCGAGGGAGCGCCAATTCCCTGGCCAGCCGAGTAACGAGGCTGACCCCACTGCGGGGGGGGCGGTGAAAGCTGCAAGTCTGCCTGCAGGTATGTAAGAAATGAAGCCTGGCAAGCTGAACCACGCGCGCTGGTTGACAACAGGTCAGAGGATAGTGTACTTGTGGACCAGGCAGCACAGGCTCACCGACTCAAACAAGATAATCCTGAGACGGCTGGCAGAGTTCTGTGTCAACGTATATTTCAAGTGCTACTTTGAGATTAAGACGAAGGCCAAAATCGTGGACGCACCCAAACACATAATAACCCATCTCCGGACCCTTCGTACGCAACCAGAAGAGGTTCAGGCGGCGGTTACCCGCTGTGTTCGGTCTTCCGCCTGGTACGCCCATCCTGAGAGCCTCCTGCTGTCCCTTCTCGCCAGTGAAAAACCTGAAGATAGGAAGTTTGCCATCGAAAAGATCGTCGGTGTGAGAGGAGCAGAGTACGGGGACAAGTCGCCAAGGACGAGAAAGCACCCCAAGATCAACATGTCCACCTCATCACTTATACAACTGATGGACTGGGACGACACAGAGATCACGGAACCTGTGTTTACGTGTGGAATCGCCGCAACAGAACTCAGGAGGATCATATCCATGCCGCTGGATGTCCCTCCGTTCCCTGCGAATGCCCAGTCGACGGAGCGGGCGGTCCAGCACGTCACGACAGCCGCTGGAAAGGTCAGGAGGCCCGAGATGGCTGTCCGCGTCAGCGCCCACCACAGAAAACAGTTGCCAGTGTTCCTTTCTAAGAAGGATATAATGGAAGCTATGAAGTAGGCCAATGACGGGGAGTAGTAAAAATGCCACACAAAACTGTACTTTATGCATTCTGTCCTTCAGATATCTATGATTTCCCTCAGCCGATCACTAAACGGTAGTCCTGTGTGTTATGCAATGTTTTCCTACATTACAAACGATTACTATGATACTTCAAAGCTTGTTTTATGTTATTTGAAGTTTTCAAGAAACGTGTTCACTTTTTGTATTTTGTACACGAACCTGTCTGCCTTTTTCAACATACCTACTATTGCCTCCCCCTGGACCCGCCCCTGAGTGAACTTAGGCATCAGTTTTCAGTTCGTTAGTGTACATTTTAGATGTATACTGGACAGGTTTTTGACATATGTCTAGTTCAATGAGTCAATTTTCCGAGTTAATGAGAAAAAAAAACACCTATAGATGGCGTTAGTGAGAGATGTGCCGAACGGACCAGAGAAACCGTCAGAAATATATCCAATATACGCTTTAGCGCGCTGAAAAGTGGTAATCATAGGTATTTTGGTGTGAACATCACGAATATAACAGTCACACAACTTTCAGACATGTCTTTGTGTCCATAGTTCCATATTTAGCATAAAGTTAGGAATCATGCCTGCAGAAAAGTGTAAATTTGCGGACCAGAAAATGCTTTGATCCAAAAACAGCTTTCGAATTTGAAATCAGCACACTCGATTACATCTCAAAATTGTTGGCCCGAATCTCGAATCCAAAAGTTATCAAGGACGCTGTGCCCTAATGGACACTGCAATAATTCAAAATAAAGATGTACTTAATTTGCGACCTTAGGTCAAGGTCAAGGTCACCATATGGTAGAGTCCCAAGCAGATAGACTATGCTGCATGGATTGGTGGAGGTTTCGTTGAATTCCCTGGAGCGGTTTACGAGCATGGGCAACGCAGCACCTTGGAAATTATTTTAAAATGGGCGCTCCAAGTTTAAGGGGTAATTTAATAGCTTCGCGTAATGGTAAGGATCCCCATATCCCCATATTCAAAAGACCCAAGTAAATCGTATCTACTGAATCGATTAGTGAGAGTTTGGTGGAATTTGGTTCAGTAGTCTCTGAGCATGGGCACGGCAACAGCCCTGGGCAACAGAGTAGACCCATCCTTTAAAAGGGACGTCCATCTGAAATTTTGTATTTTTCTGATTGCAGCGTTACATAAAGACATAAAGACATAAAAGATTAGCGCAACTATGAGCCACAAGGGCCCTTCTTGGTTGCACTCTGTACACTCAAGCAGTTGCCCACCAAATCTGTCAATCAGCCCTCCCTGTAATACTGAAAAGCAAGCCCTCTATTCTTATAATAATTGTTTGTATTGTTTTTTTAAATGTTGAATGTGCTGCTACTGACAATGGTTTCTGGCAGTTGGTTCCAATATTCTACTACCCGGTTTGTGAAGAAAGTCTGCCTTAACATTGTTCTGCTGTGGTTCACTTTAATTTTGAATTTATGACCTCTAATTGCATCATTTCTATTAAATTCAAACATTTACCCAAGATATCCCCTTTCCAGACCATGGACAAATTTGAAGACCTCGATGAGATCTCCTCTCAGCCTTCTATATCTAAATGAAAACATATTCAATTTCTTCAATCTTTCTTCATATGCCAGGTTGCTTATACCATTAACCATTTTTGTAGCCCTCTTTTGTACTCTCTCTCTAAAAGCCAACAATCTTTTTCATAGCTTGGAAACCAAGCTTGGATGCAGTATTCCAAATGTGGCCTGACATATGCACAGTAAAGCTTCCTGATGAATTCCTCACTTCTGTATGATACATCCCTATTTACTGCCCGAAGCATTTTCAGTGCCTTCTTCCTGGCTTCCTTGGTCTGTTCTGATGCCCCCAATTTTGTGTTTAGAATAACACCTAAATCCTTATCCTGTTGAGTCACTGATAGTACTTGGCCACCCATTAAGTATAGAGCCTTCATATGCTGCTTACCTACATGCATGATTTTGCACTTATCAAAATTAAATTTCATTTGCCATTCTTCGGACCACTTCACAAGTTCGTCTAAGCATTTTTGCAGCGAGATATGCTCATTTTGACCTGTTATTGCCCTAAAGATCTTCAAATCATCCGCAAATTTCAAAACTTTACTGCTTAGGCCACTTTCAATGTTATCTACAAATATAATGAACAGTAGCGGCCCAAGTACCGGCCCCTGAGGGACTCCACTAAGAACATTTTGCCATGATGACTGTACCGTTTAGCATCACTCTTTGCCGTCTTTCTGAAAGCCACAACTCTATCCATTTTAAGATGCTACCTGCAATACCCTGGGCCTGAAGCTGTATCATTAACCGTTTGTCAAAGACCTTACTAAAGTCAAGATATGCTACATCAACCGGATTTCCCTGATCAAATTGTTATGTGGCGAAGTTCGAAAGGTCCAAGAGATTTGTTTGGGAGATTTCAACGCCATTTGGGGGCGATTTAGACATTTACAGGAAAATATTAATTACGGTTGTACGTAAATACCGCCACATCAATTAAAATACATATATTGCTGCACCTTTCATCGACATAAGTCGTTTTTACAGAAGCAATATCCCGTTTTCCAGCGTAAATTTGCTCCCAGGTCACCGGAAACACGAACGCGATACTAGTCTCAGGAACACGATAGTGGGAGGAAACCCGGCACAATGATCTCCATAAATAAAAAACGACAACCAAATATAATTATCACATCAGTTTTCATAACAAAATAGGCTTTAATATCGACGCTGCTGAAATAAGTATAATTAAGCTTAAGAATATTATAAAATAGTAATACGCTTTCCGAATTACGTGGAGACTGCACTCAACTCTATCGCATCTAGCAGCCAACAAATGACAGTCATGACAAATTGGCGCTATGGTTAAATTAGCGAAGGATACGGCTATAAGCCAAATTATTGAGCAAGTGTAGAGAAAATGATAACTAGGGTGATAACTATGTCATCTAGGGTCAACGAGTTAGTCAAAGTCAAGTGAGGTCATTTAAAAAACGTTCAACCAGTCGTCACGTTTTAACGGACACAGATATGTCAATGGAACTTTCAGCACTTGCTTATCTTTAGGGTTGCAACGAAACGTACGAGAGTATTTTTTTTGGGTTATTTTTGTCCGTTTTTTTAAAACTAAATATAAATTTTGCATATTTGCCTATTGGAGTTCAAGTCGAAGATTCTGGCTAAAGTAAGCATTTTTATTGGGTCAAGTTGACTTCCAACAACGTTTCTCGGTCTGCTCTACCCATTAAAAAAGGGAAATTAAAGAAAACTTGAAAAATCAAAATTTTTCAAATTGCAAAAAAAAAATTATTCCAATTTAATCAAGTGCAGTCATTCAACGTGCCGTGTTGTACTCTTGCAGGCTCTTCAGAAGAAAAAAAAACTGATGAACTGTCAAAGTCAAAGGTCGTACTCACTTCTTCCCGTTTATTCTTCTTATTTCTTCCCGTTTATTCACTTCTTCCCGTTTCTCCCGTCGTACTCACTTCACCTCGTCCCGCGTTTCTTCGTTTTCTTCCACAGCTACCAATGCTTAGTTGCAAAAGATAACCCGTGGGCATCCCTCTAGCAACATTTCAACCCGGGACATGTCAGATCAAGTCTCGAGGTGAATGTCTAGTTATATTTTTTCTTCTTTGTATTTATTTTTTTAGTTTAATAGTTTAAATGGCACACTGCTGATCGCTTAGTGAAAGCTTCATTAAGATCTAGCCAGTGGTTGCCGATATCGGTCATGTCTACGAGATGGTGTCTGTCGAACGGTGCATGTCAAATGGTGTCTGTTTTTAGACCCTGCCGTTGGCAAGTGCCATCGAACGTCGTTTCCCATGCAAACTTTTGAGAACTGTGCCGCAACCGATCCCTATCAACTGTCACGGCGTATATGTGACCGGGTCCCACGAAATTTGTTTGGTAGCGGGCTTGAGGGCTTGCCTTCATCATTGGATTGCATGCAATTTTACGAATTTTTTCTACGCTATCTTGCACGTTTTTGGTAATATAGGGTACTTTGACGTATACCAATTGAAAGACCAATTCTTCTGCTTCAACAAAATATGTCCCAAATGACCCAGTAGCAATCTTCCTGCCTAACAATGTGCCGTTTCCAGTAGGCTGACCATGAAGCGCCTCCAAAATAAAGGCATTTTCTCGATATTGGTAGGCTCTCTCTACCGTCCATTTTACCCCGCAAAGTTGTCACCCTCGTTCGAAAGCGGAAGAAAGAGCAGTTCGGGGGCGGGGGACTAGGTGCGCCATATTTTCTTCCCCTCAATGGCAGGGGTGTCTGAAGGATAACCGAAGAAGACCGCCTGAAATGATCTAACCACACCCGTAGACCGCAACAGGAGGCCCACTGTCGCTATAAGAGGTCCCATAGCGGCCACGGAAAACCCATGGCTGCCACAGGAGGCAGGAGCGGATTCGGCAATTGCCATCCGGGGAGGGGACACGTGTCTGTATCGGCGCCACCGCGAAAGTATCTCGAGGGGCGCCTCTGGCTGGAAAATTCGATGAGGTGCACTCGAGACTTCGCGGAGAGACGCATTTTCCTGGTTGAAGGGACGCTACCTTCAACGGGGGGAGGGGGTATGCCACAACTTCCCCCTTGGACTCGCCACCAACAGGAGGCCCCCATATAGCGGGAGCAAGAGGGTCCTTACTCCGCTACAGGCTCGGATGGGGGGCCCTCCATGACCGTGATGGACAGCCGACGTAGCATATATTTGTGTGTTTGTGTGGATATATATATATATATATATATATATATATATATATATATATATATATATATATGGGTATTTATGGGTATATATATATCTGGTGCATTAAGGGTACAAGAGCAATCTGCAACAGATGGCCGCAAAGGGCACTGAAAATCTGCGGCCCTTTACAACTTGTACATTTCTTTGTCAAAAATCTGCTTCCCAGTTCATAAGTATGGAACCATACGGATTATGGTTAACCATGAGCCTACATATGAATGGATGGGCACGTTCGGTTTGTGGGTGCATATGCAGTCTGCATATATTGGTGGATAATTGTGGAAGTAATTGGTGTGGCAGGGGCTGTTTGTCCATGCCCGCTGCTGGAATCTAGTAGCATCTTGTATGTGACAGCCTGCTGCGCAATGGTTCAGCCTAACGGAGCTGGCTGCGTGCAGTCGACATTGTGCACCGGGGCAACGGGATCTGTGACAAAATAGTTAGCGCTGCCAAATATCCTGTTCCGAAATTGCAGTGATAACTTACCGAAATATATGCGAATGGTTTGTGAACATAGACGTAGGAGCCGGTGGAGGTGGGGGTGGGGGGAGGGGCGCGTGACCCCCAACTTTGGACCTGGGGGCCCCCCCTAGCTTTTAAGTTCGAGCTGATGGTCCACAATCGCATACGATCCGTCGAATTTGGTGACTTGAGAAAATATTGAGGAGCACGCCGACACCCGGAGTTTCACGAAGGGATCCTCTTCTCTTGGCGAATCATGAAAACATGCAAAAAATGGGTCCCTATCACAAGTACCCAAAGTCATAAGCACCAAGACTGATAAGTTCCAAAGCTGCCAGATAACTTCCAAAATATCCGCGGATAGGGCGGATTCACAAGTACCCGGTTTCATAAGTTCCAAAAATAGTTCTGAATTCTACCGCTAGATGATATCGTAAATATTACGCACCAGAGTTCACTTGCGTGCCCGCAGATGGTAGGCCGCATTTGCTGTGCTTCAAAAAGGCTACCAAATTCACCAGTCGGGAAATTCTCAACAAGTTGTAAAGATTTTGTGCCTAGAAAAACCAAGTGTCCCCAAACAAAAGAATGCCACCGGTTTAGTTCCGGCTAGCCTAAAATTCGTCTTTTACAACGACAAAAAAAAATCCCCAAAAATCTCCTTGAGCCCAGAAAACTGGCGTTGGGTCCCCGGAACCACGCGCCTGGGCGCGATAAATCGGGCTGGGACTAAGAAGCACCGCACCGAAGCCACAAAATCGTACTGGAGCACCGCAAATGTGCGTCAGAAGCCCCAAAAAACACAACAGGAACCTAAGAGCATAACGGGGGCCGACAATACAACTGGCCCTCCAAAACGCACATAGTCTCCCAAAAGCGACAGGGCCTTAATGCATGCGTTGCAGTCATACATAAACATACCTGGACCTCTAAAAAAAATATACAAGAAGCTCTTATGACACACAGAGGTCATAAGGACGCACCAGGTACTGCAAAAGAGGCCGAGACCGCGAATGACAACATGGTTCCAAAACGAACAAAAGCACCGGGCGTTACATGAAGACATCGGGATCTTCGAAAACGCCATGACGGGTTAAAAAAATAATCGGTGTCCAAAAGAGCAACAACACACTGAAACGAGGGGTTTCGAAAATGCATTAGGCAGCTGCGCAGAAAGACGCAGCAGGTCCAACAAAGAACACTGCGGAAGGGCCTCAGTTCGACAGCCATTCTTGGAGGATAGCAGCAAAGATATCAGGTGCGTCAAAGCTGAGCGGAATTTGCATTTCATAGCTACCAGAGAATGTAGGAGGTAGGAAATTAATGATCGAATTTAATTACTGGACTTTTCACAGCGAGCGACCATACTAAGCATTGGATCACGTCAAATATGGCGCAAGTTTATCATGTGACAGTAATTAGCAAAAGGCAGAAGGCTTAGCAGAAACCGCAGCATCGTACGAAGTGTTGCGAATGCGCCGAATGCGCAAAATGAGTGTGCACGTGCATAGACGTTGGCGTCGTGGAGACCAGGTGATATGAACTGGGATGCCTGAAATTGGGAAACTACATTTCAAAGTGATGGGTGAAATATTTTAAATTCAAGTTGGGGGGTCTAACATATTTCATAAACTCCTGCTCGTTTTAGGGATTTGTTGTTTTGATGCGCCGATAATATTTTTACGTGTCAGGGCGTTTTCGAAGATCCCGATGTGCTTATCCCCCCTGGTCCTTTTGTTCGATTTGGAACCATTTTGCCTTTTGTGGTTCCAGTCACTTTTTCAGACCATTATGCGTTAGCATGGTCCCTGCGTGCCTTAAGAGCTTCCAGTGTACTTTTTAGAGCTCCATGTATGAGCTTTAGAGCTTTAGAGCTCCATGTATGTTTATTTAGGTCTGCAGCGCATGTTTTAAGACCCTGTCAATTTTGGGAGATTGTGTGCTTTAGAGCGTCAGTTGTATTTTCGGTCCCCGTTGTGCTCTTGGGGTCCCGCTGTGTTTATTTGGGGCTTCTAACGCACATTTGTGGGCCCTAGTTCGATTTTGTGGCTTCGGAGCGATTTTTCTGTGTCCCAGCCTGAATTATCGCTCCCAGGCGTGTGGTTCCAGATACCCAACGCCAGTTTTCTGGGCTCAATGCGATTTTTGTGGATAGTTTCTGATTTGTTCTCTCTCAAAAGTCCGAATTTCTGCCCGACACTTAGAGACCCCGGCGCCATGTATTTGTATCCCATCTCGATTTTTCGAGATTCGGTATGTTTTTCGGCGGCGTGCACAATTTGTGAAGGCATCTGGTAATATGTTCTGTGCTCCGGAGCCACTTTACTGACCCTAACATTGATTTTTTGGGAATCCCTCCTAATTTTCGAGGGCTCCAGCTTGACATTTTCGGATACCGATCCGGTTGTTGTGGAATAGGTGTAATTTCAGCAATGTGAGTTTATATTTCAAGGGATACCAAAATAAAACCGTAGAATTGGGTGGGGGTTATGGTTGAAATCCGACGAATCAAGAAGGATAGTGGTAGATTAGGCCCCTCCACAAGATAATTCAGTTGATCACTAATCGTTTCATTTCGATAGGGCCCCTGTGACAAAATAGCGGTCGAAATCCCAGGTGCGTGAATTTATTCGCGAAGAAGTTGTTATTTTAGCTTGTTTGACAGGTGCCTTGCAGCCAGCTCCAAATGTTAGGAAAAATTCGAAAATTCATAAGATTCCAATCAGAAAACCAATGCAACGCACTTCTTGTTTTCACCTTCGCAAAATTATCGTCCTGAGACCGAGAAATGATCGCTTAAGCTTTGCTTAGGGCATCAAGCTGGTGGTAATAAATAACAGTGGTGATCCAATCCAATCCAACTATATTCAGTTATTCTTGGAGGACATAAAAATGGGTTGATCAATGGGAGATATCTGTAAGATATGCTTAGCATCAGCCTCGCTGCAATCTAGAGGGCAGCGGGAAGACTCTTTTGTGAGAGAAAGCATTGAGATGTTGGTTGTTTTTGACACCTAGGTATTTATCCACATATTATTTATTTATTCCCTAGTATGGCCCAGTTTTCAACGAAAAATAATGATTATTGCTATTGCGTGTTGAGTAAATAATGCACCATCCCAAGAACAAACAGTACATTAATATGAAATATACGCTAATATGAAATGAAAGGGCCTAAACAATAGGAGGCCCTAACACAATGGAGGCCCCTTTTCGGGGAGCAGGAGGCCCTCTTTCGATCTTGCCTCCCCTGGAGGAATTTCGTGGCGACGCCACTGGCATGCGCAAATGTACGCAAGAGCAAATGTACGGATGTGCAACTGCAAGCATGCGTAAATGTACGTACGCTCTTAGTGCGTATGGCAAAGGCACGACGTACGAATGAACAAAGGCACGTCAGAGCAAGGGTACGTATACACAAATGTATGCATGCACAAATGTACGTATGCGCAGATGTACGCAAGCACAAATGTACCTAAAAGCAGATGCAGTACGCATGCCCAAATGTACGTAAGCGAAATGTGCATAATCTCCAAAAGCACGTACGCGTAAATGAGCGTATGTGCAAAGGTACGTATGCGCAAATATACGTAGGTGCAAATGTATGTTCGAATAAAAGCATATAAGAGTAAATGTACGTAAACGTACAAGTATGTAAACGCACATATACGTAAAAGTAAGTGTATGTATAAGCCAATGCGAGTACAGTTACGCATACGTATCTTTACGTTTTCATGCGTTTGGTTGGGTGCGTATGCCATACGCACATTTGCGCTTACGTACATTCGCCTATAGACCTTTACAATGCGCATATTTGCTCTTGTGTACATCTGCAATAAATATATTTGCCATGAGTATGTTTGCGTACATCTGCACTTACGTTCATCTGTCTTATGTAAGTTTGCGCTTACGTCCAAATGTGCCGGCATGCATACTTGTGTGCCGTGCCGGCATGCATGCTCTGACATACTTTTGCGCTTACGCATATTTGCAATCACGCATACGTACATTTGCGATTACGCACTTTTGCGCATTCGTACATCTCCTCTTACATATCATTGCGCATACGTACATTTGCGCTTACATGCATTTACGTTAACGTACTTTTGCGCTTACGTACATTTGCGCATACGTATGCTTACGCTTACGTCCATTTGCGCTCACGTATATCTGCGATTATTTACTTTTGGATCACGTACATACATTAAAATATCATCAGTGATATATCTCGGTTACGCAAACGCACATTTGCGCGTACGCACGTTCGCGCTGACATACTTTCCGTACATTTGTCATACGTACCTTTGTGCACACGTGCATTTGCTTACTTACATTTACTTGGGTATATCTGCCATGCATTTATCCGAAAATCTACCAGTTTAGCTTGGTGCACTGATTATCATGAGCATATTCAAGAAGCCCTATCACAAAGAAAAGCTACGGAGAAATCCGGGGACAATGATCAAAGACCATCGAGATCGGCCTCGTCTAGATTTCTTTCAAAATTGCTGAACGGGTAGTACTTGATGCACTGATTATCATGAGCATACAGACTAAGAGGAGCGTTCGTAAACAGCCGAATTACTCAAGGTCAAAGTCGGGATAATTAAGGTCGAACTCTCACAATTATTTCAAGATTGCCACACGTATAGTCCAGGATGCGCTGACGATCATGAGCATGAAGCCTGACAAGGCAGTTCATGAACAGCTGGATTATTGGGCCAACATATTTCCCGGTGTGTATGCAGCGATTAAAAACAAAACACCAATGGCAAACTGCACGTCAAGCTAAATTAATTGATTCTTACCAGTGGAATATCATGAAAGCCAGTAGACTGGTGGAGCTCGGCACCCTGATTACCATGAGCAAACATAAGAGGACGTATTACACAACACCACGGATATATTTAGGGTCAAAAGTCAAATGTCATCGAGGTTGGACGCCTCCGATTTCTTTCAAAATTGGTTCTCGGGAAGCACCCCTTGCAGAAGGGCAGAAATCGAAAGTTATAGAATTGATTGAACCGTGCCAAAGCATACAAAATAAATGTTCATTCCATTCGGGTCAAGTTTTAGGAACGTAACGTGAAGAGTAACTGCCCAATTGGGGAACGGGTGGCATATCCCCTTTTTAATTGAATATATGTGCTATTGGTTTTGCTATCTGTGTGTCAGTCAGTCAGTCAGTCTGTCTCTATCTATCTATCCGTCTGTCTCTATCTATCTATCTGTCTGTCTCTATCTATCTATCTGTCTGTCTCTATCTATCTATCTGTCTGTCTCTATCTATCTGTCTGTCTCTATCTATCTATCTGTCTGTCTGTCTCTATCTATCTGTCTGTCTCTATCTATCTATCTGTCTGTCTCTATCTATCTATCTGTCTGTCTCTATCTATCTATCTGTCTCTATCTATCTGTCTCTATCTATCTGTCTCTATCTATCTATCTATCTATCTGTCTATCTATCTGTCTATCTATCTGTCTATCTATCTGTCTATCTATCTGTCTATCTATCTGTCTATCTATCTATCTGTCTGTATGTCTGTCTGTCTGTCTGTCTGTCTGTCTGTCTGTCTGTCTGTCTGTCTGTCTGTCTGTCTGTCTGTCTGTCTGTCTGTCTGTCTGTCTGTCTGTCTGTCTGTCTGTCTGTCTGTCTGTCTGTCTGTCTGTCTGTCTGTCTGTCTGTCTGTCTGTCTGTCTGTCTGTCTGTCTGTCTGTCTGTCTGTCTGTCTGTCTGTCTGTCTGTCTGTCTCTCTCTCTCTCTCTCTCTCTCTCTCTCTAAAATCCAAACTAAGCATCGTACGAAAGCGAAAGAGGTGCCATCGGAAAGCGCTCGACGAGTAGGGTCCGGGCCTACCCTCCGAAACACTTTCCCCCAAAAGTGACGTCACCAGGGGGCTAGATTTTGACGGCTTCTCACGACTTACATTATGTTTTTGACTCTGGGGAGTTCATTTTGGGTGTATATGAAAAAACAATTTATTTGGAATGAGAGGACAGCGAAATGGACGAGGGCTATTCCCCCCCCCCCACCCAAAAAGAAAATCTCAAAATTTCAAAATTTTGTGTTTTCAAGTCTTCTTTAATTTTCCTTTCTCAATGGGTAGAGCAGACCG
Organism: Imbricaverruca yamaguchii; assembly: GCA_034440575.1. Taxonomy (NCBI): domain Eukaryota; kingdom Metazoa; phylum Arthropoda; class Thecostraca; family Neoverrucidae; genus Imbricaverruca; species Imbricaverruca yamaguchii. The sequence goes on along the minus strand of JAOTOL010001472.1, from coordinate 415,358 downwards.
AGAAACGTCGGAAGTTAAGTTGCCCTAATAAAAAATAATTGCGTGAGACGAAATGTACCACCCTCAATATACCAGGATTTAATTATATTATTATACCAGGATACTAGGATTTGTATTAAATAATAAAAAAAAATCCTTACTTTAGCCAGAATCCTGTATTTGAACTGCAATTTGGAAAATCCGCAAAATGTATATGTAGTCAAAAACGGAAAAAAATGACAAATTCCACTCGTACGTTTTGTTGCATCCGTAAGCAAACGCTGAAAGTTTCATTAAAATATCTTCACCCGTTAAAACTTGACGACTGGTTTAACTTTTTTGGAGGTGACCTTACTTGACCTTGACTAACTCGTTGACC